>OX463840.1:40732764-41140124 GCA_949825065.1 Odontocerum albicorne
TTTAGAACAGGATTCAAAAGGGGAGTTGCCTATTATTATAAATTATTAAGGGGTCACATTAAAGTCATGTCTTACATGGTGACAAGTATGGTATCCTGCACTTGTTATTAGAATATTGAATAATTTTAATCATCGCGGTATCAAAAAGGTGTCGGAAGAAATCAGATGACGTAGCTTTGTAACATTAGAAGCTGGACAGGGGCAGGGAGTATTGGGAGCTGGTTCATCTGGTTCAAGACAGAGAGGCTTTTGCTCTGGTGATAGCCAAACTAAGGGAGATCTGAAATGGCACTAGCAAAAGAAGTATTATTTTACACTTCCGTTGTATACAATACAATTTCTAGCTAGCGGCTTTATTGCCATCAGGATTTTTTTCCACCGATATTGATTACAAGTCAGCAATCATAATGAATGGTTTTTTTTTTCTGAAATGTCAACGTTATAATATGTTATGTAAATAAAGTTCAGCAGTTTTTTTATAATGTGAAAAAGAACATTTGAAAATTTGATATTTTTAATACTTGTGAAACTATAGATGGTTTGTTTAATAAACAAATAACAAATTTACCAATGCTGTCGATTTTCAATTTAAATAACTATGATTTAGAAAAATCAAAATTATACACTGCTTGTTCTACATTATTTTTATCTTATTAGTGACATGTTTTGTTTTACAATGATTTGACAAGGCCATTTTAGTGCGAAAAAACTGTCACTAATAAAATAAAACAGGATATAAAATTATTTTTTAAAATTACCCCCATTGATCTAGTGAAAGAAATCACGCCACTTTTACTGCTGCTGTATACAGGTAAGAGGTATGTGTCGTCAAGACCCAAAATTGATGCGATGTTAACAACAGAGCCTCCCGATCCGCCATTATCTTTTCCCATATACTTCATTGCCAATTTAGTCCCAAAAACTGTTCCAATCTGAAATAAAATAGAATATAACTTCAATAACATTATTAATTCATGAATGAAATTTTCAGTGCTACAAAACGATGACTATCAAATATATTACAGAAATAAAACAGAAAATCTTTACACTAACGTATCGTTTCTACGAGTTAAAAGGCAAATTCTGAATAATTATAGTAAAAGAGACAAAATCGTGTCAAAATGGTTAATGCTGTATGATGGATCGACTCTTGTGATTGGAGAGGACCTGTCCATGCGACACTTACTGCAGTCCCCGAGAAGTTCGATGTCTTGCACCGAAGTGATTCGTGGAACATCCGGTAATGTCCAGTTGACAGAATTCTAGGCAGAAATAATTAAGTGCCTTTGACACGACAACAAGAATAATTAGAAATGCATCGTTTATATAATCTGACTCTAGTTATAATTTTATAAAATGCGCTACAATGATTACACAATTAATGCAAATATCATAAAGAATGTTAAACTTCTGAACAGTTTCTCAAGAATAACATGAAAAAGCCTTTTGAAATTTTTGTTATTCAAAAATTTAATATAATCAAAAGTCAGACATTCCAAAACACGTTAGGAGTTTTATAAATATTTCTAACATAGACTCCCCACAACGAAACCTTTAACCGACTCTTGGTAACGCATTAGAATTATTGGTTAGTTTAATTGACAAAGACGTCGATAAAAGAACTCGAAAGTCAAGTTACTATAATGAAATCGTCAGGGATTAGCAGTGATAGAATCCAATACATATGAGCCTCACATGGTATCGCATACCAGAAAGACCATCTAAAAGGTAGACAGCTGGTGGTTTTACTTCCATTAATGAATTTCGCAACTAAACGATGCTAAGATCTATTAAAAAAAGAAGAAGAAATTAAAAGGCTAATTCTATACATGTCGATTTTTGTTGATAATTTTCCAATTTCGGAACAATCGAGAATCGGTAAAATATTAAAATCAGCTTTTTGTTTTGTATTGGTTCGTTATATCACCAGTCTTATCTGAAGATAATATTCACTTGTTAACATTACAAACAACTTACTTCATGAAAAATGTAGATACATATCTTTTGTTTTTTAATTATGTATAGAAATCATATTTATTTTGTCTACCACTCACTGAATAAACATTACTACATTTTCTCATATTTTTATGGCACATATCATGCATTATTTCACTTTATTCAAATAAACGGTCAAATCGCGTTTTCTGATATATAACATACAAAAAATACAGTTAGAAAGTCAACATAAACGTGCAAAAAATGTTATATAGGATTAAAATAAAATAACAGTATAAGACGAAACCAACACAATAACAAAGCTAACTCCGATAATTTATTCAATTCATTACGGCAAAAACAATTTATTCCCTTTACTCTAGTAAGTTGTGAAAGCAAGATGAAAATCCATACAATTCCTATATTAATTAACTTAGCTGTGTAATCTTGATATTATTAACAATATACTTCTAACCAAATTAATTTGATAAATTTTCTCCCAGTCGTTTTCTCTTGCAATTCCTGCGCAATTCACAGCAATATCCAACTTCCCAAAAGATTTAAATATTTCCTTGAATACATTTTCAAACTCATTTTTGTCTGAAATATCACATATTTTAAACACGATTCTCCCTTCTCCATAAGTTTTTGTCAATTCAGACTTCAAAGTATTTTCCATTGACAGATTTATGTCGAGTACAGCGCATCTCTGAAAATAATAAAAAAAACTTTATATTTATTAATTGAAACGGTTAAGTTACATTTTTTTAACAAAAAAACTTTTACAAATCAATATCAACATACTCGTATATCCAGTGATACACAACATAAGACAAACTCAAAACAAGAAAAGCTCAACACAATAAAAAACAAACTCATATAATTTATAATTTAATCCATACCGGCAAGAAATAACATTTACTTAACTTTTATAAGAAGTCATATGGAAGTCCACATAATGACCATACTGATAGGCCAACCTGTGTAGTTTTGTTATACAGACGTTGTACAAATAATTCGTCAAAACTACATCATTGTGGAATAAAATATTTTGCCTGATAGATCTACAAGATGAATAAGTTACGAGTGCTATACTAGTATTATATTCTAGTTAAATTTCTGATTAATATTTTAATTTGTGAGTTTTTAGCGTGCAAGCTAAAAAATCTGACATCTTGTGTCCAAGTTCCGATGTATATCGGACATGAATAATGATAGTAATATGAATTGAATAATTTTATTGAATAACGTGATTTTCAATCAAGTTATTCAAAAAAATTGTTCAGTACCAATCATGAAGGCTAGGTAAATATGATTAATCCAGAAGAAAGTTTAAATTTTTTTTTCAATTCGAGTATTTACTAACCAAACAATGCTAAATGGGTAGATATATTATTAGAGATGTTCGAGAGGTAGGTGCCTGGGTAGCCACCCTGCTTGCTAAGCACTAAGGCTGCCTGGGTTTGATGACCCTGGAATAAAATTTCTGCATCTTTTTGGATTCAGATCTTTTATCATCTTATTTAATTGCTGCACTAGCATTTATCAACCACGTAAAAGAGATTTGCAGAGCACTCTTGGCTTTTTGGCTTCAATGAATGACTTCAAAGAATCTCTTACTTTTGTGCTAAACATAAAAAAAACTCTTTTTATCTTTCAGTATAACCTGTCAGAATTCAGTTAAGAAGATAATTTTAACTGGATGTAAAAATGTTGAACAACATTAAAATAGGTAAAGAGTTAGTTACTTTTTCAATTAAAAAGATCACATATTTCGTCTCTTATATATTCATAAACCTTATAATACAACTCCTGCGATTTCTTTTAACTTTCTACATTTATTTCTGTAAAAATATGGTTCATTTGATAAAACTTTACTTTCCTTGGTATTTCTCTATTACGCCTTCTATTCACATTTGTTCTGCCTTGTTTATATGTTTTGTTAGTAATTTTTCATTTATTCGTGCCAAACTATCTGAAAGTGATCTTCTTCATCTTACTCAACACATCAGCGTATGCTCACATTCATCTCTCTATCACTTCTGTTTTACATTGTTACTCCATGTGTCCTCCTAAGTTCACGCATTTTTACAGCATTTAGTCGAGACTTTTCAGTATATTTTCACGTACACGTTTCACTCCCATGCATCAAGACAGTAATAAATTACAGTAGACTATAATCTTAGCTATGTAATGTTGTCCTTCAAGTGGCTTAGATGATAGTATACTGTTGTAGACTATAATCTTAGCTATGGACGTAGTCATTCACGTGGCTAAAATGATAATATACTGTTGTAGACTATCATCTTAGCTATGAAACGTAGTCTTTCACGTAGCTAAGATGATATTATTCTATTGTAGACTATCATCTTAGCTATGAGACGTAGTCTTTCACGGGGCTAAGATGATAGTATACTGTTGTAAACTATCATCTTAGCTATGAGACGTTGTCCTTCACGTGGCTAAGCCACGTGAAGGACCACCGTGGCCTTGTTATTAAGACACTTGACTTCCACCTGGGAAATTTCGGATGCGATTCTTGATGGTGAAATAGTTCGTCTGGTAACAAGTGTTGAGTTCATAAGCGGATATTGTTGCCTCTACACGTGCGATATAGTGTTTCCAACACGCACAATGATAAACCTGCTCTAGCAGTTCAAAGCCCGAAGCCTTGATTACTGGGGTCGAAGACAATATTGTCTTCCAGCCACTCTCGCCAGTATGTCCCAATTTATCAATATGTAAATGTTGAAGGGTATTATTCGAAATGATAACAACTTGAAAGATAACCAACCGCCAAAATAACAAACAAAATACTAACTTGAACTCCTTCTTCAAGAAATAATTGCACACATTCCAAACCAATACCGGAAGCACCGCCAGTAACAAGAGCATATTTTCCCTTCAAAGACATTGTGGAAGGACGAAATTATCTTTCACTTGATTCAAGAACCAATTGCGTTTCGCAAGTTTGATATTTTACTAACTCACTCTGCAACTAACATGAATGTATAAAATATATTTTTATTACAACTCTTCATTTGTATCAACTGTGTATGACATTGATAGCATTGCATGATGACCCAATCTGTATAATTCAGGACTTGCCAACCCGCGGCCCGCGGCACCCTTATGTGTGGCCTGCGGTCATATATGACGAATTATGTTTTTTGGCAAAAAAAAAAAATATATATATATATATATATATATATATATATATATATATATATATATATATATATATATATATATATATATATATATATATATATATATATATATATATATATATATATATATATATATATATATATATATATATATATATATATATATATATATATATATATATATATATAATTATACTTACTAATAATTAGGTGTTGACGAATCGTTCCAGGTTACAAAAGAATTATTAAATCTCGTAAGCTTGAAATATATTACAAAAGGGGAAGATATTTTCCTAGCCATAAAAAAATGTTTGATGAAAAAAATAAAGAAGCTGTAAAGTTGATTGTCGATGAGTTCGATGCAAAAATAAATAATATCAGTGATATGCATATGATACACTGTTTGACACATCAACAAAATTTATGCATTCAAGCTGATTATCCATGAGCCGTGTTGTTATGAAAACAGTGAACTATATTCGTTCGCACGCCCTTCAACATCGCCAATTTAAGGCTTACCTTACTGAATTAGATTCGTAGTATGGCGCCATCGTTTATTCTACCAATGTTGGATGGTTGAGTCGCGGAAAATGTATGAGACGATTTTTTGAGCTATGGGAAGATATTGAAATGTTTATGAGCGAGGAGAATGTGCTTGTTCCTAAATTAAGAATAGTTGCGATATTTGTATGTCTCAGTAGATACTACAGAAAGACTGAATCAGCTAAATATGGAGTATCAGGGTCAGAATAATTTCATTACTGATGCTTGCAATTTGATTAAAGCGTTTCAAATGAAATTGTTATTGTTTGAGAACCAACTTAAAAATAACAATGCACAACATTTTTCATTATTGAAAGAACCACATAATTAGATTTTTTTCTATATTTGCTGATGAAATAAGTAAACTTATAGTAGCCTTTGCCTGGCGTTTTTCAGAACTGGTAAATTATGAGAAATCGTTTGAAATGTTCAGCTCTCCATTTGGTGTTGATATTTCTACTGTTCGGAAACCTTACGAATCGAATAAATCGGCCTACAATGCAACAATGAATTAAAAAATATATACCCCACGATTCCAAAAATAAAATTTTATAGTAAGTACATAACAGCGAAGAAATTCGTAACATCAGATGTTTTGCCAAAAAAATTGTTAGTGCTTTTGGATCTCTACATACGTTTGTGATGCTTTTTTTTTCTAAAATGAAATATAACAAAAACAAAATCAGAGCGTCAATAACCGACGTAAATCTGAAAAACCAGTTAAGGTGTGCAACTTCAAATATTAAAATAGATTTCGAAAAATTAAGTAAGCGAAAAGAAGCGCAAATATCACACTGGAAGAAAACTTACATCATTGATATTTGTTTTTCTATAAAATAACATTTTAAATATTATTTGATATATGTGACTAATAATTTTGATTGTCATAAATTTATTTAGGATATAAAATTAAAATCTGAAGTATATTTGTGAATGAATGAAGTCATTGTGTGTTTATTATCATACAATTACATTTAGTTGTTGGTTTAATATAATACATGTTTTCTCTTCATATCTAGTTGTATCGTTTTTACTTCAGATTAACACTTATTGAACACTTTCTGTGTACTTCTGCATCCAAAACAATCACTTACAAAATAAATAATTATGAATTTCGTTGTAAAGCCAGATATCGAAAGAAATATTGGAAGAAAATTTGCAATTATTCTTATTTATGTGCGGCCCTTAGAAAATTTTTGGTCGTCAATACGGCCCGTGGGGCAATTTGGGTTGGCCAGGCCTGATATAATTAATACTTTTGCATTTATTTCTGTATATCACAGTGAATTAACAAAATTTGTCATTTTCATAAATAATATTAGATCACTGTTTCTTAACCTTTGGTTCATCAAAGGTCAACCTTGGATAATATAATTACATTTATAAAGCAGCGTTTATAGAGAGTTGACTTTTTTTCAGAGCACTTACTTGGGATTCGAACCCACTTTTATTGAAACTCTCAAAACACTATTAGATACATTACAAAAAAAATTATAATTAAAAGTTCAAAGAAAAAAAGTGTTTCTACTTTTTTGATGATGTTTGAAGAAGTGGCCTCAACAGGTCGTCCTTGTCGGTGGTCGTCTTCAATCGATTATCTCCCTTGCTTTAAAAAGACTTTGCCACTTGTAAACCATTGTTTTTCCAGGCAACAGTCCCCGTAAACCGCTAACATCTCTTACAAAATGATTTGAGATGTTTTCCCTCGTTTTGTAAGAAATTTAACGACGGCGCGAAACTTATTTCTTCCCATACTTGGGATGTTATTAACGTTCGACATACTCTGGTGACGACATCTTAAACAAAACTGTCAAAATTAGACTAAAACCTGGTGACCACACTAATAATGAGTCATATTCTCGAAACATGCGCTTGCGTACTACCGCCTCCTTCGTTAACCCCTTCGTTCCGCGAATTTATTGACCTCCCATCGTATAATGTTAGTGAATCAGGTACTTGAGTGTAAATAGTCACAAACGGAAAGCTCTTAATGACAAAAAAATGTGTACGAGTACAACATACGAGTATTCAAGTTAAGATTTGACAAGAAATTTTATACATGCATACAAACTAAAAAAAATATAATCTTTAAATTTTTTTTTATTCTGAATATTTTTTATAGAAAATATAAAAATGGACCTAAATGCTATAAAATTACACATTATTGTTAACGGACACATCGGTATTGTAGATTGTTTGTTAAAATTTTATTCTCAAAATATTAGTTATGAGTTTTTAAGACATATGAGTACATTTGCCTTTAAAATACGAAGTTGTATATCAAATGTGTGAACGTGAATTTAAATATTCTTTTGGCCTTAAATGTCTCTGAATTTGCCAAAACGAGAAGAACTCCCAAAATAATAAATCACATTTCTTGAAAGCATAACTTCTTTATATCCTGCTGCAGATCTAACCCTATTTTTTGTCTGTCACGTGGCCTTCTTCTGTAATGTTAAAGTCGTATAATATTGTTCATACCACTGAAATCTGAAAAAAAAACATGGAATGATGAAATCAAAATAAATGTGGTAAAAATGAGAGCATTGCGTAGAATGCGTGGAAATACAATATGTAACAAAATAATGCATAAGAACATTAGGAAAGAAGGTGGAATGAAAGTAGATGCTGTATTTAAGATGAAAAAAATGCATTGAGATGGTTCTGCCAAGTAGAAAAAATTCATTAAGTAAGACAGATGTACAAAAATAATCTATAAATGTAGTATAGAAGGTACGAAGAGTTTGAAAAGGCCTAGAAAAAGGTGGCATGTTCAAATGAATCAAACTTTGAAAGGGGGTATAATGAAAAACCAATTGAGATATGAATATACTTATCTGATATTTCAAATATAAACAATGTTAGTGGGTTGTTTCCTTTTTGAATTAACACGTACAAATGTCATGTATTTTCAACTCTTTCCTCACTATGTAAAATTAATTAGGATTTAATGTGAGCATCTGCAGTTTAAATAACACAATAGTTTTTAATAACGCCATAACAGGCAGCTTTGAACATAAATTTTATTCTGAATCGTTTTTCTTAATCCTTTCATTTCTTTTGGGAAAATCAACTTCATAAGCAGGTTCTCCATTTTCTGACACCCAAACAGACCCATTCTCTCCATGGTTAATCAAAAGGACCACCAAGCGTGCCACGTGAATTGTTCTGAAAATTTTAAATGGAAAAATTAACTTTTCATCCTAAAATAGTTTTGCGTTTGTAGAAAAGATCACCGGTGTCTTCATGGTTTGGTTTTATAAAAGAACTATTTTCTCTTATATAAGTTGTTAATTAATTTATAAGTTCGAGAGGTAAAATCACAGTCAATATAATATTTAACTTGTTTGTTAAGATTTGCATATTAAACATGGGTGCGTGTTAAAATGTGATTCTGGACAGCATGATCTTTACGTTAAAAATGTCAGACTTTTGGAAATGAAGATAATGTTACCAAATAAGTTAGAGCGCAGTCAGAGAACAAGAATCTACACTCTGAATCATCTGGATTCGAGCCCACGCGTTCATACATAATCTGGTAGTTGAAACATCCTTTCTATGTGTCTATATCGACTATGATTATCAACCATCCTGTGGATGAAAGACAACCCCAATTAAGTGCACCAGTTTGCAAACTGGTGCACTTAATATTCTGATGTCAAGGAGATCAAATTTCAAGACAATCGGCAGGTTAAATCTACTGCAGCATTTAGTTAGGCAGATTTTTTTATCACAACGTTATTTTTGCTGCTTAGCAGCGCTATGAGAATTTATAATAAACAGCATATAAACAACATGAAATCATAAATTCAAACATAAAATAAGCAACAGAAAAATATAAATTCATTTGTTAAACAGTCTAAGAGTAAGGCCTGTCCTGCAGTGAATCCTCCAGGAGTTGTACCTGGAGCGCCCGCTTGCTTAGTGTGAATGCTAATCTTTAGACCAGGACCGTCGAATATGTAAATGTTATATTGTCGATAAAGAAAACATTCATAAACATCGATTGGTTTTTTTTTAATACTCACTTCTGCGGCTCACCATGGCTCTTGATTATACTCAATTTTGAACTGATAATTTGAGGTTGTCCTTCAGAAATGCCCGCATATAATGGTGTATCTGTGATTCCAGGGCATACTGCCATCACTCGAACACTACAGTGCTCATAGTAGAATGGTGTCTGAAAAGTAAAATTGTATAAACATGAAGCTATATATATTTATTTTTTAAAAGGCAATCCACCCAAACTAGGATGATTTGTGCCACCGAATTCAAGTTATTATGCAATTATTCTTATTCCTTTTTAACACTTTTATTGCAATACAATCTGGCGGGCTTATTGCCAGGCGGCAATCTCTTCCAACCAACCAGAGTAAATGTAAATGAAAAGTAAATGAAGCAAGTTACGTGGTCGCATAAATCATTCAAATGACTATCCATCCTCACGAAATCCATAAACGTATACGTGAGAACATGCCAACGAACCTCACAAAGACGGGCAATCACCCGAACATTATTTTTCATATAAAGTGAGATATCATCAATCAAAAGGAAAGGAAAGGATGGTGGAGAGGAAAGGAAAAGAAAAATCAAGAATGAAACACGTTATTTTACTGACTAGAAATTAAGAGTTTTTTCAGTCGCTTCTTAAAGCATGCCAAGGACGGAGCGAGTCTTATATTGGTCTCTAACTGATTCCAGAGTCTCACTGAATGGACAGTAAAGGACGACGTAAAGAAAGAGATGCGGTGAACTGGAAAGGCCAATAAACAATCTCTGTTTATATGACTCAACATAATAAAACTTTTTTTAATGAAAATTCTAGACAATTTAAAATATCAGCTGGTTAAGCATCAAAAATTTAACAATCGCTCTATAAGTGGAAAAGTTTCACGAAGAAAGCAGAAACGCAACATTCAATGAGTGCGGCAAAGATACGGCTTTTAGTAAATCAAACCTGTTTCGCAAAAGACAGTCAAAAATGCATGATCAATAGTTTCATCATCCAAACCACACTCGCAGCCGGGATTCCCCACAATACCCATTCTGTATAGATGACTAGCCACCACGCAGTGCGTAAACGACACATGACGGGCACTTACATCTTGCTCATTCTTATTATTATATATTAAACCATGGTTTCAAATGGATAGTTTGTTGGATTCATTTATATCTAGAGCCCTTATGTACACCAGTTATATTCCAATCCAACGCCCATCGGTGCCAAGTGTAATGTTTAATTCTATTTGAAAGATCTGTCTGCGAAAAATCAGATATGAGATAACTGGCATAACACGCTTTCTTGGCCAAGGAATTAACACATTCATGTTCAGTGATACCAATATGTGAAGGAATCCAAGCCAGAAAAACATCTATGTTTTTTGGCCTCAATTAGAAAAGCTGCATGTAAAAGTTTTGAAATCACAGCAAAATAACATCCTTAATTTTTTCTAAATATTTCTTTTTCAATCCTTTGAAATCTTTTGATTCAAACTTAGATACATTTATAATGAACAATCTCCGCGGAACTAAATTTACTGTAATCAAACACCGAATTTGATTTATGAGCTATTACTTACACAAAAGACATGTTGGATTTTGATGACCAGTGTAGATCGATTATAGAGGCGAATGTTGTGTAATCAGTCAATCGTAAGGGTTACCTAACATACGTCACATAAAACAATGGAATTGTTTACTTTTTAAATTAAAAATTAAAAAAAGAGATTGTTCAAGTGCTTTATAATCCGTTTCTTTGTATATTTTTTTACATTAGCCCTGAAGGTGTCTATAGTAATAATTATAAAAATACAATTTATATAACGCCATTTAGTGATCAGACTTTCCTCAGGGGCGCTCTAATTGGGATTCGAAACCACTATTATTGACTGATTAAAAATATTACTAAACAAACACATATAAGTTGAGCGTCGGGATAAAAAGATGGTGACTGCGGCCATTAATTGTGTAATTCGCTGCATCTGAATATGTTTAAGGAAACATCTTTGACAAGCAAACCATAGAAAAATTACCAAGAGGTGACGAACTACAAATAAACCTTTCTAAATTTTCTGATATGTAATATGAACACGTGTGACTTCAGGTGTAGTGTAGTCTATGTATGTAAGGTTCATATATTATCATAAAAAAAACATTGAATCGATTGGAGATATTTAAAATTCAGATATACAAAAAGGTTCTAAGAATACTTTGAACTTGGAACGACTTCAATATCCTCTTCAGAACAAGAACCAAAAGGGGGTTGCCTAATAATGTCAAATTCCTAAGGGGTTATATTAAGGGCAAGCCTTACTTGGTGACAAGTATGGTATCCGGCATCTGTTAGGGGAATATTGAATGATTCTCATCATCAAGGGATCGAAAAGGTATCGGAAGAAATCAGAGGACGTCGCTTCGTAACATCAGAAGCTGGATAGGGGCAGATTATTGGGGAGCTGATTAATTTGGTTCAACACAAAGAGACTTTTGCCAAACTAAGGGAGGCCTGAAATGGCACTAGCAAAAGAAGAATTATTTTACTCTTCCGTTGTATACAATACAAGCTAGCGAGTTTATTGTCATCAGGAAATTTCTTCCGTCGATATTGATTACAAGTCTTTATGAACATTTTTTTCTAAAATGTCGACGTTATAATATTTAATTAATGTTCAACAGACTTTTTATTTTTTAATACCTGTGGGACTTCAGATGCATGGTTTAATATACAAATATCAAATAACAAATTTACCAATCCTGTCTATTTTAATTTATAAAACTATATTATTTTAGGAAAATGAATACTAACCACTGGTAGTTCTATATTATTTTTTACTCTAATTAACGAGAGCTGTTTTGATTTACAATGGTTTGACAAGGCCACTTTATGGCGAAACAACTGTCACAGTAAATAAAACAGGATACAAAACTATTTTTTAAAAATTACCCCCATTGATCTAGTAATGGAAACTACGCCACTTTTACTGCTGCTGTATACAGGTAACAGGTATGAGGCGTCAAGACCCAAAATTGAAGCGACGTTGACAACAGAGCCTCCAGCTCCGCCATTATCCTTTCCCATATACTTCATTGCCAATTTAGTCCCTAGAGTGGTTCCAATCTGAAATAAAATAGAATATAACTTACAAAGATTCAATAAAATCATTAACTCGTGGATGAAATTATCAATGTTACAAAATGGTAACTAACAAATTTATTTCAGAAATAAAAACACAAATTTTTAACATTATTTTTGCATCCGGTGATGTCCAGGTGGCAGAATTCTATGCGGAAATAATTTAGTGCCTTTGACATGACAAGAACAATTAGAAAGTCAACGTCATTGTTATCTGGTTTTAAAAGTTCTTTATATCCTTTAGCATAATACGCCACAGTTATTACACGATTAACCGTATACACTGCTTAATACCTTAAATATCTTAAAGAATGGAAAAGTTTCTCAAGAATAATACAAACAGACCTTTTGAAAAATTTTAAAATTATAAAATTTAATATTATCAAAAGTCATACAATCCAAAACACGTTAAGAAATTTATAAATATTTCCACTACATACTCTCCACAATACATCCTTTACCCGACTCTTAGATAACGCATTATAATTATCGTTTAATTTGATTGACAAAGTCGATAAAACAGCTCGAAACTCGAGTCAATATAATAACAGCGTGAGTAAATATTATGTTTCGTAAAGTGAAGCCTGAAAAATAGAAATATATAAATGCCTCTAAATTATCCAAAGTGACTGGTACTTGGTGTGGAAAATTGAGGGAATAGAAGAGGACTTCTTCCAAGCAAAAATTTTCAATACTTGTTTTATCAAATTTGAAATAAAATGAAGTAAATCATTTTATATTTTTATAAAATAAAATGTAGTAAGTCATTTTATATTTTTATAAAATGAAATGAAGTAAGTCATTCTATATTTTTACAAAATAAAATGAAGAAAGTGATTTTATATTTATGTAAAATAAAATGAAGTACATAAGTCATTCTATGTTTTTATAAAATAAAATGAAGAGAGTCATTTTATATTTATGTAAAATAAAATGAAGTAAGTTATTCTATATTTTTATAAAATAAAATGAAGAGAGTCATTTTATATTTATGTAAAATAAAATGAAGTAAGTTATTCTATATTTTTATAAAATAAAATGAAGTAAGTCATTTTATATTTGGGTAAAATAAAATATAGTAATTCAATTTAAATTTTTAAGACATGAGCCCTGAAGATATCCACATTATTTATAATAAAATGACAATTTATACAGCGCCATTTAGAGAGCAGACTGTCCCAACGACAATAACTGGGATTCGAAACCACTTTTATTTGATTAAAAATATTATAAAATAAACACATATAAATAGAGTGTAATAAAAAAAAATATAGTGGCTGCGGCCATTGGTAAGTCAGAATTGAACAAGTTATTCTAAATTCGTACTATACATATAGTGGATGCGGCCATTGGTAAGTCAAAATTGAAGAAATTATTCTAAATTCGTGCTATACATATAGTGTCTGCGGCCATTGGTACTGTAATTCAGAATTGAACAAGTTATTCTAAATTCGTACTATACATATAGTGGCTGCGGCCATTGGTAAGTCAGAATTGAACAAGTTATTCTAAATTCGTACTATACATTAGTTTGTCTTCGAATTCATCTTCAATTCATACTTTTCTCTGGTAGTTTTATCGGCGTTTTGATTTGTGTCGATCCGTTATATCACCTCCTTCGAAAATTCATTTATGTCCCCCACCAATATATATGAAGATAATATTCACTTGTTAACAATACAAACTTATTCACTAAAAACATAGATCCATTTATTTTGTTTTTGAATTATGTGTAGAAATTATATTTATTTTGTCTACTACTCACTGAATAAACATTACAACATTTTCTCACATTTTTATGATACATATATTATTTCACTTGATTCGAATAAACGATCAAATTACGTTTTTTTTACATGTGAACTACAAAAACAAACAATTAAAAATCAACATGAGAGAGATGTTATAATATATTTAAAAAAACAGTATATGATGAACTCAATACACATACAACAGTAGAGTAAACTCACACAATTTATTAAATTCATACAAGAAAATTATCTTCACTTGACTTTTGTAATAAGTGAAAGCAATACGAAAATCCGTACAATTGCTATATTAATTTATTTATTGCCCAATTTAAGTAATCTTGATATTATTTAGAATATACTTCTTACCAAATTTATTTGATAAATTTTCTCCCAGTCGCTTTCTTTTGCAATTCCTGCGCAATTCACAACAATATCCAACTTCCCAAAAGATTTCAATATTTCCTTGAATACATTTTCAAAATCATTTTTGTCTGAAACATCACAAATTTTTAATACGATTCTTCCTTCTCCATGAGTTTTTGTCAATTCAGACATCGAAGTGTTTTCCATTGACAGATTTATGTCTAGTACAGCGCATCCCTGAAAATAATGAAGAACTTAATATTTATTAATTGAAACGGTTAAATTACATTTTTTAAACAAAAATACGAAATAACTATTACAAATCAATATCGATGTACTCGTATATCCAGTGATATACAATATAAGGCAAACCCAAAACAAGACGAGCCTCAACACATTAAAAAGAAAACTCATATAATTTATTATATTTAACCCATACCGGTAAGAAACACATTTACTTAACTTTTATAAGAAGTCATTTGGAAGTCCACATAATGACCATACTGATGGCGCAATCTGTTCAGTCTTATTATACAGGCGTTATACAAATAATACGTCAAAACTATATCATTGTGGAATAAAATATTTTGCCTAATGGGTCGACAAGATTTATAAGTTATGCGTATTATATTCTAGTTAAATTTCTGAATAATATTTTGTTTTGTGAGTTTTTAGCGTATAAGCTAAAAAATCTGACATCTTGTGTCCAAGTGCCGATGGATATCGGGCATGATACAATAATAATGTTAATAATATGACTTAAATAATTTGATTGAATAACGTGATTGAAAATCTTGAAGGTTGGGGAAATATGATGAATCCTAAAGAAAGTTTTAAATTATTTTTTAAAAATCGAGTATTTACTAACCAAATAATGCTAAATGGGTCGATAGCTACTAGATATGTTCGAGAGATAGGCACCAAAGTAAGTCTGCTTGCTTAGCACTAAGGCTGCCTGGGTTTGACGATTCTGGAATAAATTTTCTGCATCTTTTTAGATTCATGTCTTTCATTATCTTATTTAATCGCTCTTGGCTTTTTGTCTTTAAAGCCAGAATCAAGTTAAAATCATACTTTTAACTAAATTTAAAAATGTCAGTCAGAATCAAGTTAAAATTATTATTTTAACTAAATGTAAAAATGTTGAACGAAATTAAAATAAGTAAACAGTTAGTTACTTTTTTAATTTAAAAGATTACATATTTCGTCTCTTAGATATCCACACACCTTATCATACAATTCTTACGATTTTTATAGCTTTCTACATTTATTTCTTTAAACATTTGATACAACTATACTTTCCATTGTCTTTCTCTATTACGCCTTCCATTCGCATTTACATTGTGTCTTTGTTTTGTTAGTCATTCTTTATTACATTGTCACCACACCCCATTTATTTTTCTAAGTGCGTGCATTTTCACAGCATTTATTCGGCATTTTTCAGTATTTTTTCACGTACATGTTTCATTCCCATACATCAAGATGGTAATAAATTACGTTTGTAGACTATCATCTTAGCTATGAGACGTTGTCCACGTGGCTAAGATGATAGTATACTGTAATAGACTATCATCTTAGATATGAGGCACTGATACTATCAAGATTATTCGAATAAAAAGTATGTGTACTAACGAATCAAAAACAACGAGGAAAACACTCTTCCAAAACAAGCCCAACGAGATATGCCACGTGAAAGACCTCTGTGGTCTTATTATTAGACCCTTGACTTCCACTTGCGAGATTTTGGATGCGATTCCTTGGTGGTAAAAGAGTTCGTCTGGTAACAACACGTGTTGAGTACATGCGCGGATACTGTTGCTTCTGCACATGTAGTATTTTTGCCAACATATACGAGGCATATCCAGAAAGTAAGTGTACTGAATTTTTGAAGGTTACAATTTTTTTTATTTAAACAAAAAAATTACGTGGTTACCGTAGTACTATACATATGTAAGCTATTTTTCGACATAGTCGCCATTCCTCTCAATGCAGGTGGTGAAGCGGGGTATCAACTTTTTGATGCCTTCCTCGAAGTAGTTTCCCGCCAACCCCTCCGTCCCCTTCTCCACCTCCTCATTTACCTCCTCGTCGGTTGAAAACCTTTTTACACCCATGTGCAGCTTCAGGGAGGTAAAGAGATAGTAATCTGAAGGTACTAGGTCAGGGGAATGCGCGGGATGGTTCAGGACATCCCATTTAAACGAAGCGAGCAGTTCCTTCGTGTGTGGTCTTGCATTGTCGTGCAGCAGGAAGCCTCCCTTTGTCAACATGCCTCTCCTCTTGTTCTGAATCGCCCTCCGCAATTTTTTTAGGGTCTCACAGTATCTTGCAGAGTTGATGGTCTCCCCTTGAGGCATATATTCAATTAAAATTATGCCTTGACAGTCCCAAAACACGGATGCCATGATTTTCTTGGCTGAAATTGTGGTTTTGAACTTTTTGGCGGAGGGGGAAGAGGTGTGACGCCACTGTTGAGACTGCCTTTTGGTTTCAGGCATGTAGTGTGCAACCCAAGTTTCATCTCCAGTACAACGATGTACCTACTCTAGCGGTTCGAACCTCAAAGCCTAGATTACTGGAGTCGAAGATAATATTGTCTCACAGTTACTCTCGCCAGCGTCTCATAATTTATAAATTTGTAAATGTTGAATGGTATTATACGAAATGATAAGAACTTGAAATATAACAAAATAACAAACAAAATACTAACTTGAACTCCTTCTTCAAGAAATAATTGCACACATTCCAAACCAATACCGGACGCACCGCCAGTAACAAGAGCATATTTTCCTCTCAAAGACATTGTGGAAGGACGAAATTATTTTTCACTTGATTCAAGAATCAATTGTGTTTCGCAAGTTATATATTTTACTCGTTCACTCTGCAACTAACACGAATGTATAAAATATATTTTTATTACAACTCTTCATTTATATCAACTGTGTATGACCTTCATAGCATTGTATGATTACCCGATCTGTATAATTGATGTTTTTACATTAATCTCTGTACATCAGAAAACTGTCTAAAGAAAATGTCATTTTCATAAATCACTGTTTCTAAAAAATATCACTGTTTCTAAACATTTAGTTCATCAAAGGTATACTTTGGATAATACAAGGACTATATATGTACGAGTATATAGCCAAACGAATACGAACTTCCTCTATACCAAGTATTTGTGGACTACGAAAAAGCCTTTGACTCAGTCAAAAAAGTTGCCATACTAGAAGCTTTAAAAACACAAGGCATGGAAAGGGGATACATTAAATTGTTTAATAACATCTGTATGGATGCATCAGCAAAATTACATCTCCACAAATCCTCCGAAACCTTCTAAATTGGTAAGGGAATTCGTCAAGGAGATACTATTTCCTCAAAATTATTTACAGCTACACTTGAATATGTCTTTAGTAAACTGGAATGGGACAATAAAGGCCTGGTGATTGATGGAAAATACCTGAGCCGCCTGAAATTTGCAGACGATATCGTTATATTCTTACAAAATCCGAATTATCTCGAGTACCAACTGCACGAATCGGCAGAGGTCAGTAAAGAAGTTGGTTTAAAAATTAGTATATCAAAAACCAAATATATGATGAACAGCTCTGCTACCACAAAACCAATAATTGTAGATGGAAAGCTGCAGGAACTTGTCCAGCAATATGTATTTTTGGGGCAACTATCGGAGGAAACAGCACGAAGGACAAAACTAGCATGGAGCTCATTTGGACGTTTGAACAACATCTTCAAAAGTAACATAATCTCCCAATATCTTTGAAGCGAAAGGTCTACAACCAGTGTATTCTCCCAGAACTTACGTATGGCTGTGAAACATGGACGCTCACAGCAAAGAATACATAAAAACTCCAGACCGCACAAAGGAGCATGGAGAGATGCATGTTGGGATATACTAAAAGAGACCGTGAACAAAACACCTGGATTCGCAACATAACAAAGGTAGAAGACGTTATAAAGGTGTGCAAGAAAATGAAGTGGCAATAGGCAGGACACGTAGCCAGAATGTCAGACTCCCGATGAACATACGAAATAACCCAAAGGTACCCAAGAGGCATAAAGAGGCCCAGAAGAAGACCGAAGGAACGCTGGATAGATGAAATCAGGAAGCATGGCACCAACGAGCAAAAAACCGAACTATTTGGAGTCAACTTGGGGAGACCTTCATCCAGCAGTAGATCGACCCTGGTTAACAATGATGATGATAATATACAATTAAAATTTCTATATTCTTTTGATAGTCTTCCTTTGTCAAAAATTATAATCAAAACAATTTTTTTTTCTTTTTTTTTCAGTCATATGCAAATTTTCATGTCTGTTGAACAAACATAAAAACAGCAAATGAATTGAGTTTTTTACTCGACAAGAACTCGATTGCAAAGCCAGTTTTTATTACTTTAACATTTTTCTACTCAGTTGTGGAATCTTTAAAAATATTTATTTTGAGATCATTCATTTTCTGTGGTCATTATGATCATCTCAATATTTAACAATCATACAAACTGAAGTGTTCTCCTAAATATGGCACTAGGAGAAAAAAAAATTCTATAGATTTAACAGAGACCGCCCTGACTGTTATTTTTCTTATTTTTGGGTTCCCCAATATGGATTAACCCAGGGTACTTCTAGGGTAAATCCGGCCATGTGTTGTCCAGACATGAATGAATTTCATCAAGAAATATACATTTACATTTCAGCTTATACTCGTATTGTATATGTACTCGTATATAGCTAGCTACACAATGTTGTTTTTCTTCAAGATAAGTTGTTTCTGATAGTGAACAAACTAAATATATTACATCTTGATTTTTTTATATTGAGGACAAAAAACTTTGTTTTAACTGTTGAGCTTAAAATAAGGGGAATTACATAATTAATTTATAAAATGTTGAATTTTTACTGTACTATTTTATTCGCGTGAATGTCAAGAGTGACGCTCGGCGTGGTGAAGTGCGGGCGGCATGACGCGAGACGGTCTTATTTCGTATAATCAACTTTATAAATTGTTAAATTGGTATATTTTAATCATTTTGACTTATTTACTTGCTTACTTATGTTATATTTGAATTGTATTGGTGTGTATTTTAATTGGTTTTATTGTAATTGTTAAAAATAGATTTTTTTAACATCAAGAATATTTTTCTTTATAATCAATTGAACATTCACATAATATATTTTAACATAGTTGTAAAATTCATTGCACCGTTGATGAAAATAAATAAATAACTCTTTGATTATTACTTTATTTAAAATTCGTATCTGACTATGACAATTTTTTTTTTATAGTAGTACAGATACAATTACGGAATTAAATCTTTGCGATCAACCCCTCTTGTTATCAAATAGCTACAATTATTAAAAAGCGCTTTTATAGCAGTACATATTGTATATCCACTTTTTAAATATTTGTTCATAAGGATCATTGTATTGACCATAAGTCAGCTGCACGCATTTTATCCAAAGCCAAGTCACGTTTTTTTCTTATTTACCAATTATTATGATTCAACATTTTCCCGTAAATGTATTTGGTGTTAGTCAGCTGTATCATAAGGCAATAAGTCCACATTTTTTGCGGGAAACGATAAAACTCGTTCTATCCCGTTTTATAGTAGAGAGCGGGAGACGAGTTTACTCGTTTTGGTTTGCCAAGCGGTGGTATGCGGGAAACTTGTAAACACGGTCGCCAAATGGGGTGGGAACTGCGCGTTATCTATTGTAAGGGGTACCTAACGCATCTACCTGTTGATACAATGAGGTTGGGTGATAACAACACAAAAGGCAAAATAAAAATAAAAGCGGTTATGTTTACAAAAAAATATGTTTCAATGATAACAAATCGGGATCTTGTTTTAGCATTGTTGATCGTTTCTCTAGTGACTCCAGTGTACTGCTTTCGTTCGGAAGTCTTAGTATCGTGTTTCTGAGTTCATTCTGCTTTTACGAAGTATTTTATTTTGTTTTGAATTATCGAATTTTCGTAGAAAATACCTAACTATCGTGGTGTATTTGTTCAAAAACTTTTTTTACTTCGCCACTTTTTACTGCCACTGTTTTTTTTTTTTGTGATAAACTATTTTTGAAAGTTAATTTTATTGTCCCTGAACATGAATCAGGATGCAAACGAGAGTGATGATGAATTGTTTGCTGACAATTTATCTAATTATTCCTGCCAAAGCGACATAGAAGATTTTTCCGATTCCGAGGATGACGATGATAGTGAAGAAGATATTATTCCTCTGCCATCAACTTTTTCCCGAAGACGAATTTATAAGATTCTTATAAGATTCTTATAAGATCTATTGAAAATTTCGTAATTATATTGTAATTTTATGTGAATAAAATAATTTTGATGGTGAAAGAGTATTTTTTTCTATGTTTACCTAGAATGTAGTAATTTTGTGTGAGTAAAAAATAGAGCAACCCATATTTTGCATAATAAAGATATAGATAGTTCTATTCTTAGTAAGATACAAAAAGTTTTTCGAAAAAATACTAATTAGTTTGAGAGATATGGTTTTTTTACGAAAGTCTAATTTTGGCGCAAAAAAGTCTAAAAGTACCCGCATTGCGTCATCACTTGTCGCGAAAAGTACCCGATTACAATGTGAGTGTAGTAATATGACTTATATAAACCGATTATTCTTGAAGAACGGAAAATTACGTAAATTTTTGAATAAAAAAATATTCGACCATAAAACCTTTTGTGCGACGAAAACAAACAATGTTATAATATATTCAACAAATCAATCAAATTTTTAGACAATCATTTTGATTCCTTCATTCGTTTGGTAACCTCTTGACATATATGAATTGGTGATTTGGACATGTTGAAGAGCGTGGCGGAAGTAGATAATTGTCTTAGACCCAAAAGTCGAATCTTCATGTATATGTATGTGTAGAACCACTGTACTAAATACGGAACTAGTAATTCGACAATGCACGCGTTTAAAATAATACGCGCACATGAAGAGGCAACAATACACGTATCTTTCGCGTATGTTTATTATTACCAAACCTACTCTCTTACCAGACTAATGCTTTTTTGTTTTTGGGTACCATCTGGAATTGAACCTGAAATCCCCGGGTCGATATCAAGCGTTTTGTCAACTAGACCGCCGAAATAATTTAAATATTATTTAAATGACTATCCAATTAGCTATTACAGCGAATTCGTGAAAACTTTGGAGTCTAGAAAAAACTAAAACTGGCTTGATTTGTTGTTGGGAACCTTAAAAAAGTCTCTATAATAACCAAAAATTATTAAATTAAAGAATATTTTCTGTAATAAAAATTTATTTTTGTAGTTTTTTTTTCACATTTCATACTTATAGAAAGTCAAAATTAATGTTCTGTTATTATTATTGAAATCTGAAGTCATGCTCTCTAAACACTTTTATATATTTCACATACTTATTATTATCTTTAAATTTTATTATTTTCCATGTCATGATTTGCCTGGGTTCGCCAAACTGTGTTGAAAAGAAATATGGAATCGACACAAAAAAAACATATAAATTTAGCAATGAATGATACGACAGGATATCAAAACAAAACACTTCACAGTCATACGTTCCCTGGAAACATCAAAAATGTACACATGGTAAACTCTTCCAATACTTGAACATCACAACCAATCTCAAATAACTGTGGATTAAAACAACCCTTTAAGGGTCACTATTATTGACAACTTCATTGAATATAAAAGGCTTATGCGATTCAAAAGAGGAACTTTTTTCTGGCATCAACAAAAATTTCGATACATTGTTAATCCAAGAGAATAATTGTTGACCAACAAACCGAAAAGCCAACATTAAAAGTATGAAGTAAACCCATCATCACATGGCAAATACGGAATCCTAATGTTGATAATTCTGATATTTTTTTTGCATTTCTTAACTGAGAACTATTACACCGAAATTTTCTCAGTTGAATTATCTTCTAGCACAATAATATCCGTGTACAAGCCTCCAAATATTGATTTTAAGTTTCATGAACCGTCAAACTTCAGGACCCGAAAATGAAATCTTAGAATGGGTAATTTCAACTACCATTATACGGCCTGGAGGTATATTGCAACAATCGAGAATGGTACAGTACTTGAAGAAGGGGCCAAGAATAACTCGCTACAACTTGTCCATGATCCTAAAATGTAATATTATTTCAAAAGTGGTCGCTGAAAAAAGACTTGAACCAGTATAATATATTTATGAGTGAAAAATTGCCTGTCAATATACTTAACTCGTGAGAAACCCGATTCTATGAACTCAACATAATCACACCACACATAAGACCTCTTCACTAAAAATCCTGAAAAATTCCCATTTAAAAGGACACATAACTTTGAAAAGGCAAAGCTGATTCGATTTCACTAGATACCTTAATGAAGATATAATAAACTTGGATGCAAACCCAGAGTCATCAGACAACCTGAACAATTACATAAAAAATATGGTATCTTTAGATCAACTGCTTTAGCCTACTTGGCACTGAATAACCTCCAAGTAAGCGTGGCTAGATGTAAGGTAAATATGCAGAGATAGAGTTTAATGAACGAAAGTATCATTTAATGGGTTTTTGAGAATACATAGAACTCACAACATATGATATTGTATTTTTTTTCAAACATTGGGAATGCATGCTCTGAGCAAGACCTGATTGATGCAAATGATAGGGTGATCTCTAATGTTTTCTACTGGAAACACGTGACTTTATTAATAATTGATGGTCCGGAAATTGAAATAAATGAAAAATTCTCGTAAGAACTTTGTTAGTTATGTATAGAAACTTTATTAGTTATGTATAAAAATCTTTTAATTATGGTTCATATTTTTTTTATTTCTCTTCTTGTTGGAATATTCACTTCATAAGCAGTATCTCCTCCTTCAATGATCCATATAGAACCATTATCTGCATTGTTGAGAACTTGAATCAATCCTTTTGCGATGTTTTTTGGCCTAAAAAACAGAAGAAAAAAAACAATTATAATGTACACAAATATGATTGTTACAACTACTTCCTACTTTTAATGTCTAAACTGTAAAAAAGGTACATAAAATGTATATTTGAGAAATATTATGTAAAATTTAATTTTTAGAAGATACTTTCTATTGAATGGTCAATAATTAACACGGGAATCCCTAGTCAGTTTTTAGGTAAGTCAATTTACGAATTCTCGTACATAACATTTGTTCATCGTATGCTAATATAAATGTATTATAATGGCTTTAAGGTTGCTTATTTTTTTCAAGCATACAACATTTTTTAGTACTCTAAAAACACCCTTTACATTCTGCCAATTTTGATGAGATAATTACCACACAGTTTCTTATTTGGAAGAGGAACACAATAGAAGTGTAATGTTGATAAACCTTTATTAAATTTTCATAAAAAGTTAGACGTTTATGATTAAGGATATACAAACTGTAGAACTCCTCCGTGGTCTTGAATTAGATCATCTCTGACCTTCTTCAAGTAATCTGACAGTTCTTCCCCTCCATCCACAAACAGTGAAGTCTGTGTAGGACCAGGACACAGGACTGCTAGTTTAACACCAGTCTTTTCAAATAAAAATGGTGTCTGAAAATAATTTAATAATCTTTTAGTTTCAAATTTTCAAGTTTTTTTATAAAACAATATATATATATATATATATATATATATATATATATATATATATATATATATATATATATATATATATATATATATATATATATATATATATATATATATATATATATATATATATATATATATATATATATATATATATATATATATATATATATATATATATATATATATATATATATATATATATATATATATATATATATATATATATATATATATATATATATATATATATATATATATATATATATATATATATATATATATATATATATATATATATATATATATATATATATATATATATATATATACATTCGTGATTTGATTAAAATTATCAGAAAACGTAGCAAGTCTATACGACTTTTCTTTCAATTTAAAAGTCATAATAATCATCTTCGTGTCCATGTGTGTAGGTTGTTAAATTGTGTACTCATAGATTATAATATATGATACTTACCAAAGTATATTCATTCTCGCTTATCAAACTCAACTGTTTTTTGGTTCTCCGATCAAACTCAAAAAGCTAGTATTCATCTAGTTCAATATTTCAATACTTTACTTAAATCTAAACCTTTTTTTTCATCTTTATCTTGTACTTTTTAACAGTTATCCATTTTAGAATTCATATTAACTAAAAAGATAATAAGAGTATAGTCAGGATTGGACAAACGATTAGATGAGATCAAGACCTTCATCTATCAAATGTATACAAAATAGATGTATACTATATTTCGCTTACTTTAGAATATGTGTTATGCAGTAAATTTCGCTATTATGAATACTTTCGTAGTCATAACTTTAATAGATCGTATCAAGAAATCTTGGGTTTGGATTTTGATATGGAAATTCTTATAAACTCGTATACAGAATTCGCTTTGTAAAGTGATACATCTTGCACATATTTTAACTAGCATACAATTTACAACAAATTGTGCTACAAAAAGTATGTGAATATTATTTATATATTTTATTTTAAACCATCTGACCATGATACGAACACTTGTTAATGAAATATTCGGTTCTTTATTATAATAAAAAGACAATTTACATTGTGCCGTTTATAGAGCGAACTCTCCTAAGGAGTGCTCGAACCCACTATGTTGTCATATAAAAAAAATATTACAAAATAAATATTCATAAGTTGAATATGAGGATAGGAAGGCGGTAGGTACCGCAATAAGGTTAGATACTTTCCCGCATCTGCATATGTTCTTAAAAACATATTTAAGAAGAAAATTTTAAAAATGTACAAGGGAAAACGAGCTACAATAATTCTTTGTAGATCTTCCTATATGTGATGGTAGCACATTTAGCATTAGGTTAAGTATAAATCAAAAAATTTGTTTTGAATTTTCTAATAGGGTTTTTATTCTATGCATTAAATTATTTTGTGTTTTCTTTAGTCAGCATTGTGTAAATATTCCTAAGAAAATAAAATATAATCGTATTCTTCTTCGTGTGCCATATTCAATCGCCCTGACGTTGGTAATCACTCGTGAGAAAATATATTTCTCTTTTGCAGCACGGTCAACTTTTAATCAACTGTGTAGATACCAGTCCATTCTTGATTGTTGCGTAACCAAGATAATTGTCTTCTACCGATTTCTGGTCTTCACGATCTATGTTTCAACACCATAAACTAAAATAGATCGTAAACTGCATTTAAATATGTGTTACCAAAGTTTAACAAAACTTATCTCATCTTTAGAAATCCTACACATGGTATTTCCATTCACCATTCTACAATAACTTATCTATTTGGATTAAGGTCACGAGTAATTAGGTTTCCTGAATATTTGAAACTGTCGACTTGCTCTATAAGTTTCTCGGTCAGCTGCAGGGATACTCCAATATAAGATTGTTGACTTAAGAACATAAACATTATTTTTGATACATAAGAAAATAAAATAAAATCGTCATTGGTTAAAAGTTTCAAATATCGATAAATTTTGTGGATTTATTATATTGCTTGTTGACTATAATTTAATGGGGATTTGAGTGCGAGTAGATAGAACATGTTATATGGACAAGGGATTTTTTTTACAATTGAGTAAATGTTATATGCGGTGCGCAAAAAAAACACGATCGAACGTGGTAACATGGGCAAAATGTATGAACAATTTACATAGTTAAAATAAACGTGAGATGTCATCAATCAAAGAAATGAGACACGTTTTATAACTAACTTGAAATTAAGAGTTTTCTCTGTCGCTTGTTCTCGTTTACCTAATAAATGTTATAAAAAATTGAGATTGAAATTGACGTACCCCCATTGCCCTACTGTATCCAATAACGGCGTGCTTGCTCGCTGAATACACTGGCCAACAGAAGATGGGCTCAATACCTAAAATTGAAGCGATGTTTACTATCATTCCTCCTCTTCCTCCATTATCCTTGCCCATATACTTCATTCCCAGTTGTGTACCATTGATAGTTCCTTTCTTTAAAAAAATACAAAAAATTATCATTCGTACGCTGTATCTTTCATATGTTACCAATATATTTTAAAATAATACAACACTGTCCCAATGAATGAAGAAAGAAAAAAAGAATCACCGTTCTGATTTGTAAAATGAAATCTTAAACTATGTAAGTTACATTCAATCAATACTTTTGATTATAACTCTCCTTGCTTTGATATGTTTTATTTGATGTCAATATACTATTTTGGCGTCATTTATTTTAACTTTAGCTTAATAATAACCTGTCAATATTGACGGAAGGAAATAGAATATTTCAAAAAAAAAATTAAATATGTTTCTTAATTCGATTTAAAAGTTTTTTTAAAGTTATATTTTTTTGTTTAACAGTTAAGTCATTTCTTCTTAATAAGTACATTATTTGTAATTGTTGTCTTATTTCTTATAATAATCAAATATAAAAGTGACAGCTATCAAATAATACTGGAAAAATGAGGATGTTCCCTTCTTTTTGTGAGCTCCTATATACATATATCACAAAGGAGTTAACACCAGAGTCAAGTGATTAAGGATGTTTTCAAAGACAATTTGAATTTACCATTCCATACATTACTAATAAGCAATACAAGTACCGTACCAATAATGAAATTTAGAAACTGAAAAACACATCAATCAAAAATCCAAAATTTACTTTAAAAATTTTTCAGAGCACCTTTATTTTTTTTCAATATGATAATTTTTACTTCTTGATTATTTTTTTGTTGTTTTATATGCTTTTGATATTGTGACTGGCGTACAATAGAATCGACGAGACTTGTTTATGTTAATTTCAACGTTCTTTATTTCATGATCAATATAATTCATTCAGTCATTCGTATCGGAATTAGTCATTCAGATATACTGAAGAGCAAGGAGACAACTTTGTATTCGATGCAATTTATTTAACCTTCGGGTTTAGAACCACTAGAGTAAGCATGGAACTTGTGGGTCATCATTACACATGTCGGCGATGCTATTTCGCACGTAAATAAATTTAAATATTTGTATAATTTTGCGCGTGCAAGTATCGTTACCAGATGATTTTTTTTTACCATATTGATATATTTTATCTAATATTATTTAAGAATTTTATCTAATATTTTTATCGAGAATCAAACTGGAAACCTCCGGATGGAAGTCATGTGTCTTAGTAATTAGACCACGTAGGTCACTAAACATATTTGAAATTGTCGTCTATCGTTTTTTTTTTCATATCCCATTTATATAATATATGGTATGTATTGGTTTATTTTATTTCCAAAAGAATCTTTAACCTAGCAGAAATGTGAGTATAAGACCAATTAAGTAAACTTGTCACTGTTTCACCTGACCGCGTATACGAGAAACTAATATATTTTCTCTTGTAAGAGAGTTGAGAACTGGTTTGATATTTACGTTCCACAATTAGAGCACAGAGATGTTCTAGTATTCTGTTTCACTTTCGAGAATAATACAATGTGACTGGTATTTGATACAACACATTGAAGAAGAAAATAGACCTTCATTGTATTCAGTACAACCTGGTGGGGTCATTGCCATACCCATCATGGTCCTATTCATATATTATTAATTAAAACTTTCAAGTATTGAGGATAAAAAAGACTTCGCAACATGTATCATACATATAAACACGGAACTACAAATGCCATCGATACTTTTGTAATGTATGTATTACAATTTCGCTGTATACAGTACAACCTGGCGGATGTAATGCCATATGACAGTATTTTCCAACAAATTAGAAAGATGGTCAAGAGACCTTAAATGAAAATCTGGAAGCAATTATAAACACAATATGGGTTCCTACGGGAATCGAACTCGCAACTTAGATTGGAAGGCGTCTTACCAACTAGGCTAGGAATTCGTCACAATACGATAAAAAAGGTATATTTAAAAATTACAGTTATTAACAATTGCATTTAGAACAAAATATTGATAATTCATCAAAAGAAAGTTGGATTTTTTTTCTTAATTGTAATAATAAAGAATTTATATATGATAGTATTGATTTTCCTAGTATTAATCACCTTGATCAATTTGTGACACAAAATTGGAACAGACTTATAATACTCGTATAATCGATTTTTTTATTATATTACACTTTTGTTGTGTACAGTTCAACCTTACAGATTTATTGCCAAGTGGCTATCTCTTTCAACTAACCAGAAAAATTAAAAAGAGGTCTCAAATGAAAATCATATTTGAGTTTTGCACACCCAATATTTTTAAGATTTTCTGTTTGATAATTCAACAACTGAATGTGATCTTTCCGTGGCCTAGTTAGTAAAACGCGCGTCTTCTTACCCGAGAGTTGCAGGTTCGACTCCAGACAGTACGCATTTCATTTAAAAAAGGTTCCAATCTGGTTTACAATTAAGGCTTCTAAAAAATGTTTTTGGTTAGATAGAAGATATTGACACATGGCAATAACCCCTCTATATGGTACTGTTTACATCGAAAAAATAATACATCTAAAAATAAATGTAGTTGTTTCCGGATATTAAAATAATATGTAATTCTTACCAAGTTGATATCGATAACTGTCTCCCACTTTTCTTCATTTGAAATTCCTGCATTATTTATGAAAATGTCTAACTGTCCAACCTTCTGAACAACATTTTTTACCACATTTTCAAACTCTTCTCTATTTGCTATATCGCACTTCTCAAAAATAATCTTGTTCTCTCCATACGTCGATGCCAGCTCTGTCCTGGCTGCATGTCCTGTATATGAATTGACATCGAGAATGACGCATTTCTGAAATAAAATATTTATTTTCAAAAAAAAATTCTAATTTTATAATTTACCACGCAGTTTTTAATATTCGAACGTTTTTTTGGTAAACATTCAACTGTACCATTATATCAAATTAAACTACATGCATTGTGAAGTGCTTAAAGACCATAACCTTTCCTAATAAGAACAACTTTACCTTAATCGACGTATGTTCACCTCTCTCTCTCTCTCTCATTTTTTGACAGATAATATGTCTCAAGGGTTTATTATTCATTTCAATTTGCTCTTTAGTCTATATTTTAAAAGAAAAACGTTCATTGGTTGTACGAATCCTCATGAGATGAGGGCAGATATGCACACTAACTCCGCAAATGGGAAATTGTTGATGCACGAGTCTATAACTGCGGAGTCAAGCATATCGTACATTTAATTATAGAGTTTTTGTCGTGGATTGGTCTGTCTCATAGTGTCAGAGATGTGGGTGGCGTATGTAGCTTTAGGAAGCACTTAAGGATAATCGTTTTAAGGATATCTAATTAAAATTTATGAGAGGGTTCGAATTCTGAGTTGAAGTGCCCTTTAGGGGAATTCGCTCTCTAAACGGCGCTAAATAAATTGTACTTTTACTATCATTATTATAATTGATGCAAGACTGTCATAAATCCGAAAATCGACTATTTTTTTTATGTATTTGAATTTAAAATTAATAACTATTTATAATCATTTATTATAATGTAATAAAGTTAAGTTCTTCACTGGCATAAAGTCAGTATGTAATGTCATACATTTTTTTTGATAAAGTGTCATAATTCGAAATGTGATATTCTTACTTTAAAAAATTCTACTTCGCGATGTTCTCCTTTAATTTTATCGTTATCTATAGATGGCGTATATATTTCAATTAAACAAAAAGATGAACGACTTTTATACTACAGATACAGGCCAAAGCCTAGTTTACTGGGGATACGACAAATGAAAGGCAACAAACCCAGATCCATTAAAATTATATGTCCAAATCAAATTACCTGTTGTTTTTTCTCAAATTGTGTATATTTCTTGTCATGTGTAATAATAAATAAAATAAAAAAATAAATAAAAATACTTTTTATTTATTATCCTATTATAATTTAACCATTTTCGAAAACAATACAAAGTAGTAATTTTCAACAGCCATATTATTTTTCAACATAATGGTCTAGTTCCAGTCCGATTGATTGTCATTTAGTATTTATTGAAGAAAAAACTCCAGAATTTCACTCTTTTCCCTCCTAACTCCAATATATATATTTGTCCGAATGAAATGAAATTTGTGTGAATGAAATAAAAAATGACTAAAGATTGTTAAAGAAATTCAAATTTATTTAATTTAATTTTTTTAACATAATCATAACTATTCAGTTCTAATAAAGCATATCAAATAAATAATATGAAAACTTACAGATATTCCTTCTTCCAGGAGTAATTTTGCAAATCCTAAGCCGATCCCAGAGGCACCTCCAGTTATAATAACATTTTGTCCTTTTATTTTCATTTTCACAAATAGTTTATTAAAAAAATAAAGCACTTAAATCAATTGGTATTGACTTAATTTAATTTAAACTGTAAATAATATATCAATACGGCTGACACCGTCTTAACAAGTCGAACATGCGATTTCTTGAACTAACCGAGCGGAAATGATATACATATGAATGTTGTCCCGTTCCAGTTAACATTATTGTTTTTCTTTTTTAATTTTTTGACCTTGAAAGCTAATGTTTGACATGGGCTGCTATCAATCGCTTATGAACGAAGTCAATTACTCAAAACTTAATCAAATAGTATTCTTCATTACAAATTTGTTTTTCTCATTTGATTTAGCGATTGTTGTTGGAGCCGTGCCCTTTTAATGATAATAATAATAACACCTTTTGTAACATACGGACGTAAGTATACCCGATTTTATACTGTTTAATGATTTTATCTTCAGTGTCCGCAATACTTCTTGGCACTTTTAGTGAGTGTGTGAAAAGTGAAAAGGGTCAACATTGGTACTCATAGATATTTGTCACCATTTTGCGTGGTTTATAGTTTCTGTAAAACGTCCTGGAGTTTAGAGCCTTTATTATATTTTGGAATACAAATAGATTTTTTGATTAATTTGTTTTGGATAAAAATGTTTCAGTTGTAAAATTCTGGTTGAAATATGTCGAATTATATTTTACTTTTGTTTATTGTGATTTTCAGTAAATCGTTTTAAATCATTATTTATGTTTGTTATGCTTTTTCAATCAACAGTTTTTTTTAATTCAATGGATTCTTTATAAAACAATATTATCAATTTTTAATTGACATAATTTTTTTTTATTTATCATAAAAATATTAATCAGAATATAATTATCTTTTAAGTTTAAGTGCAGTACTGAAATTGAAAAAAGGAACATTCAGATTATCTAACCACCTAGGTGAAAGATTTACAAAAATAATCTATACAAACAGTTTGAAGTTTGGTAAATTTAGGTAAAAACGTGACATGACCAAATTAATAAAATTCTGAATGACGGAAAAGTGGAAAACCTTTATAACAGGGGAGTATGCATGACAAAGTATACGGTGGTGGCAGAAGCTATATATTTGTGACAGGATAGAATTATGTAAGTGATCTGTCATTTCTAGCTTCAGCAAAAAGGATATGGCGTTCAATCTGCAATTTATTATTTTCCATCTAGAACTTATTATTTTTCCAAGTTAAACTCAAATATATAAGCAATATAAATCATATTAATACTATCAATTGAAATTGAAAATTTCGAAGTACTTTTTATCAATAAATATGACCAGTCACATACATCTTAACCCTCTGAAAACTATTCCTAAGAACACTTTAGTAGTCAGTAGGAAATAAACAGCACGAATTTCAAACATAGAACCCTCTGCATAGAAATCGCTGCACAACGCTTAAACCGCGACCATACATCTACAATATTTTTGTTTGTATCTTAACTTTGTTCCATTTATTTATTTGAAAAAAACTAACGGAACATTTATTTCGTTTTTTTTTGCTTTTTACCGATTTTTTTTCCGCTTACAGATATATTGTCAAAATGTTAAAGTTTAATTAGCTGGAGCTTTAAATCGTCTAAAAGTTTATTGTTGCGCTTAATTTTCATTGAACAACTTCAGGCGGTATTCTAATCTAGAAATTCGAAGAAAAAAATATGTTTTGTGCATATTTTTAAAGTTAAGACCTTGAAGAATATGTTCTCAAAAGTAAATTTAAAAATTCGCAATATTTACGAAGTAATAGAGATAAATGAGTCAGCAATTACGCCGCACGGGTAAAACTCAGACAATAATCTTTCAACTTTAAACGCGTTTTTCTCGAAACTGCTTTTCGACCTGGTCGACATAAAATCTCAAGTTGTATTCAACCGATTGCTTTCAAATTTAGTATAAAACTTTAATAAATGTTTTTATATCGTCCCTACCTTTAAAAATTCAAAACTTTTTTTAATTATTTTAAAATAAAAATTATTACAAAGGGTTAAAAAAAAATTTCTTTGGCACCAACTATATCTACATTATTCCTTATTAAGAAACTGTGTATGTTTTTTGTTTTAAATTTAAGAAATGGCTTCCATCATGTCGACCAGCTCACCCCCTTTTTTTACAAGATATAACAGCTGATAACAACTTGAATTTAAATTATTTTTTTCAAAAAAAAATTGTAACAAACATTCTCTAATCATCAATAAACTAACTGTAAAAAATGCATACCAAAAATGTTTTTAGTTTTTTTTATTAAATCTGAAAAAAACGCCCGAAATTCACGCCTCGAGAGTAGAATACCCTCTTGATTATAATTGCATTTTTATTTAGCATAGGTAGTAAATAGCAGTGGATTGCATGTATGAAAAAAAATTAACATATTTAAAAAAAAAACTATTTACAACTGTGGTTTAAATTGATATTGCAAAATAATGACAAATGTTTGACAGTATTTATCGATGTTGGATATTATGCAATATTCGACGCTAATAAAACAATATTTGGGCATTGATAACCTTAAATAAATATTTTTACACCAATTTGAATCATATAGCACAGGTGTACATCACCTGTTTAAAAAGATAACGAAAATAAAAGATTTTGATTCCATCCAAAAGACACTTAAATAGAAATACAAGTGTCACAGATTCTGGAAGTAGAAAATAAACAACGATACTTTCAAAATAAATAAAATAAAATTTTAATGTTTTTAGAACTCACATTTTAAGAATATGCATATTTACCTACCACTTAACATATTTCATTTTTAAAGACGACCTCCGTAGCCTTGTTGGTAAAATATTTATCTTCCCGCCCGGGAGTTGTGGATTCTCATTAGAAGCATATTTTTTTTTAATATTCCCGTCTGATTTTCACTTCGGGCATCTTTAACAACCCTCGAGTAGATGGTTAAAAAAATTACCACGAGGTGATAATCTCACTAGGTTGTATTGTATACAACGAAAATATAATACAATAATGCAAAATAGTTTTGATGCAAAAACAAAAAAAGTGTTAGGGATTTGAAATACGAATATATTCAAAGTAATAAAAAACTAATTTCCTTAAAAAAATATAGTATATGTAATATTTTTGTATTATATATGAAAGCATCACTTTAAATTATATTATTTTTTACAAAATAAATTATGTATAAATTATTTATACATGATTGAAGAACAATTTTTAGGAATTATTACTCACTGTGTATTATTATAATTTGGAGAATATAATAACGTTTTAGGCTGATCGTAAAGTTCGTCTTCAGGATTCACGAAAACTCAGGAGATGAACATAGATCGTCCTTTAAAGTTGATATTAACTTTAGCATTGGCCAAATATGGTTTTTAATTAAGTTCACTCTCGTTAGTTATGTTTGATTTAAAATACACTGCGTTTACTGTGTAACGTTCTTGTTTGGAGTATTTGAGAAGATCAATTCATAAGATCCAGTTTCCACACTGCAGATATTTTAAATCCATTTTCTCCGAATCTTAAATTACTTAGTTCCAGCATTATTACGGTACACTTTAATTGCATCTGACTCAAAGGAATAATTAATGCCCGATTCATAGTCCAACAATAACACTAAATATTAAAATCATTTTTAACTAAAGAAATTTGTATTTGAAGATAAATTTTGTACTAATTTGTCATAATTTTCTTAACTAAAGGAGTAACGACGTTTCATTAACTCACTTTAAATGTTAATAAAGTTTGAATGAAGCATTTTTTTAAAAAAACCTCCTAGGCCTTGTTAGTAAGGTGTAAGTGTTCCAGCCCGGGGGTTGCGAGTTTAGTTCCCGGTGGAATTCAGATTTATTAAAAAGGATTTAGTATCGCTCTTCTATTGGTGGGGTTGTATCTAGATCGACAGGATCTTATGAGATGCCTAGAGCGTTTGACAGCTTCTGTCTCAAAAGGTCTCTTTTATTTTCAATTGCCTTAAAATATGTATATGTGTCATTTCAGAATATCCTATGTACATCCTATGTTTCTTTTTATTAATTAATTTAAGTCCGACTATGGATACGAATTAAAATATTTTGAGGTCATTAAGCATTTAGGTCGGACTATGAATTTGGGCCTTAGTTTGAGTAAGAAAGAAAAAAATTGCCTTATATCCTATGTATCCTATCTGATTTTATTTATATTGTAATCCATTCTTAACCGAATGTTATTGGTAAAAACAAAGTTATTATATTTATATTGTAATCCATTTAAACTTAACCGAATATTATTGGTAAAAACAGAGTTATTATATTTTCTCCATTTCTTTGATATCGAGGATTCGCACTTCATAAACCGGTTCGCCGCCTCTCGATACCCAAATAGATCCATTGTCTCCCTTTGCCAAAACATCAATTACAGCTTTAGCAATTTCGATTGGCCTAAAACAAAGTCAAACATATTTATTAAAATGTTCAGAAGAAGTTTTTTCAATGGACTCCTTAATCAGTTAATCTCATTGGTTTTTCCAACGACATCTGTACAAAAAATACAATACTACTTTACGAACAACCTATTATTTCTATAATGTAAGAAATATTTATTGCGTGAAATTGATACATTAATAATAAAATAATAATTTATTGTGACTGATTTTTTCAAATTACTATTATCTTTTTCAAAAATTTTTTTTTTGTAAAAAAGATTAAAATAAATAAAATCACCCTATCAAAGTGACTTACTCAAAGTTACCTTAAAAAAGGTATTTTATAGACCTCCATTTGAAACAACTTTTAAAAATTATTCGCAAAATTTAGGTATGTTGTTCTACAAAATGTATACAAAACTTTCATATGCACATACGAGTAAGTATTCAAAAGAATGCAATAATAATGATATTGAATAGGCAATTTATAAAGCGCCGTTTAGAGAACAAACTCTCTTCAAGGGCGTTCTAACTCGAGAGTCAAACCCACTTTTATTGATAGATTAAAAATATTACAAAATAAATATATTATAATGGACTTTAAGTGTAGAAAGGTAGTGGCGTTAATCGTCCTCAAGTCGAAGTGTAGAAAGGTAGTGGCGTTAATCGTTCTCAAGTCGAAGAATAGAGCGAAATAGACATAGCACATTTTATAAATTTATTTTGTAGAGTTTTATCACATTTTTATGTAAATTTTAGAGTTCATATTTTATTGCAATTTTATGTAGACTTTTTAAGACTTACTTTTGAGGGGATCCATGATGTCCCACCATTTTGTTAAGAGAGTCCCTCATATCTTCTGGCAGTTCCTTATATTCTGTCTTTAACATTTGGGTTGCGATTGGACCAGGACACACAGCCACTACTTTGACTCCTATTTTATTGAAGTAATGTGGTGTCTGTAAGCAATTTTCATTAAGTAAAATATTTTTTTATGATATTTACACGTTAACAAAGCTATAATCAAACGATATCTGATATATGGATGGGAATCATAGATTCCCTACAGACGACACATTAGGACACTCGAAAAATGTCAGCAAAGGCTCCTCAGGCAAATAATTAAGATTCGATAGTACCATAGAATATCAAATGTTGAAGTTTTGAAAATAGCAAACTTTTCGATATTCTGCTGTCGCGTCCTTGTATGCGTTGGTCTGGATACATAGCTCGGCTGAATACAGACTCCCAAGAAATATTGTCCTTGGCGAGCTGACGGAAGGTAGAACAAAACACGGTGGGCAACGCAAAAGATATAAGGACGTACTGCATGAGACGCTAAAAAACATAAATACTCATCACACTTGAGAGCAAACAGCTGTAGTAATTATCACGGACCCAATGGAGAAAATAGACGCAGACAAGCTGCGAGTACCAAAGCTCTTTGCCCATATTTAATTATTTGCCATAAATTAGCTTATATAGGTATATCCGATGGCACACACGTTTAAGCACCCTGATCCTCCACTTTGTATTATGCCTCTTATTATACTCGCCACCGGTAATAGGCATTCATTCAATTATGATATACGTGTAAGAGCTCAGTAGATGTATGTATGTATATAGGCAATCGCAATTGTAAGTATCGACATGTTTTTTACAATATTAATTATAGGCCATTTTCGTGCTAATTTAAAGTTCAGTTTCACACTAACTATATGTCGCAACACAAAACAATCACTAGTTATCTATAGTTTTGAAACCGTGATTTAGTACAGTATGAATCAAAAATACAGAAGTGTTTATCATACGAGTATCACTTGCGGACCAATCCGTGATATGACAACCCTACGTGGCTGCTAGTCACCTTTACAGAATGGGTACTGTGAAATATCTAGGCTGTGAGATGTAGTTTGTACGATGAGACTGTAGATTATGTGTTTTCGGTCTTCATTTTTGTGACATATTTAATTTACTAAATACTATATATTTGCTATGTCCAATAAACGTTGTGTCTCTTCTTTCTCCGAATATTTTTTCTACGCAAAAACGTCTACGTCCAAAACCTGTTGTTTTTTAAATTTTATTTATTATATTTATTCACTTGTAATTGCAATTTTTACTTTAACAGTGATAGTGCTAATTATCCTAGTATAGGTGAATTAGCTTTATAGAAAAAAAAAAAAAAGCATTATACATGGACAAAAATCGTGACTTTATTTTGTTAGCAAAGTCGTTAAGACACTTAAGAGTTTTATGTATGACTACATCAAACAAATAATTAAATTAAATTGCTGATAATAAACTACAGTTATTATCTGTACAGTGCTCTTCAATTTGTTTCATCAAAAGCTCGTGGACCAATAGTTAAAATGTTCCGAAAATAACAAACAAAAATTTGGTTCCGTGTAGTATTAATGATTTTTTTACTTCCCGTAATGATAATGTATAAAATGTTTACCTTTCTGTTTTTATATTATTTACTTAGGATAGTTGTTCAAAATACAGAAAAAATGGAGAGTCAAAATGTTTAGATGTTTTAATTTTTTTTAATATTTTTTTGATAAACATAATTTTTTTTTATTTAAATAAAGTTAACGACATCACAGAACTCATTGATTATAATATAAAATTTAAATTAAATACAATTTCGACTGAAACGAACCGAATACAGACGATTGAATTGTATACATAGCATGGTAATGCAATGATTTTGGATGAATGAGAACTTAAGACTGATGTTTTATTTAGTAACTCATAGATGAAGAAGAGCACACTGAGATGGTTTTAGCACTTAGATCGAATTTATAAATAAAGACTAACAAAACAAATATGTAGTGTAAAACTGAGTAGAAGACGGGCTAGAGCCAGACCAAGGGAAATGTAAAAAGTCAGAAAAATCGTAGGTGCTGCATGAGAATGTGTATAGATGTATAGGAGGCGAAAGATATATATCACGATAGGAAAATTTTGTGTTCGGTCTTCTCTGTCTACTCTGACAGGAAATGTCATGATGGTGTGCACGTAACAATTCTTTGAATTATTATAAATTTATCTGTTTTCCCAAAATTCATGGACATAATTTTCAATTGTTCATTTATAGGGCAATATTTATTCTTAGAGTAATTATTTGGTCATTTAAATCGAAAAAATTAACAATTTACGTTCAATTTCAATATCTTACATTCTCGCATGTAGTGTTGCATTACCTGAATTGCTGACGAAGCTTAACCTCATCTGGATGCTGAAGATTGGTTGATGAGCCTCCACGAACAGATTTACGAACCTTTTACAACAAAAAAGAAAGAAAAAAAATCACACTTACCCCCACAGCTCTTGTGTATCCAATAACACCGTGTTTGCTTGCAGAATAGGCTGGCCAGCAGAATGCTGCGTTAAGGCCCAAGATTGATGCAATGTTAATGATGAAGCCCCCATTCCCTCCATTGTCCTTGCCCATGTACTTCATCCCCAGTTGGATTCCAGTTATCGTACCTTTCTATAATTCGAGAAAAGTAAATTAATTACTAAATATGCAAAAAAAATACCACTTACATATTTTTCCTATAAAATGATGGATCACACACACTTCTGGTGAAATTTGAGACTAGCCGTATCTAAATATTGCTCTTGTAACAAACCGAGGTCATCCCCCTTGAAAAAAGAACCTTAAAATACGAGGATAAAAAGAGCCTGTCACGAGAATTAATGCAGTTAGTGGAATAAAAGTAGAATTAATCTATTTTCTTCAGGAAATGTATTTGACCGATAATTTGTATTTATGTGACATCAAAAAAATGGTTTTACTAGTTGAAAGTGCAAGAGAGAATGGAATTCAAATGTTTCTTATAGTTTTCCAAGTATTGAATAATCTTCCACCACAAAACATTTCGGAATACAGAGCGCCATTGTTTACTTTATCGATTGGTTATAATAAACTTTTTCAGTCACATTTACAGAATGGATATTGTGGAGAATCCCGGCTGCGACTGTGGTCTGGATGACGAAACTATAGATCATGTATTTTTCGGTTGTCCTTTGCGAGACAGATTTGATTTACTAAAGCCCATGTCTTTGCCGCGTCCAATTAACGCTGCGCTTTTTCTTTCTTCTTTCCACTTATAGATCAATTGTTACATTTTTAAGCTTAATGAGCTAAAACTTTAAATGATCTAGAATTGTAATATTTTTAAAATTGTTTTATTATATTAACTTACATATGATAATTGCATAATGACTGAAATTTGATGGCACAAATCATCCTAGTTTGGATGGATTGTCTATGAAAAAAACCTTAAAAGAAAATATATACGCTAAAATAAATCAGCAAAAAATCTTACCAAATTTATGTTAATAACGCTCTCCCAGTTTTCTTCATTTGAAATTCCAGCATTATTGATAAAAATGTCTAACTTTCCAAATCTTGTGATAATCTTTTTAACAACAGTTTCAAACTCTGCAGAGTTTGAGATGTCACATTTTTCAAAAACGACTTTGTCTTTTCCATAAACAGAAGCTAATTCCGAAGTGACTGCAGTTCCTGCTTCCAAATTAACATCCAGTATGGCACATTTCTGAAATATACAAAATATGTATTAAGAATTTCACATGCTTTTTTACACCTGATGCGAGCCTCGAGGTTGTAGGTATAATAAACACGTGTCACGGCGATTAATGTAATTGTTAGGATAACAAAATTCATACATACATTAATAACATAATGCCATTTCCCTGATGTGGAAGGCAGAGTTGATAGATATTTCGCTTCCTCCAATTCCATGTATCTTCTCATTCAGTTCCATCTGCATGTTTTCCCATTTTCCTTTCCTCTTTCAAAATTTTATTAATTTTCTCTAACAATACTATTTTCGATCGTTATCTATCACGATTCCCACTTATGCTTGCAATCATAATTTATTAAATGAGTCTTTCGTCATCCATCTGTTCATACGTCCAGCCCACCACAACATACTATTTTTAAACACATAAGTTTTTAAGCTTACGTTTATTCTTAGTACTTGCATTTCGTATTGTGTCATACAAAGGTAGAGGTCCATAAAGGTAAAATCGAAACCTTTGATAAATTATTTATGTTTGCCATTTATCAGAACTTACTAATAAATAAATAAAGAATAACAAAACATATATATATGGCAAATGCGAATGTAAGACCTGGTAGAGGTAGACTTAGAAAAAATACGTTTAGATCAAATATTTTAAAAGAAGAGAATGTAAAAGTCTGAGAAATCGTAGGAATTATATGAGAAGGTGTAGCAAAGGTGGAAGATGTGTCGCGACGGGAAAGTCTGCCATTGAAACGGTGTGATGGCATGACTACCCTGACACAGAAACTGTGTGTATGTGTTGTTTATGCACAATTTTTATAATAATAATTTATGTAAAATAAATAAACAGCATGTATGTGTTGTGTATGCACAAAATAATTTATTAATAAAATATTTTTTCTTAACACAACAACAAATATTGTATTATGAAGTTCCACAAAGTAACCGTTGAAAATGTTGATACATTATTCGTGTGATTCCATAATTAAATAAATATTACTTTAAACATTTTTTTAAATAATCCATAATACGCAGCATAAGGAAATCGGCATTGTCGTCGACTTATCGCACAATGCAGTTTTTATTCATTTCTTTTGAGAGAATGCGCGTGTTATCGAACCGGTTTAAGTTCACAAACGCAAACATAACCACAGGGTTTTTGTTCACATTCTTTTTAATGAGACAAAATACGAATTCGGAACAAAGAATACCTTATCCATCTTACATAACCAAAAGCTACTGTACAATCACAAAATTCTTTGTTTATTTTTCATGATTTTTAATTTAAGGAGCAAATAGCAAATGACTGAGATAAAATACGAATTTAAAGTAAAAAATAATTTCTTAAGCCTTATCTCACTTACTCAACCAAAATAAGACACATAAAAAGGATAGTTGATATAAGTCTGATAGTTGTATTTCATTGTATAACGTTTTTGCTGTATACAGTACAACTTGGCGGGTGTATTGTCATGTGGCAATATCTTCCAACTAACCAGAAAGATTTTAAAGAGTGCAAACCAGACTGTAATTTAAAATATCAGGGTTCCAGCAATGTTCATCTAGCAACAAAAATCACTAGCATAAGGTGTGTGCTAGTGTTGTTGCCTCTTTACGTGCAGTATAGTATTGTCAACACGTATGATGACAAACTACGAGTTGTGTACCTACTCAAATTGTTCAAAGCCTAAAGGCTTGATGAATGGGTCCCGAAGACGATGTTGTCTCCTGATCATGCTCTTCAACATATCTGAATTGGTGATTCAGATATGTTCATACAATTTAATAAATAACTCTTACTTAAAACTCTGGATATTTAGTAAGATATACATTATGGTGATTGAAAGTAAATTTCTATTCTGACCCCGCATTCATAATCCTATTTCCGAACATATGGCAATTTTTATATATGATAATCCAGTTTTTAGATCGAGGAAGTATAATTCAAATTATAAAATTTTTTTTTAAAGAAAACGTCTCTATGTTGGTTTAATTAAAAATATTTTTTTAGTATAGATACTTATTCAAGATGAAGCACACTACCATATAATCGTGTAAAAATTGCGAAGAAGTTATATAACTAATTATTTCATGGAATTTTTTTTTTATTGAAATAATTTTGTATTTGTTATTGAGAAAGAAAAAAATATACCAAATAAAAAATGGAGTTATCTATGAAATATTATGTCTCAAGGAACTATAAAATTAAATTAGAGTAAAAAGTTACCGATATTCCTTCTTGTAAAAATATTTTTGCACACTCCAAACCAATTCCAGATGCAGCTCCAGTTATCAACGCAGTTTTCCCTTTAATGGACATTTTCACATAAACTTTCTTATCACGTCTTTAAATACTATTTTACTTTAGTTATAATATCAAACGAGAATTTTCAAATCACGACGGAATATGCAACTGGAGATTACAATCGACCGTAGACGCAAATCTAAACTGAATAAGCAAACAAGTAACGACTAAGAAAGAATGATTATTACAAGCATCTTATATTACGAAACATGACAAATACAATAAAAGTGTGATTGTGTGTTACGTAGTACCTATGACCTTTATAAAATATGTACTGAATTGAATGTTATAAGAAAATGAGTGCAAACGATATAATCTTAATCACAACTTATCTGGAAACCTTATAATCGGAATCAATACAAATCTTATCTTTGGAGAATAATTTTATATTTCAAGGACAGAGGTTTTTAATAAATAATTGTTTTTGAATACTTTGACTAGAATTTAATACTGGAACGTCTTGATGAATTCCCAGAGGCGCTCCAAGATATTCGAAAAAAATATATAATTCCAAGGAATCTCTGTATAATAAAAATGAAATTTGCTGTTAGGAAACTGGTTGAGTTTTGGATTTTAACGAATGAGGAATATTATTTGCTGAGTGCTAAAGCTCTGCGAATCCTTATTATATTTGCTACGACTCTGCGAAGCTCACTTTTCGGCTGTAAATGTAATAAAAACCAAACATTTCTCAAAACTCAACATGAAATGAGAGGAGTGGTGTCTAGTTTCATTCCAAAATTTGAGAAACTGTGTAGTGAATAATAGGTTAACCCATCCCACTAAAAAGGAAGTTTTTTAAGGCGTCGTGAAAAAATCTTCATACACTAAGGGCTACCTCAAACGAAAAAGTTCGAAAATCACTGCCGTTATACTCGTACATGACTTAATGAAGTTTTATGCACGTATTACAACCAATATATTCATATTGATAGAATGTCTTCATGGAAAAATTATGACCATTCAAATTCTAATTGCGATAATGGCAAAACTGCTGTGTATGGTCAAAAAGCTAAGCACATATACTAAATTTTAAATCTTATTTCAAGTAAATTGCAAATAATTCCTAGTAGCCTTATTGGTAAGAATATGTGCTTCATCTTGGAGGCTGTAGATCGATTCCATTTCTTAGCAAGTTTTTTTTAAAAAGGGGTTCCAGTGGTGATTTTCAATTACGGCTTCTTACACACTTATCCGAATTATTGTTATAAATTGTCACATGACAATAAACCCGCTAGTTTGTACTATTATACGAGTATATACAACGAAAGTGTAATATGTACAATACATTTCAATACTCACAGATCATACGAACTGTAAATATTAGTCAATTATTTGCAATTAATCTCAAAATAATAGTCAATAAATTGAAATAATAGCAACGCTTTTTTTTATAAACAGTACAGCCTAACGGACTTATTTCAATGTGGCAACCTTTTTCAACCAACTAGAAAGGGTCTTAAAGTTCTTAACTGAAAATCAGAAGTGAATCATTTAAAAAACTGGGTTCAAATGGGAATCGAATTCGCAACCCCCGGGCTGGAATACAAATGCCTTACCAAGAAGGTCACAGAGATCATTACATTTATTTAATAAGAATACTAATTTTATATCTTTATTTCATTAGAAACTATCAATTTTCTTAACACTGCAAATTATGGGAGCCATGTTTATAATAATCGTTTTAATATTGGTTGTCATTGGGTTGGTTACTCGTCAAAACTAAATCTTCATAAAAGGTCTGATATGCATCATTAAGTGAGTATATGTGTATATGATTCAATATTTCCTCACTGATACCACTTCCACTTATGCTTCAACTTAAAATCTTTGATATTTGTCAAATGTTCCTTTGTAAATATCTCCTACTCATCCGTCATATCACAGATATTGAATGTTTATTAAGGGATGTACAACTTAACTAACGACTAGAACGGATTGCCGTTGCAATATTTTATAGTATTTTCAGGCAAGGCATTGCTAGTCATTGATTAGAAAATGATTTCTCTGGTAAAAAAGAATAATATCCAAGGCATAATACAGTGCATCATATTATAATATTCTTCTGAATTTACCACAAACTACATGTTCATGAATAACTCATACGATAAATGCTCGCAATGTCTCAAACAATTGCAATTTCAATCATTTTTTATTGCTTCTTACTCATTGCAGATAACAAATGTGAGGTTATTTTTTTCTTGAATTAATAACAAATATAAAACCATGAACACCTGAGTTGAAGTATATTTTACCTTGACATATTTGCTGACTGTTTTTATAAGAAAAAAATTAAATAAATTAATCAATAAAATCAACGAACGATCTGAAGAACTGAGTGGAAACGGAGATTAAGGGTGACATTAGATCATGTGCTGAAAATCCCGTGAGCCACCTGAAGAACGAATATCTCCATATTTCAAGAGTTAAAAATATGACGATACAACTACCCTTAATATAATTCCAACATACTAGTATCTTAAGTTCTTCAAGCCCATCTCCAAACGTAAGTCAGATAACCTGGATAAATTGATGGGCATAGGAAGGGGGTAGAAAGAAGAGGCTGAGACAAAGCGCCAGTAAGTTGGAGTGATCAGGCGAAGAAATTACTGAAAGAAACATGTGCACTAGCATGAAAACTGCAAGTGAGTGAGAGGATTGGAGACGTAACATATTATCGCAACCACCAACCACCAAAGTTCCATAAATCACAACTCGCAGTAATGAAGAATAACAGGGATGATGAGATTGTATAAACCAAGTGGAGTAATCTAACAACAGTAATGCCCTTAAATATTATATTTTTAAGATGCCCACCGAATGGTTAAGTGCCGCTTTGGATGCAGGGAGTTTTTATCCTATATAGGATATCATAATCTGAAGTAGAACTTATTCTCTATAATTATTATTTTAGGGAATATCGTTTGAGCTATAGTAGTATCATCATTATTAACAAGCAGCCTGGAAGACTTTTAGCTAAATCAAATTTCAAACAAACACAAGATCTCATGATGAGGGAAAATGTTACTGTTTGTTTCATGATCTGGTTATATATGATACGAGTATATGTATTTTAATATTTCTCCAAAATGTTTATTGAAAATAATTTATAAAAAAGACATAATAAAACTTATCTTCTGAAAACGTGTAAATTAAAAATATTCTTAATGAATCTAATTATTTGAACAATATTTTTGACAAATATATTAACAAGGTGACTTTCTATATGTTACATATGCTCCTTCCTGTAAAACTAGTTTGGCACTCTCGAGACCAATTCCAGATGCTACTCCAGTAATCAGTACATGTATTCCTTTGCAAGACATTTTCACAGATAACGAATACTTGAGAATTTTAACTGAACAGAATATTAATTTACCACAAAAAAAAATGGCCTCATTATTTAAGGCTTTTTCTAGCACTTGTGCTCACATTCTTTCTGTGTATCCTAATAATAACACTTTTATTCACAGTATTTTATTAACCCTTGTCACAACATTTTTTCTAACAGCCTTTCAGGTGCTATATATTTCCTATAATATTCAGCAAGTTTTCCCTTTTCATCTTCTTCTCCCAGGCTCCATCCCAACTCACTGTCTGCGAAGACTGTTGGGGTCAGCTCTCCTCGTCCTCAGGTTGTATGCTCTTCTGTCCCGGATTACGTCTCCCAGGCCGTGCATCCGCATCAGGTTATCTTTTTGCACCACCCATGAATTCTTTGGTCTTCCTCCGGTTATTATTCGAGGAAGATCCATGGAGATTGTCTGGTTCACAATGTGATCGGGTGCTCTGCGTCCAATGTGCCCATACCATCTCAATCGCCTCTCCTCCATCTTGCTGTTGATGTTTGTAACACCTAGACTTCACGAATGCGTGAGCTTTTTATTTTGTCTCTTAGGGACACACCAGCTGAACATCTTAGCATGCGCATTTCAGCAGTTTCTAGTTGCCTAGAGTAAGAGTTATACATCGTCCAGCATTCGGAGTCATAGAGGAGTGCGGGCCTGACAATCGTTTGGTATACTTTTCATTTTAACTTTACTGGCATTTTCGGATCACATAGTTTTCCCTTCTCATCCCCATAATGAATTATATTATAATTAATTATACAAGCAAGAAATAATGTTGATGAAAATAAAATTACCACAAGTTATTTTTAAAAGCAAATTCTTTATTTCATTAATTGTCAAATAATATAATAAATATTGATTTTTTACGAATAATCACCTTAACACTACTAAAACTACGAGTATATTAACTTATAATATATTCCGTTTTTTAATGGAAGTAATAAGTTTAGATATTAACAGAAATGTGACTCGCAAAATAATATACAAAATATTTAATTAAACGATTATTTTAAAAACATACATTGTACGAGGGTCATCCAGAAACTAAGATTACAAGGGCTCCTGAGGCCGGGGGATTTTTTTTGTTTCAAAGTTGGTGCACTTGGCCTGTAGGGGGGATCCTAACGGTCATTTTGTTTGGTCCCGCGTGTTTGTCGGCCATTTTGTTCAGTCACAGTAAATTCTTCCGATGCAGAGGTCGGCATGCGCTCCCGCCAACTCTCGTCCATGCGAGACCCGCGCGGTCATCAGTTTTTTGACTTTGCAGAACAATACCGCCACGAATATCCATCGGAAGCTCGTGGAAGTTTATGGTAGTGATATAATGAGTCGACAATATGTCACGAAGTGGGTTAGGTTGTTCAGAAAAGGCCGTACTGATACTCACGACGAGGGAAGGCAGTGATTTCTGACGAATTTGTGCAAAAATTGAAGAACAAGTGCGAAATGCCTGCCGTGTGATAATTGATGACCTTCACGAAAGATTTTCTAACATTTCTCGAAGTTTCCTTGGCAATATTGTGTCGGAAAAACTTGGTTACAAGAAGTTGTGCGCGAGATGGGTGCCCAGAATGCTCACACGGGAGCACCTTCAAAATCACGTGACCGTTGCGCGTGAATTTTTGGATCGTTTTGCATAGGAGCGAGAAGCTTTTCTGGACTTTATCGTGACGGGGGAAAAGACGTGGATGTGTCACTACGCCCCAACAATTTTTCAACGATCAGGAGGTCGAGCAAGCTGTGAAGAAGTGGCTGAAAGAGCTGGTGGTGGAGGTCTATGACACTGGCATACAAAAGCTGGTGCCCCGATTACAGAAATGTCTCGATCTCGACGGCGATTACGTTGAAAAATAGTTTAACATTTTTGTAAAGTATCTTGTGAATTTCAATTAAATACAAGCATTTTTTAAACCTACATAAATGTTGTAACCTTACTTTCTGGATGACCCTCGTATATTTATTTCTAAGAAAACTACTTTTGCTTTTATAATATTATGAACTCCGTGGCATTGTTATAGATTGCTGGTCTTTTACCCAAAACTTTTGGAGTCAACTCCCAATGGTGGCCAGCATATTAAAAGTGACGTAATCTGATTTTTTCTCAGCATCTCCCTAATTGATTGACGAAAATATCAAATTGCAAAAAACGTTATATCTAACAGCATTTATCGAACTTCTAAAAAAGACTTATACGAGTATACAAGTGATGTCACATTTTGTAACTTATAACTTGAGTACACGCGGCGTATATGCACTCGATCCATGTAAACACACATTTTAGGAAAAAAAACTGTTTGCCGCGTATATGGGACGAATATTAAATATTTGGCGGAGCTATTAACAATAAATCGGCGAATATTTGGATATACAACTACAAAAATCTCCAGCTTTGTTTCTGTTTATGTGAAATATTCCAATAAATTGATCAACCTTGTGTGTGTAAAAATACGGACTTAAACATTTCGTTTTTACGATTAAATTTCGTTTTAAAAAATGTTGCCTATAAAGAACGGTGTTTTATGCCCCCAATAATTTCCAAACAGATCAAATATACTCGTAGTTTAAACCCTTTTTGCATATTAACGTTCATTTCTAGACTACAGATTACGTCATGTATAAATGTGGCATGAGTTCTCGTCGAAGTTGAAAATCAAAGGTTTAAGTTATACATAAAATAGCATTTCACTTATGCTGCATACACCTGGTGGACTTATACTCTGATACACCAATAGCATCCAAGACATTGTCCTCATCAGCAGGAAAACGAGTCATAGCCGATTGCCGACGATAATCTTCCATAATATGTAACGAACCTGTGTAAAAATAAAAACATTTCTTAGAAGTGATTTTATACATGAAAAATTCATAAACTTATTACTAAAATGTATCATGCTATGAAAATTTACTTAAAAGTTAAATACCTTTTTATAATCCAAGCGTTTATTGATCTTTTTGTTTTTTGCGTTTTTATAAAATAAAATGTTATCAAAAGAATTAAGATAAATATTTTTATCATGATTTCAAACTAATCTTTAACGTATTGATGTAGAATCAAATTAAACTCTGTATTTTGGATTTTGTGCATATTTTTTTGCGGATGTAAATAACCATCTCATATTTGAATGTTTTAAGGCCGTTTAAAGGCCGCAGCTATTTCCAGATGTTTAAAGAACACTATCTGGAAAAACAAGTATATGAGCATCCAAAGCAAAATGAGGATATACAAGACCCATAATGACATACAGCATAGAGTCCAGAGCCAAAAATCTCCTTCGAACCAGCGAAATGAAGGTAATCAGGAGTATCGCTGGCAAAAACCTTCGTGATAAAGTACGAAATACAGAAATCCGAATGATGTGCGAAGTTGAAGATATTGTCAGATGGGGACGACGGAGAAGAAGGTTCTGGAACGAACATGTATCCAGAATGGTGGAACCAAGAACCGTAAGAATGGCCAGGGACAGTATCACACAAGCAAGCAGACCTCCAGGACGACCTCCCGAAAGATGGAAAGACAGCTGGCAGTCGACGTCACAAGAGGGAAACGATAATGCAGGACCATAACAGGCCAACAGGCCTAAAAGAAGAGGAAGAAGAAGAAGATCTTTGAAGTTATAACAATTTAGGGAAATCTGAAGAAATTATACTACTTTTAAAAAATTATAAACTGTAAAAAAGTTTTGTTAAAAAAATCAAATACCTTGAAATGACAAAACTTACGACACGGATTTAAAATAAGAATCACAACTTGGCTTATATGTTGAAATCTTTAGCCATTTCATAAGAAAGGAAAAGTTGACAAACGTGGTTTTAAACTGTGATTTTGGGTGCTTTTGAACACGCTTAACATACATGTCAGCGCATAGGAATGAACATTGTATTCAACAAAAATATTAAATACTTGAGTAAAATGAAAGGTTTCCCTCCAAGCGACAAGTCATAATTTTAAAAATTCCCCATTAAATAATTATGTATGTATGGATACGTGCGGTTAGTTTAGAGAAGGATTCATCTTCGTTCAAATTAGAGTCCCTTGTTTAGAGGTTTACCTTGAGAACCAATTTTTAAACCTGAAATTAAAGAAGATTCGACTATATTTATTTGGATTAGTTTCTTGACTGAGTCTACTAATTAACATAAAAGTAATATGTTAAAAAGAAAGTAGTTTCGTATTTCTTACATAGATTTCATTACGAAATTTTTTTCGCCGCTAACTGCATTCCAAACGTACTGAATGTATATTATGTATTAAAAAAAGTTATAGCTTAACCTATTGTTTTTGGTCATTATTTACCTAAATCGCTTGAACGGTTTAATTTTTTGGTCTTTGTTTTATAACAAAATAAATTATTTTTTCAGTGCTTGATGCTTTTTACTGCAGCAAATGAAAAAAATTACATAAATGAAAAAAAAAAAAAAAAAAAAAAAAAAATATATATATATATATATATATATATATATATATATATATATATATATATATATATATATATATATATATATATATATATATGAACAGTGTATGGTGACAATGCAGTTAGTAATCATGTACGTGTACCATAGGTCAAATGTGGTCTAAAAAATGCCATAATACAATAGTCATACCACACTCGAAAATAGTGAGCGCTCTGGAATGCCGATTATCACTTACGACGGGCCAATCAAGGCTTTAATCGAAAATAACGAATGTTTTACGACTCTAGAGATTGCTGAGATATTGAAAATATCGAAAACCACCGTTATTGAATATTTAGCGCAATTTTTCAGTTGAATTTGACCTGAAAATACGAAATTATTTTCCGGACAGCCCTTTTTATTGTTCAGTGTGTTCTTCAAAGAGAAAGTCAACGCAAAGACTTTTCTTGTTATTTATTAATACATAAATATAATACATTAACGTAACCATAAATTTAGAGATTTTACTTGTTTTCGACTTTATTCTTGTCATTTTTTAAATATTGTTTACGTATTAATTTTACTAGATGTCACGTTATGACATGTTTGATACAAATTTCAAAAAAATATAAACGTTCGTACATTTGATTCGTTACAGGTATATTTGATCGACAAAGTAAACTATTTCAGCCAAGGATTTAACCGTCAATTACAACAATTTAAACCTACGGCAGATCTTAGTTGGTATTAGATGCCGGGTATTCTGGACGGGTGAAGAGATGATACTCGTATATGGTCTGCTCTTCGCAAATACAGAGTACTCTCAATATTTTATTATGTTGAAATATCTATGCAGGTTACGTGTATTTCTGGCCACCCCAACACTTTGAAATATATGTATAATACATGGATGTAGATATTGGCCAGTAATAGTATCTTTTATTAAATTACGCCAAGCGAAATAAGAGGGTCATCCAAGGCCAAATAGAGGTTCAAAGAGGTGTTGACAAAAGGCAAATATCCTTGCTCCGCAATATACGTGATTGGACTGATATAAGGAGCGTTGGGGATCTTTTTCGGACTGCCGGGGACAAATATCCTTATTCTCAGGTGATAGTCAACGTTGGGGGACCTGACATGACACTAGGACGAAGAAGCGAAATAACAAGCGGTGATGTACATTGTATTATCAGATAGAAAAAACGCCAATGTAACGTTTCTATCAAATCTAATAGAACAATATTTTTAATAAAAACTGAGTTTAATTAAACAAAAAAATTTAAAATCTAGAAACTTGACAAGACTCAGCAGTCGTCAGTATTAGATTCTCAGAAATCATAAATAATATTTTTTAAAGTAAAGTGGCTATCAAAATCGTGTAATATTTGCTATGGTTAACATATTATTTAGTTATCAACAACATACAAATATCAATGATGCGAAACTTTATATTATTATTGCGTAAATAATCTTTGCCTATTTTTATTTATTCGTTACTATTCCTAGTACCCGAATTAATTCATTGATCGTCGTATTTTTATTTATTCGTTACTATTCCTATAGTTCGGAAATTCTAGGATGAGTCCTGTGACAGCTTACAAATTTGCCCCGATACAACCTTATGTAATGTATTTACCTAAATAACTTGCTATTTATTAGAATTGAGACTTATATTAAAGTTGATAAAATAATTAAAAAATTACTGAACATCGATACAAGGTTATATTGGGGCAAATTTGAGCTGTCACAGGACTCACTCTACATTTTCTGAAATATATTACCCGAATTAATTCATTGATCGTAGTATTTTTATTTATTCGTTACTATTCCTAGTACCCAAATTAATTCATTGATAGTCGTATTTTTATTTATTCGTTACTATTCCTAGTACCCGAATTAATTCATTGATCGTCGTATTTTTAAGTCAAATTTGTAACGATTCACATGACGTTTTACCTTAAATGTTCGTGAATTGTGATTTTCGATATTTTCAGTATCTTGGCAATCTCTCGTTAATAACTTAATACGAGTATATAAGCTCATAAGCGAAACAACGACACCTCGATAGCAAAATTCATAATACACACATATCATTACGCCACTTCCCTGTAGGAGTAGGCAGAGACGACAAAGTGACAAACTTTCCTATAACGACATACTTCCTTCCGACTCCTCCACACCCATATATCTTCTCATACAGCTCCTAATTTTCCCTTACTCCTCGCTTGGTTCACGCATATTTTTTTCAATTGTCCTCTACCACGACTATAACTTAAGCTTGCAATTGCAATTAATTATAATTACAAGTTGAACTTGAAAATTTGTTAACAAATTTTAAATTCTAAGATCAAGTCTTCAATATTTGCTTCCTTAGACCAAATTGATATGTATCAAGTATATATTGGAGAAAATAGAATAAACTTCTAATTCTAACCTCATCTTTTTACTTTGTTTACATTCTAAAAATTGACAAACATCAATCATTTCACAATTTATATCAGTTGTTCCATATTGCTCTCATCGATTTAAAATAAGTTTTTTTTTGGATTTTGAAATAATTCGTTTTTCATCAAAATGTCCATGGATAATCATATTGAAATGCATGAATCATTTTGAAATTACTATTATATTATTATTATTAAAATGTTAAATTCAGGAATCGTTCAACTTGATTTATTCTCAATTTTCAACCCCAGCAAGTACAATATTCTCTTCAGCTTATAATACTTGTACACCTGGTTTAATGCTTTAAATCCTAATATATTCGTTGAAGGTTCTTGAATAATATAAAGAAGAAATGTTGTAAATCTAATTATTTACAAGCTTCTAAAGGTCCTAATCGATAAAAGTAACGCAAGCAAACTTAAGATACATATTAAACGATATAAAAATAAGCAAAATACAATTCTAGATTATTTAAGGGCCACCAATTAATTCTGTTCAAATATACGAGTATAACAATCGGAATGTGAAACAATACTTTGGTTACGAAAATTGGATATGAACTGAACTACGTCCGAACGAAGTGGAAATGTAAGACTGAACAGAACTGAACTAAAGATTATATATTTTTAACATACCCTCATAAGGCCGGTCCAGCGGACTTGGAATCAAAATAATGCAATTAGTCTTTACTTCGCGATTACCAGATACTGGCTCGCTTGGGTTTTCCCTAATCTTTATTCAACAAAGATCGATCTCCACGAATACGTGGTAGTCACCAAGCACAATAAAGCACACCCTCTGGGTGGCACTAGGACAATCAAATTTAAACAAGAAAAATCACCAAAATTAATAAAGGGAGTCACCAGGTAAATAGGTTAACATAAACATAGCTACCTTAATCTGGAGTTTCTCCCAATACAATCCTTGAACATTGCTTAAATAATAAGGTCGGCGTGTGTGTACATAACGTTGCAACGCAGCCAGGCCTAGGCCTTACAGGAACGTCAAGAGAGGTGATAGGATATCTAGGGCTTCACGAACTCCGGACTCTGGTGTATGAGACGTCGTCGTAGTAGGGGTACCAGCCAATCTTAACCTCGTTCAGAAGGAAATGTCCAGAAGGTGAGTCCGTAACGGGACTGGAGATATGGCGTCCAGAATAGAAATGGTCCAGAAGTAGTCTGCGTTAGAGCGCGTTTACTCACGGATAACGTGGCCCACTTGACTTGGAACAATTAAAGTCATAATCTCCAAATCCTCGGTGCTTTCAATCACAACAGTATTACACCGACTTGGTGTAAAAGGAGATGCAGAATAAAGTAAGACGTTATAAAGAGGGGCACGTAAGACCTCGAACATAATTTACGATGATCTTAGCAACGCCGCTTCTATGGAAACGAAACTCTCCAGACTGGTAGAAAATCGTATAGGTTATTGCAATACTTTTTCAATAGAATATTGCAATACTTTTTCAATATCAAAATACAGGACCCGCGTTAATGTAAATAAGATTCTCTGAAAATTATTAAACGGTTATAGAAAATAAATAATCTCAAAATATTAAATTGTCGGGTTGCGATCGGCAAGGGGTTTCCGCCGTCTAGGGCGGGCGGTGACCGCGGAAATGACCGGAGAGGAGCGGGGATGCTCTTTTACAGTGAGTTATTGCGATGTTAACCGCCGCCACTGAAGCAAAAATGTTCAATGTGCATACGACACGAGGCAGATCAAAAAAAACGGCCCTTTTACTAGAAATAACATATCTCCTGGTCAGCTACTCTTCAGGTCAGCTTGGTTCAATTTAAACCGGCGAGGTAGTTTATCCAACCCCAGTGCGCGCTGACGGGCCCCGGCTTGCTTTGCGTCTTTTATAAAGCTCTTTTATGGTATGTTTCGAAATACGCTCTAACATGTATCACATTCAAGGTCCATTGGTTCAACGTCCATTCAAGGTCCATTGATTCAACGGAATATTATTCCAGTACAGGGAATACGTCTGCGCACACCGGTTAGGACGTAAAAAAATAATCATAACATGTTCAGAAACATTTTTTGTATTTTCCATTCAGTTATAGAAGAATTCCTTTATTTTTTACAATTGTTTTACGAGGAATCCCAGACATACCAGCTGAAGAATCATCAGCTGCAGAAATATCAACAAAAGTTAATTTAGTCACTACATAAATAACATACATACATACATACCATTGCGCCATTTACTTATCGGGGAAGTCAGTAAGGATAGAGCGCCAGACTTTCCTATCTCGGTACACATCCTTCGCTATTTTACATCCATGCACCTTCTCATACAACGCATATGACTTCTCTGCCTTTCTACGTTTCCTTTCTTCAAAAGTGTATTTATTAACTTGATTCAATCACACATTCCACTCACATATTTGTATTTTTAGTATTTCTGAATTTATTCGTTTTACATCTAATCACTACATTTTTCAAATTCATTATCGATGTTCTGAGTACCGATAAGTACCTACTCATTGTATTATTTAGCATTTCAGTATTAATTCGTTCACAAAACTAATAATAATTATAGGAACATGAGAGGATTCAGGAGTGCAATGATAGTTACCTTCATCTTTGCTTAGTGAATTAAACGTTGCAACAAGCGATTATTTTACAGCTCCATGCCGTTGAGGTTCTAGTGCCACTGAGGTGAAGGTTTGACGGGACTCGTAACATTTTCAGGGGTCGCTGAATGTTGGTCCATGTATTTTCTATTTTAAATATTGATCATAAATAGTAAATGTTTCAAATTCAGTTAATCACAATGAAAAATACAAGGTTACATTCTCATTAAATGTACATTACACGTATAATAAAAAAATAATCATTTGTTAGTCAGATTAAAAAAGAAATTATTAATGAAATATATAATAAAAGTTTTATTTGTTATTATGAAACCCAAAATAGACAAAATATATTATTTGCTACTCAATATAATATATTATTTGCTATTTGCGAGTTTTTTTTAACACGTGTTAACCACCTGAAGTTAGGCACTTACCACGCAATAATGTAACTTGTATCTTTCTCGTCTTTCTTAACTTATTAGTTATAAAATTGTCGTAGTTAAACAAAAAGTTCAACATTTAAATATTTCTCCTTAAAAAACAATCTACATAATGAACAAGTCCAAATTATTATATTTTTGTTATTTGCAGTGGCATACCAAACAGAGGGACAATAAAAATAAGAAGACAAAATATACATTTACTGGATACATTTAAATTTTACACATAGAATATTGTTATGTACAAATGAAAAACACTTATAACATAAAGAGTTACTAAAGACATGTTAAGTTATTCTAATAACCATTTGATGTTGAATGCAAATTCACTTCATAAACATTAGTGCCTCCCTCACAAACCCAAGTACTTCCATTTTGTCCATTTTTTATGATACTTAACACAGCTAATGCTTAACACAGCTACTTCTTCAGGCCTAAAAACACATACAATATTATTTATTTTAAACGGAAAAAAATGTACATCATTAAAAAAAATCAGCAATACTCGTATAAAGATTTTTTCAGCAAATTGGTTTGCGACGTACTTATATGAAAACAATTGGACGCTGCAAAACTCGTATATTTATTTTAAAACATTTTATTAGTTTCACCTTGAAACCCAGGTGACTTTGTTTATAACTTTATACAAAAATATTTAAAAAATCGATTTGTATTTATTCATTATAAACGACCGCAGAATTAACTGAGAATAGATATTCCCTACAATTCCACAAAAAATAACACTACTTCTCAAATCAAAACCAAACTCTAAAAAACATTAAAAAATAAACCTTAAAACAACAACATAACACAATAAAAATGGCATTCATAACATTGAAAATACATCAAAACTTGAATGCAAAATTAAAACAGAATTACACTTAAATAAAAATAGGAGAAATTAAAAAACAAGAAATAAAAAGAGTACATAAAAAAAGAATATTTACGCGCAGTATGACACTAAAATGATCGTTCATGTAAGAAAACAGAAAAGAAAAAATACTTGACGAAGTAATAAAGGTAACTTAAATACCAAACAAGACCAGATGTCAAAAGGAAACCAAAATTCTGAATGATTTCAGATGTTGCCAGTGGTTAAAAAAGAGGTATACATTATCAACAACAATAATAAATTAAGACCGGCTACTTTTTAAGAGGCTCTGAATTTTCTGCCTTCGCGTATCTTTTTTAACTTTTGACGATTGTTGCTTATTCTTACTACCGATCTTTAAACAAGACATTTAGCTCGAAATGAACTCTTTTTAGATCCTGTCAACCTCACATTTTCTCAATCTCTCGTTTGGCATTTATTGACTTTTAATTATTCAAAATAAATCATTTTAAATGTATACACAACTTCGAATTTATTAAGTAAAATACAATTATTTCCCGTTTTAAAATTATTGCTATATTTCATTTAATGACAAGTTTGAGATGGTCTAGTGTTGACATATATTTGTGTTTATTTATTTAATACGAGGCGTATCCAGAAAGTAAGTGTACTGAGGCTCTCACGACCGGATGGATTTTATTTTTGACATGTTGGCTACATTTCCGTGCAGCCTGGCCCTTCCCCTCTACAACAAGACCGGTTCGAGGTCAGTACGTTGAGAAGTGTCGACGCGACAACACGTTTTGTGAAAAATGTCAAACCAATCTCCCGCTAAGTGCGAAATTTTGTAAAAGGGCAAGAGTTTTTGAGGCGCTGCCAACTCCATGGAGATGAATTTCTCCGCTCCATCGTTACTGGAGATGAAACTTGGGTTGCACACTACACGCCTGAAACCAAAAGGCAGTCTCAACAGTGGCGTCACACCTCTTCACCCTCCGCCAAAAAGTTCAAAACCACAATTTCAGCCAAGAAAATCATGGCATCCGTGTTTTGGGACTGTCAAGGCATAATTTTAATTGAATATATGCCTCAAGGGGGGACCATCAACTCTGCAAGATACTGTGAGGCCCTAAAAAAATTGCGGAGGGCGATTCAGAACAAGAGGAGAGGCATGCTGACAAAGGGAGTCTGCCTGCTGCACGACAATGCAAGACCACACACGGCCAACGCCACGAAGGAACTGCTCGCCTCGTTTAAATGGGATGTCCTGAACCATCCCGCGCATTACCCTGACCTAGCACCTTCAGATTACTATCTCTTTACCTCCCTGAAGCTGCACATGGGTGGAAAAAGGTTTTCAACCGACGAGGAGGTAAATGAGGCGGTGGAGAAGTGGACGGAGGGGTTAGCGGGAAACTACTTCGAGGAAGGCATCAAAAAGTTGATACCCTGCTTCACCACCTGCATTGAGAGGAATGGCGACTATGTCGAAAAATAGCTTACATATGTATTGTACTACGGTAACCACGTAATTTTTTTGTTTAAATAAAAAAAATTGTAACCTACAAAAATTCAGTACACTTAGTTTCTGGATATGCCTCGTATTATAAAGATTCAATACAGAGATCTAGTTTAATTGAAGGTAATTAATTAGGTTTGGTTTATTTCATATATACGAACAGAAAAAAAATTAATTCACCTTCGTTGTGGGACTGGTTTTGACAGTGCAAATATTTTATATTCTTTTTTTAAAACTATCCCTAATGTGCTCGTTCCCTAATGGCATATCCTTCAATACATGTAGTTTGAATTTAAGATGCACGTGTTTTCGATAGCTCTTCGATTCTCTACTGTTCCTTGAATGACCATTCTTTTCACCCCGCCAAACAAAGCCAAAATATAAAATTCAACGAACCTTAACATTTTTGGCCCTTTTAGTTCCAACTCTAATGAGAACACAGAAGATATTCATTGAAAATAACAATAATGAAAGGATAATTTATACAGCACCATTTAGAGAGAATAATCTCCTCAAAGAGGATGATATTACTGGAATTCGAACATACTATTATTGACAGATTAAAAATATTACAAAATAAATATATATGAGTTTAGTATAAGGTATGGAAGAGGTGGTTGCATTGTTAGATTAGATACTTTTACCGCATCTGCATATGTATAGAAAAACATATTTAGTATGAAAACTGACCAAGGGAAGACGAACTCTTTATAGATCCTTTGTAGATCTTTCTATGCGTGATAGTAACACATTCGGCTTTAAGGTATGTGGTATGGTCATTGCATCTTTTGCATTATTCGGAGTACTCAATCGGAATGAATAATCAAAGATACTTATGGTGAATTTATTGAGTCTATTAGGTGAGTTTGGATTATTTTTCCGCAATATTTAAGATATACCATATGCTTACTTTTGAGTTGGTTTGGTAGTAATTTCTTTAATCCATTCTTTGCCCATCTCGTCTGACAACATTTTCTTACTGGCACCGGTAAGGATTTGCGTGTAGGTGATTCCTGGGCAGATTGTCATCATGCGAACGCCGGACTTCGAGTAATGAAAAGGTTTCTACAGAAACACAAAATAAATTAACATTCAATGTCTCTCACACCAAGAATATTGTAAATTTAAAAAAATCAGAGTCAAAGAAGTATTAAAAATACCGATACTCTTAATTTAAATATAAAACATAAGCTTTAAAAAACTTAATTCACATCTAAGTATAGCAAAAATAATTGAAGTGTGGATTCCCAATTAAGGTCTACGAGAAGAAAACATTTCAGGCCTGAACAAGTAAGAGCGTATATGGACAGATACAGCGCCAGTCAAGCCCAGCGCATAGTCAGGCAACGTTACAGTTGAAAATTGATACCTCTACCCTCAGCATTATGTCAACTAGGCCCGATAGAAGACATATCGGTTCATTACATTCTAAAATGTATAAAATTTAATATCGCACGGTTATCAAGTTTCTATAAAAAAAGTAAAAACCTTGCTGAAATAGGATGACGTTTAGGTGGTGCATACGGAGGATCTTCTCAATCACATTCCACAGTGAAAGATTAGGCTAAACAGTTTCGCTTAGGTAGATAATCTATTGATGATGACCCTCGTCAAGGCAGATCAGCTGAAGCAATCACTCTTGAAACTTCAGAATCATTGTTCAGTGGTATTGAAAAATGTATTTCTCGTTCTAAAAATTCAGGGTGACGATGTTGTTTTTTTATTTATTTTATTATATCACTTTTTATATCCTTGGACTGGAAACATTTGGAGTTTACTACATATGCTACATATATAGTCACTCCACTTACACTAAAATAATTTGTACCATAAATGTAACGCTAAAAATGTACTCGTAGTTTATGAAAATATTTCATCAATTCAATATTTTGAAAATTTAAAACTTAATCTGGTCATCTTCAACAGTTTGCTGATGTTTCTATAAATGGTGAATCTCTTCATATTTAATTGACATACAATGTTATGAATTGATATATTATTGTTCCACCAACTGAGAATTAATCCCAGATGTTAGAGTGAACTGTAATCGCTTAAATAGTAACATCCACAACTAGGGCCCAAGATGTATTTTACTTATAATTAGAGCTAGGGAACGGGAAACAAAATATATAGAATAACACTTACGGAAAACGCTTGCGTAAGGCCTATGATACCATAGGATATAGCTGAATACACTGGACATCCAGCAGATGGGGTAACCCCAAGTAAAGAAGACACATTCACTATTGTTCCTCCATTTCCTCCTTTTTGCATGCTCATCATATTCTGAGATAGTATTGTGCTTCTTACTGTGCCATTCTGTAAATCAAACACGTTAATTTGATCAGTTTGTTCTTATGAAAATTTAAAAACTCAATTTTTAATTGTTGCTCTGTAAAATAAAAAAAAATTAAGAAATTTAGCCCACTTTGACGTTAGCCCGATCTTAGTAACGTTTTTTTTAATGTAATCAGGTATCACATCGTTAATAATTCAGCTAAATATACCTATATGTTACAATATAGGTTAAAGGTTAAACAATATAGGTTGTTTAACAAGGCATATAGCTGAAATGTTCAAGAACTTGAAATAACCCAATTAGCAGGTTAAATTTAAAAACCCAATTAGCAAAGTTAAGAACTCAATATATAACTGTTGCTCTGTAGAATATTTTTTTTAAAATTAGCCCAATATTAGTACCAGCAAAAAAATTATGTGATCAGGTATCGTACCGTTAATAATTCAGCTAAATACTTGTGTAGGTCATATGACAAAGAATCTGTCTGAAATATTCAAGAACTTGAAAGAAACCAATTAGCAAGTTAAATTTATAAAAATATTTCACTGCATTAAAAAAGAACAAGTCCACCAAGAACAAATAATAAACCCACAATTGTTTTTTTATTAATGTATTTTTTTATATTTTATTTATTGTTAAGGCTTTAACATTGTGGAGGTTTAAAGATATTGTAATTTGTTTTATCAAATACTGTTTATTCCACTTTATGTAACGGTATAACCCTACTATAGAGGTTTGTGCTCCCCTGATGATAAAGTGAAAACCTTGAAACCGGTAGGGTTATACCATTATATAAAGTGAAATAAACAGTGTTTGATAAAACAAATTACAATGTATTTTTTTCATATTCTTTGGGTGGTTTTAAAGTAATATTTTTAAAAGTTTCGTCCTATTTAAGAAGTATTTATAAGTCCAATTCATTATATGAGAGAAGGCATGTGTTCGTAAATCGTAACACAGATTCCAAACACACGATTTACTTGTGTATCATAGATACCACCACGCCATGTCCCTTTGAGGTAGGCAGAGAGGACAGATTTTATACGTTTCTTAAGCCTTGCATGCAGATCTGCTTAAAAAAATTTAATAACTCCTATGTCTACTTCTTCCTCGCTCGACATTCATTTCAAACATTTGTTCCGCAAGTCTTTCGCAACTCATTTTTTCAATGTGGTCAAACCATTTTGAGATTTTTATAGTTTTACTCATATTACTCAATGCATATAAACAAATATTTTTTTAAATCTACAACTCGTAGTCCAATATTGCAAAAAATATCTGTTTTACCTCATGAAAATTTAAGATTTCAATAATAAATATACTTACAAAATTTGTTGAAACCTCTTTTTCCCAGTTATTGTCGTCTAGTATCCCAGCATTGTTCACAACTATGTCTAGTCTTTCGAATTGATCCATCACAGTTTTGTAAGCATTTTCTAATTCTTTTTGTATAGATATGTCACATTTAACAATTATTATTCGATTCGCTCCAAAATCTTTTATCAGTCTTCTAATGTAGTCATGTTGTACCGTTTTGTCGACAATGGCAAGTTTCTAAAAATTATAACGATAAAATTATAAGAGGCTTATTTTATTCCCAAATACTTAAAAAAGCGTAGGAATTCATGACCAACTTTTTTTTAATCTATTTATTTTTAAATCACAAAAATCACACATTCGCTTATTTCAACACTTAATGTAAAAAATGTTTTCTTTTTTATGACCCGGTTAATTCTTCTTCTTCCGTATGATACCTTACAACGTATCGGAATTGGTTATTTGAATATATTGAATAACATGATGGAAGACAATATTGTCTTCGGCTCTAGTAATGGAGCAAATCAGATTAACGATCAATAAAGTAAGCACGAAACTCACGGTTCTTCATTACACATATTGGTAATACTACAGCACGTGGAGATACGAATATTTTCAATATTGTTTCACAAATGTCAAGCAACTATTTGGTAAAATAGTTTTAGTTCAACTAAACATCTCAAGAACAATCAATTATAGGCTATGACAACCTATGCCACGAGGATTGTCATGAACTATAACTGATTGCTCTTGAGAGATAATTCCAATATTTCATCGAATTATGAAATAAAAAGTAATGTCTGATCCGATCAAGAAGATACAAAGACAAAAATATTGCGCTACATGATTGCAAATTTTTCAAGATAATATTAAGGTCAATGTGGAACTCACATTATGGCAAGAACTAGTTACGAAATCAAACAAAAAATGTACCTCAATTCCATTCTCCAGAAGTATTTTGGAAATGCATATTCCTATAGGCCCGTTCTCACGGTTCAAGTTTAGTTGACCGATTAAAGTTGATCGAGACGACTTGAATCAGTTTTTGTTCACACGGTTCAAGTTTAGTTGACCGATTAAAGTTGATCGACAAAAGTTGAATACGACAAATCGATAAACTCAGCGGGCATCCGGCGATTTGTTGATGACTCATAACTTGAACGATATAAAAAGTTGATCGACTCTATTAAAACAAAGGTTCTCACTACAAATTTCATTCAACTTTTGTTGATCAACTTTAATCGGTCCGTTCAACTTGAATTCACATGTTCACACGTTTCGGGCCCGTTCTCACGGTTCAACTTTAGTTGACCGATAAAAGTTGACCGACAAAAGTTGAATGCAATCTCTATTGAGAACTTTTGTTTCGATAAACTTGATCAACTTTTTAAAAAGATTGACCCAGTCAAACTTTATCGTTCAAGTTATGAGTCATTCGTCATTTGCTAGAATTGCATTTGCATTTAATTTTCGTCAGTGCAGTATTATGGCACCACTGTTTGCGTGGAAGATTCCATTTTCATAATAATAGTGTATATCCAGGTAAAGGAGTTTTGAGAAAAATAAGATTTTGTAAAATTTGCTTAGATTAAATAAATACCATTGCTATCATTTTAGAAGCAGTTTAAAAATATAATTATTTCATAATATTGGAACGTAATAATTAAGAGAAAATAAAAGTTTTTATTAAGTACAAAAACATTTTAAATCGTGTGAATAAATGGAGATACTTCACTATTATTCTGAAAAAAAGTGAAAATATATATGTTAACAAAAACATGACAAAGCATTGTGGTATGATTTTATCTGTAACTAATACAAAAATTTTATTGGATTCATTATTAATCGTATATTATCTCATCATCAGAATCTCTATCCTTGATTTCTGACATAAATGAACGTGTTTCTAGTTCAGTAGGTAGGTTTTTATAAAAATTAGCAAAATTAGGTGGGATGAACGATAGTAAATTCATCATGTACCTTTTTTTGGAAGAAGAAATGGATCTTCTGGAATTGTATAATAAATTTTGGTGAACATTTGATAGAACATCGAATCGTCTTCCGGGACCTCTTATGTCTAAATTCACTGAATAAAATCTACCTCTGTATTGAAAGTTTCCTTAAATTTAAAAATCATGGGAGACGACGTCTCATATCGAAGCCATCGTATTTTTAGCCAATTAAAATCATAACCACAAACTGTTTTTTTTTCTATTTGTAACAGAATCCTCCAGATTTTTTGTAGGTAGAAATTCAGTTCTGTGTACTTCTACCACTTTAAACTTGGGCAGTTTTCGTTTTGCATTTTTTATGATTTATATCCAGTATTTGGGCCCAAAAATATAATTATGACTGCGGCTTGATTTTTCGATAATCCCGAACTCCGCATCATTGGGCAAGGAATAGTGCCCAGGAAGTAAAAAACTGTGATCAATAGTTTCTATGGCAATGTTAGTATCCCGAAGTAACTTCATTAATGATAAAGTAAGTTTTATATTTCTATTTTGTCCAGTGCATGAATCCGAATACATAATAATGTGTTTGTTAGACGAAGCATTTTCTTTATGTATTTTATTAACACTGACGCAATATCTTGAGATCCACGCCCACCTTCTGTTTCACCCCAAGTATACATATGTCCCACTCCATTATAAAAACAATGAATGCCAAAGTTGTAAATATAAAGATTTCGTTTGTAATATGTAATAGATGTTGTGAGCTTTGGGAATGGAAGAGCTTTTTGGAGATCGAAAGTAATAACGTAACTTTGAGTTATTTCATTTTTATAATCCATTTTCAAACATTCTCTATGTTAGCTTGTCCTGCCTTCCGCAAATGTAGATGTTTTTCATTTATGATACTCGTAACATTCTTCAATTCTTATAGCCTGCCATCGCTTATTTGAAACGTATTTAAGAAAAATGTTTTGCATACTTCGACACTTTTATCTTCCAATTTCAAAAAGTAAGAAAATGAAATTGTTTTCCCTTAACGTGAGTTATCCGCGGGACGTTTGCGGTGCGGTGTACTAGTTTAGATTAGACCAGGCCGAAAATAAATGAATTTTGAATACCATAATCACCTAATTTCCAAAATGAATTAAAATTTTGTTTCCTCTCGTCTTCTTTTATTTTTTCAATGCCTTTTTTATGCATTTGCAATCTTTGTTTACAAATATTTTTTTAATCACAACATTTGCTTTCTTGGTGACATATTCTTGGCCACAGTTTCGTAATCTTTTACGTTGATTAATTTTCCACGTAGCTGGACGTCTTAACATTTTCTTAGTTTTCTTGACCTCTTGACCTTCATTTTCCTGATTATCATCAGCTTGTTGGTTTATTCCTGACATCTGCTCGGCCTCAGATGCATCTAAAAAATAGTATAATAACAAATTTCATGCCCCCTAACTTTACGTTTTAAATATGTGAAATTTAGATAAATAATTAAAATATGTTAGCTTTTTAAAGGTGGGATAAACATAATACGGTCAAAAACATAAACTTTAAATATTAGGTCCTTACATATGAAATTGGCGTTTTGCCGTACTGGCAACTTTGATCTCAAATATCTTCTCTTTGGTTAAGAATTCCAAATTAAAATTTATACAGCTATTTACTCAAGTATTTGTGTTTCGAAAATTATAATTCATTTGTTTTTTCCTCAATTGTTTTTTTTCTTTGCGTCACTCAGTTTACAAAATGGAAAACTTGAAATATCGCGTTATTTACGAGTACGAGTTCCACCGTGGCACCAGTGCTGCAGAAACGGCTCGAAGGATTAATGATGTGTATGGCGACGGTGCCGCAAAAGAAAACACAGTGCGTTTTTGGTTCCAACGTTTTCGTTCTGGAAATTTCGACCTGCAGAAAAAGCCCCGTGGACGGCCGGAGACCAAAGTTGATAATGAAGAATTGAAGGCTATTGTGGAAGCGGATCCATCGCAAACCACGTCCGAGTTAGCTGCAGGCTGCGGTGTTAGTGATAAAACTGTTTTAATCCACTTGAAGCAAATTGGGAAGGTGAAAAAGCTTGAAAGGTGGGTACCTCACGAATTGAGTGAAGCAAATCAACAAACGCGCGTTGACTGCTGCGTTGCATTACTCAACCGGCACAATAATGAAGGGATTTTGAATCGAATCATTACCTGTGATGAAAAGTGGATCCTTTATGATAATCGGAAGCGCTCATCGCAATGGCTGAACCCTGCCGAACCAGCCGAACCATGCCCCAAGCGAAAATTGACTCCGAAAAAGTTACTTGTGAGCGTTTGGTGGACTAGTGCTGGTGTCGTTCACTACAGCTTTCTTAAATCTGGCCAGACGATTACGGCAGATGTCTATTGTCAGCAACTGCAAACCATGATGGAAAAGCTAGCTGCTAAACAACCGAGGCTGGTTAATCGCTCTAGGCCACTGCTGCTTCATGATAACGCTAGACCACACACTGCACAACAGACGGCTACCAAATTAGAAGAGCTTCAACTGGAATGTCTAAGACATCCACCGTACTCTTCGGACCTTGCCCCGACAGATTACTATTTTTTTCGAAATTTGGATAACTTCTTGCAAGGGAAAAAATTCAACTCCGATGGGGCAGTCCAAACCGACTTCAAAGATTTTATTGATTCCCGTCCGAATGGTTTTTTTAGTAAAGGGGTCGATGAACTACCTATGAGATGGCAAAAGTGCATAGATAGCAATGGTACATACTTTGATTAAATAAATATATTATATTAAAAAAAAAACAACTTTATGTTCCTCCCAAACAAAACGCCAATTTCATATGTAAGGACCTAATATTATATTATCATCTCTATAAAGTGCTTTAAAATACTCAATGTTGGAATTATAAATGTTATTTTCAAAACGACGTTTCTTACGATTTTTGCTTATGTTAAATAAAATTGTTTTTAGTTCTTCTTTTAACAAAATAGTTATTGTCTGCACAACTTCACACACAACTGCTTTCGACGCCATTTTTAATTAACTGAATAGTTTCAACTTGAAAGCAAATGGCGACACTTGAACGATAAAGTTTGACTGGGTCAACTTTTAGTTGATCAACTAAAAAGTTGATCAACTTTATTAAAACAAAGGTTCTCACGTCAAATTTCATTCAACTTTAGTTGATCAACTTTTATCGGTCAACTAAACTTGAACCGTGAGAACACGCCATATCCCTCCAGCCCCTCCTGTGACGACGGCAATCTTCCCCTGCAGAAAAGCCTCCCCAAAATGTGGTTGATTCATATCGGCGATAGTACGAGTAACTGCGGAACAACGCGTTCACCGAGGTATTTATACAATTATTTTCATTAGTATTCATTTTTCTTTGAATAATCGAATCGATGAACGTGTAACATGGACAGACCGCAAATGAATTAATATTTGGGATTGTTCAATTAAATTGAATGCACTTTTTTGTTAAGATTTTGAAATAAAACCAACGACAAATATATTTTCTCGTTGAAGCATTCCTCAAAAAAAAAAACCTAAAATAAATTTAAAAGCACAATTTATTGCTCATACGAGTAGTAAATAGAGTTTAAATTTAATTATTTTTTAATTATTAATCAGCTTTTATTAAATACACAATTAGATATTTATTTCCTATACCTATTTTCTAGAATAATTACTAGATTTCGTCATACATTTTTTAGTTTTATTATCCCTTAACACGTTCTCTGCCAACAAGTTTTGTCATAAAATAACTCTGAGGCCAAGTTGCGGTAACATGCGGAAGGGCCGCGTCAAGCAATCCCAGTAACGTTTAACACAGAACTCGTGACTGACAGCACTGAATGGCAAGTTAAAGTAGGTACTCAGTGTCAGCCACTGGTGACAGACATAGCCCCTCCCCATTGGAGTATTCCAGTGTCAGTCACCCGTGACTGACAAGGCGATCAATGTGTTAAGTATTACGACACATGTTCTCCAAAGGAGTCAAAATGATATCTTTGTAATTAGCGGAATTGAAATGAATCTCAGTAAGGATATATAAGTAGATTCAAACCCCGTAAATAAATATTAATTAGTTTTCAAGCTATTTATACGCTGAAAAGTCACAAAAACTTCAATAATTATGGAGTTTGAAATTTCTTCCCTTGTATAGCATGGCACTCTTCCTTTCATATTCCAATCGGTAAATCCCACAACCACTTGATTCATTTTTGCAAAATCTGGTGATTCTCCTTCAATCCTGTCTGAAATAAGTAGAGTAGAGAGTTGGTCATGATGTGATCTATGATATGCGTCTCTTCACATTTATTACGTTTAAAATAAAATATATTTAAGATAAAAATGTTATTTGAAAATAACGACGCACATTATTTTAAAACATTTGTCTTACACCTGCTGTTTTGCGTTCGAATCATTGAATGTATTTCAGATTGGTTAAATGAATTCTCGAATATCGAACAATCCCGTCATATTTTGTTGTATAAAATAAAATAGTGTTGATTATAGACAATGCTTATATAAAACTGTGCATGATTTTTTTGATCAAAGAAAATTTTAATTTTTCCTAATAACCTTTATTTGTAACTTCTCAGAATGACGCTTTATTTGTGGGTAAAATATAATGGTTTGGTGAATTGTCAAGATATATTTGAATATTTATTTACATAAAAACTTGCCTTATTGTATAGGATACAAAAAGATTCAAGGTTTCCTTCAGAAATTTCATTACTACACTATTTTACCCCAATTTTTCACGAGGGCTTTTAATACATTGGTTTTATTACTTGGGCTATTTTTGAGTTATGACAAATGGTAATTTAATGCGTAAAAATAAATTGACGAATATACGAATATATCAACCTACAGCAGCGGATTCACACTTTTTTACATGATTTTTTTTACTTTTATGAACATTCTATAAAATACATTTCTAAATCGTATATATATTATTATATAAAATTAAGCCCCACAATAAGTTTTCAAGATCCATGCTGAACTTAAATGAAATAAAATAACTACTAATTAGCGATACTAGCGATAAAACTTGCCTTAAAAATACCTTCAACTATTTAAACTGAAGACCTCAAGTAAAATTACGATTCAGGAAAGTGTATATATACAAGTAGGTTACATCAAATAATAACCAAAGACGCATGTTAGGATACTCGAAAATACCTGAAACACAATTAACGAAATCGCTGTCCGACAAAGGATCAACACGTAATTGAGAATGTAAAACGATTCAAGTGGATTCGAGCAGTTCATATGGTAAGAACAAAAAATATTCGTTGAATGCATGGAACAAACCCATGATACCCGAAAGAAACTAAAAGTCAAGAGAGCGACCTTAGGATGTACATAAAATGCAGCAATGTGCAAAGCACAAACATAACGTAGCAGCAATGTGCAAAGGACAAACATAACGTGGCAGCAATGTGCAAAAAGAAGACAACTTCGAAATAATCTATGTTGAGACTAGTCTATCTTCAAAAGTAAACCGATACAAAGCTTTAGGACAACTAATTTGTCAAACTACTGTTTATCGCTTTACGAGTATATGCATCTAATTTAGATGAGTTTTGTGGTCTGAATGTGCAATAATATTCACATTTACTACTAAATCTATAGACACCTCGTTTAAAACAAACATACTCGTATATGATACACAATGACATAATTCATTGAGAAAAATGTATTTTTCCCTTTAATGAACTTAAAAAAAAATTTCCCCATAATCGAATGTAATCTTGTCCCTTGTTGAAAAGATATGTAATTTACCAAAAAACTCTAAATAAAGGAAAATCTACAACAATTTGAGTTGCACTCTAATATTAGGTGTTAACATAAGTTGTGTCCGTTTTTTTTTTTCAATTTAAAAATGAGCACCAAAAGTAAAACAAAATGGTAAAGGTTATACGTCATTCGAAAGAAAATTTTCTTCTCTACAAGATATTGTGTGTATTTGCTTTTACGTTACATATATTATTTAATTTGATTACAAACCTTCAAAATGGAATGGTGAGTAGACGAAAGTGTGCATTTTCGACACCACCTTCTGTTCACGTTCAATTGAGGGAATAAAGCTGCCAAAGCTGATATTTGCGAAGTGTACGGTGAAGATGCTATGAGTGAAAGGACAGCTCGTTGATGGTTTTTGCGTTTTAAAGACGGTAATTTCGACCTGAAAGACATGGAGCGTTCCTGACGACCAGTGGACTTCGATGAAGACCGCTTAAACCATATTATTCATGAAGATCCCCTTCAAACATTTTTCATCACCATTTTTTTGGTCGTCCGGAACGCTCCATGTCTTTCAGGTCGAAATTACCGTCTTTAAAACGCAAAAACCATCGACGAGGTGTTCTTTCGTTCATAGCATCTTCACCGTATACTTTGCAAATATCGCGAGCAGTTTTGGCAGCTTTATTCTCTCGATTGAACGCGAACAGAAGGAGGTGTCGAAAATGCTCACTTTCATCTACTTTACATTCCATTTTGAAGGCTTGTAATCAAATAAAATAATATATGTAATGTAAAAGCAAACACAATATCTTGTAGAGCAGAAAATTTTCTTTCGAATGACGTGTAACATTTACCATTTTGTTTTACTTTTGGTGCTCATTTTTTAAATTGGAAAAACACGGACACAACTTATGTTAACACCCAATAAATGTTATAAGCACATAGTAATTTTGCTGTCAGAAACGAAGGTAAGGTCAAACTTTGACATGCGGGGGTCAGCTAAGCTACCCACATGTCTAACCACAATGAAAATTAATGAATAAATGCTAGAATTGTTATACGGAGCAATTTATTTTTATGATCTTTGAAAAATACTTTAAAAATTTTGAGTTCGATTCCTAACGGTATTTTTTTAAAGATTATCAAAAATGAGATGTTAAATGTAACATATAATGAGGCATATATCTCATATACTAAATAGTTTTGGATAAAATAACACATAGGCATAATTATATGTATGATGTATACCCGTCGTGGCCTAGTTACGAGTATTAATGGCTGGCATGCTTGCTTGACACCCAGGTGTTACAGGTCAGATTCCCGATGGATTTACATCCGGACTGATTTTATTTACAAAACATTTTTATTCAGAATTCATTGTTGTTTCGGTGCTTAGTAAATAAATACGTAAAACAAATGCTTGAAACATTTTTAAAGTAACACATGCCCCTCGTTTTTTTGACAATTTACTTAAAATATCACGGAATTGTGCATTTCTTACCTAACAAAGGCCGATTAAAATGAAAATAAAACACGGCTCAATTTTTAGAAAATTACATTTTTATAAATTGTAATGTATAAAAATATTCTACACACCCTTATTCCCTTTGACCTTAAGATCTTGAAAATCATACAATCATCTCGATCAGCAGCTACTGTCCAACAACACGATCACCTCAAGGATGTTCACAACTCATGTTATATTGCCACCCCATCGCACACTTGAGTGACCCCATTGTCTTATGCTTGCTAGAGTCCCTTTATAAATTATTTTAATTGTTCAAGAGTTCTACATTATGAGCTTACATCGACCTTTTTGACGTTATAATCACCTCATATATTTGATCATTAAATCTCTTGTTTTTTAAACACAGTATTTTTCACATAGGTTTACCTTCTGCAATTTAAAATTCTACTATTTAAAATTATAAACTTAAGTATTTAAAAGGAATAATCATAAAAAATGGGAAAACAGAATAAAATAGTGGATATTTTTATATAAAGTAATGCTAAATGCTCCTAATTTCAGGTTTTTCTTCAGGATTAATTTCATAAGCCGCCATCCCTCCCTCACTTATCCAAGTGCTACCATTTCTTCCGCAAAGCAGCATATGAATTACACACTTGGCTACATTCTCTGGTCTGAAAAAATAATATTAAATAATATTAATATCAATTCATGATACATACAAATCTTAATCAACACTTTGATATTAATCTAATCAAATTTGAATTGTCTTAATATTTTTATCCTAATGCAAACATATATACAATCACGCCATGTAAACAGAGAGGACAAATCTCAACGCTTTTCTATCCACAAACACAGCTTTTACTTCTTTCACATCTTGGCATACACGTTTTTAAGTTTCTTATTCATCTAGACTTTCCTCTTTTCTTGCTTTTTAAACTTAGTTTTTAATTTTAACTTATTGAAACCCGTTTCTTCAATTTAAAATATACTGCAAATGTAATTATTAGTGGAAATCTAAAGCACTTAGACAACAATGAAAGGTTATTTGCAGAATAATTGACGAAACAATGCACAAGCGAGTGCAGATTGCTAATTTATGACGTTTGTTTAAAGTATCGGTCAAAAAATTAAGAACAAAATTACAAACTCATAATGAACTACTTTGGTATAAAAATGTAAACATGTGTATTTGATGTTTTAGAATAAGCGCAGAATACTTCATATCTTATAGGCTACACGACGCAGCAATTCATCCATCGTCGAAGTCTTAATCATCATCAATCCCATATATCATACAAAGATTCCAAAAAAACACCTCCATCCAGGTCGGTCCGCAGCTCGACATGCCACGTCTTTCTACATTTGGCTGAGACAATTAATCTCCTTTTCGCAACACCTATGAATGGTGTTGCGAAGGATGGCATAAAAATTGTAATTATAGGGTAAGATAAAAACGAGGGTCTAAGGGTCAAAGAAAAGCTCTGAATGACATGCTGGAGGAGAATACTGTCATATTTAGGACGTGTAAGTAGAAGACAATCTGAGACAGCTGATGGCAACCTCCATAGCTAAATTGGTAAAACACCTGTCTTCCGACCTGGATCAGGCTCGATTCCCGTTGGAACCCAGATTTGAAAAGAATATTTTCAGTCTGGTTTTCACTTTAAGCCTCATTAACATATTTTTGGTTGGTTGGAGAAGATTGTCACATAGGAATAATCCCACTAAGTTCTACTGCACTTGTTTTACAAGATTCACTCGGGTGCTGCTATAGCTAACAGATGTAATTTGTTTAATGAAAGTGAGTTCGAGTTCCGCGCTAGATCGACCTTGAGGAGAGTTTGAGGCGTTAAAAAAAATGTTGGCTTTATAATATGTGATATTTTTTATTACTTTTTCGTTATTTCATATATTTAGTTTATACTATTTCGTTATTTCATATATTTAGTTTATACTATTTCGTTATTTCATATATTTAGTTTATACTATTTCGTTATTTCATGTATTTAGTTTATACTATTTCGTTATTTCATAGATTTAGTTTATTCGTTAGTAAAACAAAATGCGATAAAACAAATTTAACGTATATTATTAATGCGTACCCTCATAAAACAAAAAAGTTATGGATTAAAATAAAATAGGAAATTCGATTCAATTGCAATATAATAAAAATTATAAAGAACAATTTCATCAGTAGAAAGAAATAAATAAATAATAAAAAGCGCTAGGGCGACACGCGCCCTCCGCCGCGTGTCGCCCTAGCGCTGCAGCCCTAATACAATAACTCAATGGTTAAGATGGTCCTGGATAAACCAAATCAATGACTGGTGCCTCGCTTTGTGTCACACTCACCATTGTCCAGGATCGAGAGTAAAGGATATTCCCTTGTTCATTCTAGACAATCGAAGAATTTCGACGCTCAGCAAAAAAATGTGTTTGTAACATTTTCTTAATCTTATACCTCTTTTTAGTTTTTAATTCACAAACCACATATTACCCGGTAAAGGATATAAATATAAAAATAACTAATCTTACTTTTGTGTTGACGTGGTGGCTAATTCTTTAAGCCACTCTTTGCCGATTTCTTCAGATAACATCTTCCTACTGGCTCCAGAGATAATCTTAGTGTAAGTTATCCCAGGACAAACGTTCATGAGGCGAACTCCTGTCCTCGAATAATGGAAAGGCAGCTGAAACCAAATTTTGAGAAATTGACTTAAAGCGATCCCACATAATTCCTATTTCAATTACAAGAGAAACAGATCTATAATGTTATTAATTTGAATATAAGCTGTTGAACATGAAAACAATAAAAAAACTTATCAGACGTTAATTTATGTAATCATATCAGAAAACCTGAATTATTTTTATAAATTCTTTAAAGGTGATATTTTTTATTGAACATTGTTTCCATAAAAAACTATTAATTTATGTATTCAGTACAGTATTTTTATCGGTAAAAATTTAACGTCAGCTACAATCGAAATCATTAAATTAGCAAAGGTCAGTAACTCTCGTGGCCTAGTTAGTAAGGCGCATATTTTTTAACTCGGGTAGAAGATTGCGAGTTCGATTCCCGCAGCTAACCAATGTTTTTCAATAGCCCAAATGCTGATTCTCACTAAAGCTCTATTTATTATATTTCTGGTTGCTGGAAGAAATTCTCAAAAAGCAATAAATCCGTCAGGTTGTACTTTATATAATATAATAAAAGGGTGAGATATTACCTATCTCACAATTTATCAATAAGTATATTTAACAAGCAAAATTACTATTACTTTTCTGCATCAGTCCACTGTAGGTAGAAGTCCTTCCTTTATATTTTCCATAGCTTCATCTGATATAAACTTGTACAAAGAAGTAATTTAGTCCGTGCCTATAATCATGGTCACCATTGTTAGTGAGCAACCTACAATCCAGTTTCAATTACCAAGAAATTCACTTATTAACTGCTTTTTTCAGATCAAATTTTATCAGAAAAGATGTATTTTTGTAGCTTATTAGTGGCTATGTAGGCAATTCCTTCTTCGTCACTAAGTGATGTCACGCTCATAATAAATAAAAAAGATTATGATCTTCTAAGTGTAGATCGCACTAGATTATATGCCTTATTATTTCCCCCATAACAGTGTGAGTGAGTGGTGGGGTCTAAATGAAGCTTATTAGCGACTTACCTCAAATTGTAAAAACGGTCTATCAAACTACAAAAAAAGCGTTATATAATTCTGCCCACGAAATGTTTGCATCAAATTTAACATAGCAATCGTCTTGGAAACTTGAATAATCTAATTTGTTCCTTAAAGACTGTATGTTTGTTGATACGCACAACTTTACAGGCAATAAAGCTGTACATGCACAAGCGTCACTCTTGTTCTGACAATCTTCCTCTTTTACGAGGAGTTGGCGTTACAGTAGTTTGGTGAAATGTTAAAATACATTAATAAATATCTACTTACCGAAAAGGCATTGGTTAGAGCTATAATACTGGCAGAAATAGCAGAGTGGATTGGACACCCTGCCCAAGGCTTAAGACCAGACAATGAAGACACATTTATTATCGTTCCTCCTGATTTTCCCTCAGATTTACTCATCTGACTCAAAGCGAATAATGTTCCTCTGATAGTTCCACTCTTCAACAAGAAAAAAATAAATTATCTAGCTCTTAGAAATAATATTCATTGTATTAAGTGGAAATAAAAAAAAAAGTAATATTCAATGTTTCTGCGCCGAGGCCACATTCGCACATTGTGGAATTTAAAATGTTGATCTTTATCAAATGTACCGTTGTGGAAGAACTTACATCCAGGTATCCAACATATCACAAGAGTTGATAGTTTGTCTAAAGGATATACGACTAAAACCAGGACTAGACTTTTAGAAGACAACCCTTTTTGGGAGGTGTCATTAAAATTTATGATAATATAACATATGCACACTACACACACACTACATCTAAAGCCATAGTGTAAATTGTTACAATCACATATCGGAAAATCAAGAAAGGTATTTTAGTACCTACTTTGATGTATGGGAGGAAAACGTGAACATGCAAAATGGGTGAACTGAGAAGAATACGTGGAGGGACAATGTATGGTAGAATAGTGAATAAACTGATTAGGGATGAATGTGAACTTACGGCTGATTTGTTGAGCATGATGAAGAAGAATAATCTGAAATGGTTTCAGCATGTAGAATGAATGAATCAAGAAAGGCTAACAACAAATTTATAGTGCAAATGTGAATAGAAGGTATGATATAGGAAGACTAAGGAAAGCATGGTTGAATCAAGTGAATGATATTTTGATAAAAGGAAACGTAAAAACTCGTATAAGTTGTATGAGAAGGTGTATGGATGTAGAATAGACGAAGGATATGTATGGAGATAAAAAAATTGCGTTCTGTCCTCTTTGCTTACCCTGACAGGGAAATGGCGTGATGTTGTGTATGTATGTAATTTTTAATAGTCTGAGAACGTTGCACTTACTAAATTAATTGCAATTTCTCTCTCCCAAGCTGAATCATCTAAGATCCCAGCATTATTGATGACTATATCTAGTTTAGGGAATTGCTCCGAGACAACTTTGAAAGCGTTCTCTAATTCAGCTGGTATTGATACATCACATCGGATGAATATCACTCGATCTTTCCCAAATTCTGTCACCAATCTTCTGCAAGAATCTTGTGCCACCATCTTGTCGATGACTGCCAATTTCTAAAATAAAATAATGACTTGGTCACAAAACTATAAAATGTTCATTATTAAAGAATGTGATATTCCGCCTAAAATACGAGTATGTTAGTTCTTTGTTAGAAGGAAATATTTTTGAATTTAAACAACAATTTAATGCGTTTTATTTTAAAGCATCCGAACCATCAGAATTTCAGGTTTTTCTTATCATAAGTCCTTCAGAATTATGTTAAACTATTGTAATTGTCCTATTTTATTTTGTACTTTTAGATTTTCTATATCAAATTTCAATTTTTGAATCAAATAAATGATGTATAATTTTTATTTATATGGGAACCTTTTATTATTAACATTTATCAAGTATCCATAGAAATCTGAATTTCTTACATATAAATCAGGTTCCTTTGCACCAATAACGACGTTTCATTTAACTTTCCATACATTGGTACTTTGTATTGTATTACACTTCCGTTTTTCACAATACAGCCTGACGAGTTTATTGCCATTATTAAGGCAATATCTTCCAACCAATCATAAAGATGTTTTAAAATTTTCTTATGTGAAAACTAAACTAGAATTCTTTTTTAAAAAATATGGGATCCAAAATATATCGAACCCGCTCCCACTAAGTTGGAAGACAGACGTCTTACCAACTAGAGCAGAGAGGTCGTCATTTTCGCGCACAATATTCTACTCTGAATTTCGTTTTTTTTTTAGATGATAATATTTAATGTTTTGTTTTATAACTGTTACTGTAATATTTGTATATAAACGACACTTATACGATTATGTCGTTTTATTAAATAAATAAGTATTTTCAATAAATAAATAAGAATTTAACAAATTGTCCTCAATGAGATACAGGCAAAAGCCTTGTTTACTAGGGACACGACAAATGAAAGGCAATAAACCCAGATTCATTAAAATTGTGTGTCCATATAAAATTACCTGTTGTTTTTTCGCAAATTGTATATATTTCTTGTCACGTGTAAAATAAATGAAAAAGAAACGTATTTTATGTAATTTTGTGTATTTCAATAATTAATAACAATATATTTAATATTTTAACTGTCATCGTTACAATTTAAACAAAATAATTACAAATCAAGTTTCCTAGGATTTGTAATAATTTTGTTAAATTATAATGTTGATTGAACTTACGAGTATGCGTGTATAGTCTAATTGGTAATGTTTTTCACTTCTCGATTTTATAATTTCTTGAACAGAGTCGATTCTGAATTAACTATTGGGTGCGAAATAAATAAAACTTAGTTTCCAATTAATTAATTGTGAATTTAAAAAGGCAACATTTGTCTGTAATAACCCAAATGCTTTGAAAAGGCAACATTTGTCTGTGATAACCCAAATGCTTTGAAAAGGCAATATTTGTCTATAATAACCCAAATGCTTTGAAAAGGCAATATTTGTCTATAATTACCCAAATGCTTTGAAAAGGCAACATTTGTCTGTAATAACCCAATTGCTTTGAAAAGGCAACATTTGTCTGTAATAACCCAATTGCTTTGAAAAGGCAACATTTGTCTGTAATAACCCAAATGCTTTGAAAAAAAACTTATCTCTTAGGTTCTAAAACATATTAAACATTGAAAAGCAATGTCGGGTTAAAAGATAATTGTATTACACTTTCGTTGTATACAGTACAACCTTTTGGGAGTATTGCCAAGTGGCAATCTCTACTAACCAACTATAAAAATGGTAAAGTGTCCTTAAATGAAAACTAGACGGGAATTATTTTCTTTTCAAATCTGAGTTCCAGCGGGATTTTAATCCACAACCTCCAGGCTGGAAGACAGGCGTCTTATCAACTAACATATGACACGGAGGTCGCCAATGAAAGAAGTTTTTTTTTAAAACCTTGACTTATAAGAATTACCATCACATTTTTTTATGTTTTCTTAATACTTCCAATCATCCTTTTTATCTTCACGCAAAAAATACTAAAGTCGGGCGTTCTCTTTGATCTAATGATAAGAGAATTCTTTGGATCAACACATCACATCTAATTTTATACATCTTCATTTGCCATTGGTTCATTTGACACGAGCTTATCGCTATTAGGTGTGCACCATCCTTCATGGCGTTCGATAGAGAATGAAAAAGTTATTAGATTAATCAGCATATTTTCTCCCTTATTTTTCATTCGATCTCTATTTATTTTGGTAAGTGATCTGTTTTGATTTACTATATAGCACTTTATTACATACAGTACAACCAGGTGGGCTGATTGCCACATTGTAATCTCTTCCAACTTACCAGAAAAGTGTTAAAGAGGCCTTAAAAGAAAACCAGATTGGAATATTTTTAAGAAAAAACTTGGTTTAGCGGGATTTGAACCCGCAACCTCCGAATTGGAAGACAGGCGTCTTACCAACAAGGCCACGGAGGTTGTCAAGGCATTTTAAACGTATATCAGGAAAGTCGGAAGATATTTCCACTTAACAATAAACTCGGCAGTTTGCACTGTATGCAACTGAAGTGAAATACAACATTATTTAGAGATTTTATTTTAAATCTGTTTTGGATTCCAAACACTCAATACATAAAACTTGAAACGGATTACTTATATAGGAAATTGATTACTAGTAACTAATCCCCAGATGTACCAATTTACATGAAATTTTGAAACTATTTACATAAAAGGATATATATAAAATGCTCAACTATCGAAAAGCGAAAACATACCTGTATTCCCTTGGTCAATAGTTCCCGCACAATACTCAACCCTATTCCACGCGCAGCCCCCGTCACAAGGGCATATTGGTTTTCGAATTCTGTCGAATCATCATACATTTGAATCGACATTCTCCTCACTGTCTTCTCTTTCTTGGATAACTTAAACGGTTTGTGATAAATGGCATAACCAACAGCGTATTTAAACTACACTGCATTTTTGACAATTCGCCTGTGTTTAAAATTAACATAAATAAATTTTAATGTTTATATTATAGGCCCATTGTTTCCCAGTTTTTTTTTCAAGATGAAAAGGGGAATATTGTTAACGTTGAGTCATCAAAATTATTACCATAACTAGCAACATCGACACCTTGGATAACTCCATGGGTAAATGAGTTTATACCTTATTTTAATATCTTACAAACATACTATCTCGCCATTTCCTTGTTGGGGTAGACAGAAAGGACAAGGCGCCAAATTTTCCTATAAGTACATATTTCCTTCACCTCTTCCATATCCAAACGATTTTTATGCAGTTAATTTGGGTTCAGTATATTTTTTTTAATAATTAAAAGTGTTAATAATACAAAGATAATTTAATTTGCACCGTTTAGAGAACAAACTCTCTTAAAGAGTGGAATTAAAATAGTTGTTTGGGTTTCGTTAAAGTTTCATTTCAATACATCATCGTGGTTTTTCTTCGTTTTCTGTTAAGTGTTGTAGTCTTCTTATTATTGGGTGTAGTCTTCAGATGACATCTTGTAGTCTTTTGATTACAGGGTTGTAGTCTTCTAATTTTGTGTTATAGTCTTCTGATAACAGGATTGATGTATTCTGATTACATGTTGTGGTCTTCTGATTGCAGAGTGGTAGTCTTATGATTTCGTATTGCAGTATTTTGATTACAGGGTGGTAGTCTCCTGATTTCGTATTGTAGTCTTCTGATTATAGGGTTGCTGTCTTCTGATTACATGTTGTGGTCTTCTAATTACAGAGTGGTAGTCTTATGATTTCGTGTTGCAGTCTTTTGATTACAGGGTGGTAGTCTCCTAATTTCGTGTTGTAGTCTTCTGATAACAAGATTGTAGGTTCACCAGCTAAGATCATCACTAATCTCAATTTCCTTCATCTTCTTCTTTATCTTAAGTTCAACTTTGTTCTGGTATCATCAGGACTGTATCTCTAGAGATATTGAATACTAGCTAGTCTTCGAATGTTTCAATTTAATTCTTCAATATTCGTAACAGAAAGTCAAATTCTTTCAACATGCATGGAAACATTTAATTTGTTTTTCAACTTATTTTTAGTTTCTAACTTTTTTGTTTTTAGAAACGAAAAATCATAATTTAATTTAATGTTTTACAAACAAGATATTCAATTTCCCCTTTTCATTTGACATGTGTTATATAGTGTTGTGAATAGGAAGAATTCTGATACACCGTGACCTTTGACAGCACGCCGTTCGTATGCAATAAAAATGTCAATTTACAATACAATAGTTACAACGTTAACATTGCATTGGATTAACAAATATTCCATCTAATTAACGTTGTATTTGCAGCAAAATCATACAAATCTTAATGAACATTATATTTTTCATTTTTTTTTCGAAATATTAAATTTTTGTTACAACTTGGCGAGATTATTTCCATGTCAGAAGTTTTCCCTACAAACTGATAAAAAAAACTGGTTTTGAAAAATCTGAATACCAACTAGAATCTACGTGCATCATTTGGAGTAGACCATGGAGGTTATAAATTCCCCAATTTAACACAATAATAAGAAAAAGTAACTTCAGAAATGCAATATTCAAGAAGCAAGGATTATATATGCACACAGTAAAAGATTAACTAATTTATGAAAACGGTCTTCATCATCATCATCATTCCACATTAGTAATATGGACATGTTGAAGCGCAAAGTCGGAAACCAATATTGTTTTCAACCCTTCCAGCTAAGAACTGATAGAGTATATACGACATAAATAACAATAACTTTGTCTACGTAATCCTAAACAAACGAGATCAATTTTTTTAACACTTCCGGATGTCAGTTCAATCTAAAAAAGTATGACCACGTGTCAGTGGGTCGAAACAGATACCAATGTCATAAAATAACAACACAACGAAAAAATCTTTTCGTTCTGTTAATCTTACTTTGAGAGTTTAACAATCCCTATCTTTCTTCATATCGATAAATTCAAATTTCTTTCATAGCACGAGAGTCCTCTTCGATCTGATGATTTTTTACACCCCTCATTCTCTATACCATATACACTTTCATTAACAGTCCATTCGGCTCAATCATAGGATTTTCTCCCATGATCTATCAGATCCTTAACGTATACAATCCTTAACGACATTCAAAGGAGAATTTTTAAAAAATACACCTAAAATACCCATTCATCCAGATTTTACTTTATCTTTATCCCCTTTGCTTTCGTTACCTTCATTCATATTCCTTTTTTTACATTTTGTCAAATTCAAATTAAGTCCTATAATCGCTATGAAATTTACTATAGATTTAAAATGATTACACGTGGATTATAAGATTATAAGAATTATACTCGTACGTGGATTTAATTATTTAATATGCCTGTATACTTATTAATAATCTTCCACTTTCGCACTTATGCAATAATTTAACCAAATGAGTTGTTTTTCTAATAAAAAATTTTAAAAAAATTCCACTCCAGAAGTCTGGCTAATTTTTGATATTTTATAATAAACATATAAAACGAACTGTGTTTTTAATGTACATGCATTTGTGTTAGCAATGTACTATCGCAAAACATATCGATCAGACTCGCTACATTTTGAATATGCAGCGAAATGGAAATTTCAGGACACTAAAGTGCAGAATTTGAACATTTTTGTTTTAATGTATAAAAACAAAATTTAATATCAGTGGGCAGCAGTACTTTAGGATCCAATTTTAATCTATGAAATCTATAATAAATTGATAAAAGTCTTTTTAAAACGCAGAATAGTCGAATTGAAATAGAATATCATTCTAACGGACTAGAAAATTGAATATAATTTTTAAACTGAATTTTTTCGTATAATAGTTTTTTTTTTCCTTTGCATTATCTAGTTTTTTACATATCGGGTATAATGAACCGCTATTTTTCGGTTGCTCTTTAGTGGCACGGCAATTTCCTCATTAGTGATTAATGTATTCAAAAAAATATGTAAAATGTATCGCATTCACAAAAGCATACTTGATAAACTTCACAATTCATTTGATGTAAATCAAAGTACAATACTCATGCATAAAAAATGTTGTCCATGGTTTAACTGTATTTCATATTAATTTTCAGTATTCTTTCGTATATATTTGTTTTCCTTTTATTTAATATATGTTTTTGTCCGTGTCTTCATACTCATATTTTTTTATAAAAACAATTTAAATACTTAAAATTTCATTTCACCTTACTGCACGCATCTCCACAGCATTAATCTTATTCTTATGTTTATTCTACAAAGTCTTAGTTTCGTTTCCAACAGTCAAGGTGGGCACCAACACACTGTTATGTAATTTCATTTTTGCAACTGTTGATATTGCGTGGTTGTCATATATAACATTAAGAGCTCCGTTAACCTTGTTTTCTGTCGCTATCCTTCTTTCAATGTCCCTTTCAATTCACCTATCACATTTAAACATACGGCCCAGATAACAGTACTCATCAACCTGATCCAGTTTTTTAGAGTTAGCCCATACATCGCAGAGTTAACCCATACATCGCACACTTATTGCCACACTTCTTTCTAAAACCATTACCTTTGATTTCGCTACATTTATTTTCAAACCTTTACAAGATATCTCTCACATAGTTCACTTATCCTATCCCTTAAATCGCATTCATTGACGGCAAGCATAACCATTTTCATCCGCATACAGTCAACATACTTCACAAGCTCGAACACGTCTCCCGTCATATTTTAAATCGTGCGCTTATTAATAAATATACAAATTAAACAACGAAGTTGACATCACACATCCTTGTTTTACGCCTTTCATAATTTTAATCCACTCAGTAATTCCCCATTTACTCTTACACTTCCACTTCTGTCTTCATACAATGCGGCAATTGCATTTAATAATTTATTATTCACACCATACTCATTCGATACTTCCCACAATTTCTCCCTTCTAACACGACCGTACGCTTTTATAAGTCTATAAATAATCGTTATATTTTTTGGTCAAAAACTAATTTTTCATAATAAATACTATTTATATTATATATTTTTAATGGTTAAGGCGTTAACACTGTGGAGGATTTAAAACATTGTAATTTCTTTGGTAACCACTTTTTCCAAGGACTCGTATTTTACAAAATATAGGGTTTTTATTGAAAGACACATGAAGAAGAGAAAAAATATATTTCTTAAAAAATTAGTCTTATAATCTTACATATGGAGGCCTTCTCGAGTAAAACAATTTTTAAATTGGGATAAATGAAATTAAAGCAATGTTTTTTTTTTGTAATAAATTGAAGAAGAAATAAAGATACTAAGTTATTTATGTCATATTGCAATTTAAAATCAGAAAAATGCTATGCATGGAAGTAGATATATCCCAACATTTGATAAAATATTCATAAGGTTTGATGACTGAATGCAAGTTATCATGAATTGATTTTAATGTCTTTGGGTTTGATTCTTCATTTTGTCACTTCACTTCTTGCGCATGTCTTGTCTCTCTGGAATATGAACCTCGTAGACTGGTTGGTTTCCTTCCGACACCCAGACGGATCCATTGGTACCATTCTGAAGAAGGTGCATCATGCCCTTGGCAACATTGTCGGTCCTGTAAAGATGAAGTTATGTTTATGTCTTGTCACATACATTAAACATTTTACGTTGAGGAGTATCATGCTTCTACATTTTACATTGAAGAGTATCATGCTTCTACATTTTACATTCAGGAGTATCATGCTTCTACATTTTACATTGAGGAGCATCATGCTTCTACATTTTACATTGAGGGGTATCATACTTCTACATTTTATTTTCTATAAACCACTTGATTTTTTCCACTCGACTCTCTATTAAAAAGCTGTCCCCGGAATTCAAGAAATATACCAGTCAACTTCTGTCAGACCCTAATAATAATGATCTATGTTACAACAACGACGACAATTTTGACCTAATTGGTTTTATGTTTATCTTCCAACCTAGGAGTTAAAGGTTTTATTACCGCTGTAACTTTTTTTTTTTTTGTAAAAAGGTTCCAGTTTGGTTGTCATTCAGTATTTAACATATTTTTGGCTGGTTGCAGGAGATTACCACACTGTAGTAAGCTCGCCAGGTGGTACTATATATGTAATACAATAACATAACGAATCAGACATAAATGTATGAATTTAATTTAAATTATAGTGCTAATTGTATTGATCAACTCATACCTAATATATAATATCTAAATAATTCATTATTTATTTACATGAGAAAATACATCACGATTTAAAAAAAAGGTTTATGGTTTATAGATTTTTTATAAATGTTATAAAAAGACCATTTTTGAAATAAAAAAAATTTATTCAAAAAGATCCGACTTTCCACTAAACAGATATGAAACAGGTGTTATACAGATGCAATTTACTTGTAGTTCCTTTATAGCGACATCTATTTGTATTTGATTAAACTAAAATACGTGGTTATATCGAAGTATGTACCAAATATAACATGAAATTTATTGATCCAATATAGATAAACTTGTGTAAAACCTCGATTTAAAATAAAAATCGTGAACATTTTAGTTAAATTACTCATTTTCGTAAGTTTCGTGAGTTTCATGATTGTTTTTTTTTTCTATAGTATATTTTTTTAAATAATCCGCTAACGGAAAGATCCTTTGTATTTCAACACATACATTATTCCACACACAATTTTTTTGATTTACTTGGTTGAACGATGGGCCTTCATACTTTTTTATTAAAAACAAACTAAAAAAAATATCTGAAAATATTTCCCCGTATCACTAATACAATTCCTGTACAAGTCTGTATCTCTAATTCCTATCCTTATCACTATTTTCCTTGAGATGTTTATCTTTTTTGTTTGATTTTTTGTTTATGAATTTAAGACGTGGTCATGGATACTGATAATAATTAAAGGAATCCGCCAGATGTATTAACGTGAAAATTGTTGAAATAAATCAATAAGTAGGTAATAGATAAACTAAAGATGTCCAAAAATGTTGAAATCAAATTAAAACCAAACTATTTATATTATGTGGCTGTGATTTACGCCTATCGGTATAGACAGTGGTTATATTTATTTAAAAATTAATGATATTTTTTTGTAAATAATTAATCAAAATAATTAATTACGTAATTAAATTACTATGTAGTAAATTTTATACCAAAACAACAAATTTGTCCAATAATTCACCGGTGTAACTTTATTTGACGCCCAAATAGGCTGGGTATATATAATATTTAATAGGTACCCTAGACCAGTATTTCTCAAACTTTTTGTAATCATGGACTAGTTTTTTTTTTCTTTTCAATCCATCATGATTCAGTATTTTAGTGAAATAAAAAATGCTTTTCAAAGGCAAAGTAAGTAAAGAATTATTTTTTTTAAGTTATAAAACTAATATGATTATATTTAAATACGTATTGTGCATATAATACCTATTAACACAATCATAGAAAAGGAATAGAATTACAAAATCTTTAAAACGAGATAATATATTATTTTTAATGAGTTTACTTATTCTTCGTTAAGTTGTCTAATCTAGGTTAGACTAACATCAATGTTACTATGGAGGGCAATATAAAACTTCTATAAATCGTTTCATTAACGTGTTATATAAAATTATGATATTTTAAGCGGAAGCTCTTCGCGGCCTAGTAATAAACTGTTCGCAGACAAGCACTAATCTTGTGATACAGTTTGAGGAGCACTACCGTAGTCAACCCAAGTATAACTTTACTGGATAGCCCAGGTATATTCTTATATAGTCGAAGTGCAGCGTTACTGAATGGTATTTATGGAAAATATCAGAATGTTGCAAAAATTGTGACTTCAACATACATGTTGGTTTTCTCCGTAGTCGAAACTTTCATGTTTTGTTTGACGGATTATTATTGTAGATGTAAATACGTTTGAAAGAAAAACACTTACGGCTGTGCAGGGAGGGAGCTCAGTTCCCTGTGGCACTCTGAGCTGACGTCCTCTGTAATCTGCCTCTTACCGGCTCCGCTGATCAGATCAGTGTCAGTCACTCCGGGGCACATCACCATCATACGGATTCCAGTCTTATTGAAGTGGTATGGCAGCTGCAAGAAACGAATCAAACGATTTTTTATGTATTAAACTATTCACAGAACTATTTTTTGAATACCTAAAACAAGTATCTATATCTTACTTCTTATTTAAATAAAATGTGAATGATTTGCTGTGCCAAGTTTTAAAGATGAGTGCCAAATTTAAAATTATTTATGTATGCATTTTCAAACGCAAAGTACCAATCAGTAGTTAGAGAAGAAAAATTAAACACGTATCTTACATTATTATTTATATTTTTCTGAAATTTGTTTAGTTAAACACTGCTTATTCCACTTTATATAACGGCATAACCCTACCAGTTCTCACAGTCTTGTTTATACTCCCTTGATGATGCGGTGAAAACCTTAAAACCGGTAGAGTTATACCATTTTATAAAGTGGAATAATGTATATTAGTGTTTGACTAAATAAATAAGAATATCTTTAAACCTCCACAGCGTTTATGTCTTAACTTTAAATGATATATATATTTTTTTAAATAAAATATTTCATCGTTTAAATAAAATATTTTAATAGCAAACGACCACTTTATTTTTTTTACAAGCTTTCTTGAAAAATATTCCTAATGAATCATATACGAACAAAGGTGAAAAACAAATAAGTGAATGAAAAAGCAGTGTATCCAACACACACGTTTTATTAATATTGGAAGTTAAATTTCTAGAATTGTAATTTGAATAATTAGTATCAATTACGAATTAACGACAATTAAACAAGTGTTCATGTCAATGTCAACATTAAAAACATTATGTTAGATAATTAAGGAATATTAAGAGCAATTAGCGCTCGTTGACAAAGTGCATACGTGGTTCACATCTTTTCAGTGAATATGTTTTTCTACATTAAATTCCAGTTCTAATAAACGTTATTTAGTATATATTAAAAAATTACTTTTTTTTTGTTAATGTTAGACACCAATATTGTTATATTTGTAAACTTTACTTTCTTTTGACATTTTTGGTTTCTACGAGAAATATTGGAACATATTTTAGGTCAATTAAGAAATAAAAATCTCATCGAGTATGTATCATAAATGGTAGCAATTGGATCTACATATATATTATATATTTGATTTTAACTGCTAACGTAGCAATATGAATAAAACTCTTAACTTTTGCGTCATTTAAACGAATAGATTTTTCAAATATTTTAGATTTTTTTATAAATTAAAAAGCATTACATATAAAAGAGTTAACGACAATCCTATTTTTTTTTATTTAAGTTTCAGTCATTTTAAACATATTTTTCTAAAAAATATATTACCTCATTTAGGTCAACTTGTATTTGTCGTTAAGTTTTAAAACTGAAAAGATTGCTTATCAAATATTTTATGTACTCGTATAATAGAGAAACTGATTCTTTTTCAATATCCGACGTTATATAATCTAGCAGAAATCACACCCGGAACTATTAATTCTAGAATTGTTAATTTCTTATTTTAAATTATAGATAAAATAATATTAATTATGACAATGAACATTGGACTTCAGCAAGAATACTTGGAACAATTGGATAATTGAACAATGTTACTTACACCCCAGGACCTGGTAAGTCCAATGACGGCGTGTTTGGTTCCCACATAGACTGGACAACCGGCCAGGGGAGCCAGACCCAGAATGGAAGCAATGTTGACGATGGTGCCTCCACGGCCTCCCTTCTCCTTGCTCATCGCTTCAATTCCGCACATGGTACCAATCACCACACCATTCTGAAAATTTATATTGAGTTTATTTCATACAGAAATAGTGTTATAAGTCAGGAAATGAAAAGAAGAGGAAGTTCTAAGAATTTATAGATATGCTGTGTGGTGGAGGTGGAGAGAGGAATTCTCCATCCACCACACAAAAAACTCTGGAGCAAAAGTCGCTCTATCGTTTTAAGTCAACCCCACTTAATACAGTAGAGCTAAAATGATGATTGAAATAATAACGTCCAAACAGAACCATAGATTCTCGTCTACCTTCAATCCAATTATTATGCAGTATTTCACATTGTCTGAAGAACAAATATTTTATATTTCCATACTAGAACATTGTCTAAAGAAAAAATATTTTGTATTTCCATACTAGCTGAAGGTCAATGGCATAGACATATGTGTAAAAATATATAAAAAAAACTTTTGAGATATTTGAAGAAAAATATCAACGATTTGTATTGTTTTATACCCATACAATGCGACATCCCATAGAAAAAATCTCATACCAATGAAATATTTTTTAAAACGAAATCGAATTATGAAATGATGTTGGATAGCTTTGATATTTTTGTGTTTCTGGATTAATGATTTCTTATTCAATAGATCAAAAAAATGTATTCTCTGAATAGGGACGTTTTCGCGTACACATGTATAAAGTATAATTCTTCTTGTTTGTTTTTCCAAATTAACGGAAACCATTTTGTTATTGCGACAGGATTTTGAGTACTTGGGCTTTCAGGATGAATGACGAGTGGAAAGAATTTGTGTGAGCTCCTGAGTGGGTTTCTTCTTGTTGTTTTAATTTTGGTTGTTTTTGTATTTATGTTTCTATGTATTTTTTGTTTTAATTTTAATTTTTATTCTTATGATTGTGTGCGGTATATTGTGGAATGAATATTTTTTATCTGTCTGGAGTGATGATGTGTGAGGATTTGAATTTCGCAAGATGTTTCCAGTTGTAGTTGAGTGTCACTGTTTGTCAGGTTGATGAGAGCGTGCAACGGGGTTTTATTTTTGTGTAATCAAAAATCGGAAAGAAGTATCGATTTATTTTTTCATGCTAAATATCCTCAGTGAGATACAGGCAAAAGTCTAGTTTACTGGGGATACGACAAATGAAAGGCAACAAACCCAGATACATTAAAATTGTATGTACAAATCAAATTACCTGTTGTTTTTTCGCAAAATGTGTATATTTCTTGTCATGTGTAATAATAAATAAATAAATAAATTTTATCCAGCAGCAACTTGAACTTGTCTGCTAGACACAATACAAAAATAGTATGTAATTATCCAAATAATATACACAACATTTTGAAGTACGTGTTAATGTTTATTTATTTTTAGTATGTTTGCCTCAAAATACTGGTAAAATCTTCATTTTTTATGCATTCAACCAATGAATTAATAACATAAATGTAATTGCACTACTTGATGGAAAATGTTCTTCATTAAAATTGTAATTCTCAAAAACGTATGTCCATAACATATTTTTGTTCAAATAACTCCCTTGTAATAAATAATTGGATAATTTACTCATGCCCACTCATGATTAATGGGCATTGTAAAAGAACACCCGAGGAACTTTTTTGTTTTCAAGATAAAGTTATACTCACAATATTGACAAGAATCTGCTTCTCCCAAAGGCCATCATTCATGATGCCTGCATTGTTGATGACAATATCCAACCCATTCAAGTTGGCGGCCACCTTCTTGAAGAGAGCCTCGAAATCAGCCTTGTGGGTGACATCGCACTTGTAGAAAGAAGTGCGGTCTGCGCCGAATTCGGCGTTCAGGGTCTTGATTAGTCCCTCGCCAGCTTGTTGGCTCACGTCAAGGATTGCGATTTTCTACAAATTAATAATGGTATAAATTAATTACAATTTAGTTAAGCAAAATGATTATTTTTTTAATCCTAGAGTAATTTCCCTGGGCTATTCTGGATATTTATAATATTCTGTATAGAAACTTTAGCGAAAATTTGTCGTTTTTAAATCATCTTCTTTTTATAATACTATATTTCCCCGAATAGTTTTTAAATATTATCATTTCTATATGTGTATTTAAAAAAATACACAAAAAGTCGCTACGAAATTAACAAAGATACAGGCTTTTCCAATTTTTACAAGTATTTTTTAATAAAATTTGGTCGAGAAGTGGAAGTACTTACAGTGAGAAACGATTTCCATAGAAAAAGCATTACTAACGGAAATTGTGTGCCCAATAATGATATTTAACATAGAATAACATAATATAAAAATGCAATAAAAACGCTTGTTGTATACAATAATAATTCGTTTAAAAAAACAGAATGTAACTAAATTAATATAATACATAAGGTGTAAATTCACATAATTGTAATTGATGCGTTTCAATTCGGAAGTGTTTTCTTTCTCTTTTGCTTTATATGCTCACTGAATGAATAAGAACTCTTGAAAAAATTACTTAGAATGGTTTTGATTTTGCAGGATGTCTTTTAACTTTTTATTGTAAAATGGAAATTCATGCTGTAACATTTTGCAAAGCTTTACTGGTTTACTTATAATTTTACTTTTAAGAATTAAAATATTTTTTTAAATTTAATGAAATGAGATTTCAAACATATGCCAATTTTTTACACGATTTGAGTTAGCTAGTATTAATAAGGCAGTTTATTCCTGTGGAATAACGTGTGTTGGGCATTTTAAACTCGTTCCCATACAATTTTTTAGTATAATTACGTTGCATCTGCTCATTCTGTTAAGCCATTATGTGCAATTGGTCAAACATAGGGGTCTAACGGCTTCCAAACTGCACGCAACTTCATCACCATATAGAGCGGGGGTCGGCAAACTACGGCCCGCCACCTCTTTTTGTACGGCCCGCAAGCTAAAAATGGATTTTACTATGTCAAATCCTTTAAGATTTCTTAGAACGCGTTATAATGGAACGGTTGACTCTTTAAGGAGTTTGCGAGATACGGCCGTATGTAGTGCTCCTATAGCTTCACATTTAGTGGCCTCTACTGTGACGCAACTCAATTACAATTCGGCAACATTTCCAATGCCACGTGTATCGCTGTTTTTTTTTTATCAAATATGTAATACGTAAAATCTCAATACGTTTCAGCACAAACCGATGAACATTTGCCATCAATTTTGATGATAGGGAGTGCAAACTTTGAACTCCAATTTCTTGAAATGTTATCTCAAAAAAAGAAATGCCATTCTTCTCGTTAGAAGAGCCGTATTTAAAATAATTATAGTCTTTTCTTGGTATGCTTATTATTATTTCGTTGCATTTTGTTCCATAAATTTGTGTAAACTTTTTATTTTCTTATTATTTAAGTAAATCTACCCAAATAAATATCCTCGAGTTTGCGTTTTGGCCCACAGAGCTTAAAATATTTGCAATTTGAGCCTATACAAAAAATGTTTGCCGACCGCTGATGTAGAATATCCAACGTGTAAATATTCTCTTAAAATTGGCAACAGCCGATACTTAATCAAGTAAGGCGATCCATAATTTAAGAATAATTTCTGTATGTTTAATTGATTTTGAAGGAGTTATACTATAATATTTACTTCGTATTTTACAATAAAAATTCTACTAATTTCCTATTATGTAATTTCAATTCAAATAATACATAAAAGTATGTTAAATATATTCAAGTCAATTCAAACATATTCATCAATATAAATAAAAAAAAAATTAATTATGTTAGAAATAAAACATTTATAAAATCAACTTCAAAACAAAATTTTAGCCTCGTTCGAAATCAACTATTTATAAAATTAACAACGAAAAAAAATGAACCCATTCGAAATGAAATATTTATAAAATTAACAGAGATTTTTTTAACCCCGTTCGAAATCAAATATTTATTGAATTAACGCCGAAAAAATTGAGCCCCGTTCGATATCAAATATTAATAAAATTAACGGTTAAAAAAAATTACTTTGTTAGAAATCAAATATTTATAAATGGAACAGCCAATTTTTGTTAACTCTGTTCGAAATCAAATGTTTACAAAATTAGTGACAAACCTTATTTTCACTGAAAATAATTATCAATTTCTGAGATATATAGAGATTATTACATTGCATTGTTTGTACATAATACACTTTAATAATTAAATTTTCAATATTCTAAATGTTACCTTAAAAGTATTATAAATAATCATTTTATCGTAACTTAATTGTAAAAAAAACAAAAAAAAATAATAAAGGTTAATGAGATATCAATTTTATCTACTCACTGTTATAACAATATTGTAAAGGATAAAAATTAACTGCATATAATTTATAGTAATCAATTTACAATTCTTATTCGATACTAATTTTTTTCATATACTTATTGGTCGAAAAAAATCCAACATGCTTAAAAATATGTGTTACACATATTTACAAAGATATAAATCAAATTTTAACAAAAATATATTTATAAAAATAGAAATCTTATTCATGTTTTTTTTTTACTTTAAAATAACTTGTTTTTTTATACTTGAAAAATGTGCTCTATGCCAAAATAGAAATCGTCATACAGAGAAATATTTAAAGAGAATGAATGTAAATAAAAAAACATATATATGAAAATAGGAAATTTCATATATAATACTAAATATAGCAACTCCAGGAAAATGGCGTGGTAGTTATTAATTAAATAATTATCAAATTAATTTACATTACTAACCTATAAAAAATCTATATTTCATTATCGGTTATCAAAGAATATTCTGAAATAAGTTTAGGTTCTAATAGAAGCCGAGTGTAATATAAATAAAAATATATCATATGCAATATTAGTTTTCACGTAAGATTTTATGCTTAATCTTATTTTTATTTGTTATTAAAAAATAGGAAATACTGTAAGAAATACGAGTACGTACGGCTTAAGTAATAGGTTAGAATATTTAACCCAATTTTTATTATTCAATGTACATTTGGAATTTTTTCTCTTTTAAATTAATATTCGTATTTAATTAGATCCTTTACTACCCAAGTTGTGACATACTCTTATACATATATACTCGTATGTAAATCAGATAAGATCATTCAGGTTCATACCCGGTTTTCTATTTGCTTTAAGGAAATAGATTATGGATGAACAATGTTTAATTGTTTTGTTTCATTAACAGATTAGCCGATTGACAATGACACCAAAGTCCAAGGAAGAAATAGATTAGTTTGACATTTTAATGTCCCAGTAAGCTGTTTGAATGAGTTGAATTGCAACCGATCCTGTTGCCAAGTTCACTTGGAGGGGTGGACAATGTTAAGCTAACACCGCATATTAGTTCATTATTAATTTATGCGTCCGTTAATCTTAAAATGGTAGATAAACCATTGAAAAAAATGCAATATAGTTTCTAATATTGGTGTACCAAATGGATTTAGAAAATCCTAGCTGAATCAGAAAAAAAACTGTTAAAATGAAAAAGGCTAAAATAATTTGTATTGGTATAATAAAACACTCAAAGACATTTCAAATGGATATCCGTCCTTTCTTTAAATATATTAGGCATGTTAAATATTTAAAGGTTTGAATTAGCCTGGAAAAACAATTAAAAACAAAAAGATACACCACATCATTTAAAAACTCTATTTTTTTCAACTAGTTTTTTTAACTGGTTAATTGAAGTTATATTTTCTGATTTTACTGATATTTGAATACAAATTTGTAATAAATGCTTTGGAAAGTATAATGGATCAAAATACAAAATGAAATTTGGTTATTTAATTCCCAACGTGGTTTTATACATAAAATTTACAATTAATTGATATAAATGACCCAAACAAAAAGTTGATATTTTCTCAATATCAATTAAATACGCAATAGTCGGTTAACAATCAATTTATTTTATTAAATTAATTCAGACTTGTCAAATCCTTGTCAAATAAATAAAAAAACTTTTAAAAAACAAATTAATTGAAAACTTATAATTTAATAAAACAAATTCGATATTATTTATTTTTCAGTTAAACGAGTACATTAACTTTTCCCTCCTCTATGGTAAAACTTACTACTCAATTGGTTAATTTAAAACAAGTATATCGGTTTAAAATCAAACGCGATTGTAACGAAAAAAAAAACATTAATCATGAATGTATTGTCACAGAACAAAACTCAAGAAATAACAAAAACTTGAACTAACCGCAGCTCCTAACTTAAGGAGTTCCCTGACGTAGCTGACTCCAATGCCGTTAGCGGCACCAGTGATAAGGACTGTCTTCCCCTTGATGTCCATCTTCAGATCAAACCTTTAGAGATACTTAAACCGTTATACAAGAGATGCCTCCGTTGGCCCGCGAACTAATGACAGCCGAATCTATTGGGAGGGATCTTTTATACCGGCGTTACACACTCGCCGAGCTAATCTTTGTAAATATGCTATACAAGCCGGCTCAACTAAAATAAGCTTCGGGACACAAATATTATTTTGTTTACACCGCACGCATTGAGAGGGCACCTCTATTGTATTGTTTTTTTCTAATTAAAAATGTATATAACTTGGAAACAGTGATATTTTAACCGTAAACTTTTCAAGTCTCCCAAAACATCATGTATTTTTGTTTCTTGGCAGAGAATGGAGATATTTAAAAAAAAACTTGACCAAAATAAAAACGTTTGATTGACAAATCTTTTTAACTTTCTTTTCTCTCAAAACAAATAGCACTCTAAAGACCCTATTTAATATGAAGAATAGAGGCTGAAAATATTTTTCAATGCTCTCTACAATTATCCAAATAAAACTATTGTAAATTAGTCGAATAAAACCGAATAAATGCTTTACAAATTTGTGCACTGATAAAAATATAATATATGGGGTGACAATCTACGACAAAATACGGAATGAAGTGATCAGGGATGAATGTGAACATAATAAGCCTGATGTATATGGTAAATTAAGATGAAGAAGAACTCTGAAATGGTTTGGGCATGTAGAACAAATTAATGAATTAAGAATAACTGAACAAATACACGTTGCAAATGTAAGTGAAAAGCGTAGATAAAGAAGACCAGTGAAAGTATGGTTGGCTAAAGTGAGTGATGTCTTGAAAGAAGATATATGGATGTAGAAGAAATAAAATATATGTATCGCATTAGGAACGTCTGGAGCTTTTCCTCTCTGTCTATCCTGACAGGGAAAGTGCGTGATGGTATGCACGTTTGTAAAACAATTGTAACATGGATTATTTCTTCAACAACAGTTTTTTTTACAAACTAATGGAGATACGGGGAAGTACATAATCTAGTCGCCGCAGCCACCACCTTCCTATCTTAACACACAACAATTTTTTTTTTTAATATTTTTAATCTTTTAATATGAGTGTGTTCGATTCCCGAGTTAGAGCGCATTTGCGACGAGTCTGCTCTGTAATCTACGTTTTATAAATTGCTCTTTTAATGACATTATAAAAGAAAATATCCATTAAAAAAATATATAATAATACAACTTTGAATCTCACAAATACGTTTTAACATGAACCCAAAAAAATAATCACCTATTTATTTTAAAATCTTACCGATATCTTTGGTTTATAATAATAATGATCTAAGCATGTAAGCTTTTTTATCTATTCAATATCCACACACTAAATCATGTTCTTGTTACAATAACACAGTTTTCTTGCGATCAAATAGAAGTTCTATGAATTACACGTAACATATGTCAAACTAGTTCACAAATATTACTTTTTCGGATATATTTGATTTTTTATTTAAACACAAACATTTGCCAAAGGCTTTATACCTATATACAAATGTATATCTTAAAAACTAATCTAATTTATATATTATAACTATAAACTAACTTTATTTTAATTTCCTGCATGTAATTTTTGTATTTAATATTCTTAATATTTAATTTCTTAGATATAGTTAACATCTACACACTGACTTATAATTAGATAACAATGCTTACTACTAATTATTTTAATACGTTTACTTAGTATTTCGCAAGTTTAGGACTTTATTAATTATTTTGCTTATGTTCGTATTAATTAACCTTATTTCATCACATCAACAAACTTAATTAAAGTCAATAGATACCTACATGACACGTATAGATAACAATTTTGGTAATTTTGTATAATATAATATATTATATATTAAAATAATTTCCCTCGTTATTCATATTAAAAGATAACATTTTGCTTTCTTAATCCTTAATTCCTCTTTTTCAGGAAAACAAAACACAGTGTACCTGTTCAAAATGTATTAAGTATTCGAAATAAAAATAAAATTTAATTTTATGAAATATACTCGTATGTTTACTGGAATCATTAGTACAAATATAAAATCGTGGCATGCATCTTGGGTAGTTGGATTAGAAACAGATATCCACACTCTTCTATAAACTCACACTCGCATTTCTATATTCACATATCTCGTATTGCACAGTATTATACTAGTCGTAGATACCAATACACGCATATTAAAATGCAATGCTTTGTCCATGTATATCAAGCAGACTGCTTTATCTATATTCAAACATGCTCTTCTGTTTCGTGTTCGATTACGGTTTGATCGTCACCAAAATAATCAAATTGTTTCAGTGTTTCTTCCACACATGGTATTTTTGTCATAATTTTGATTAGTAGAAAGAAATTGTATTTTAAAAACAATGCATAATTATTTATGAAATAAAGTTACAAAAAACCATGAGCGTTTTCAGGTTTCATTTTCTACGTTGTATTACACTTTCGTTGTATACAGTACAACCTACAAGGTTTATTTCTATATGCAAATTTCTTACAACCTACCAGAAAGATTTTACATAAACCTTAAGTGAAAATCAGACTTGAGCCATATTTTAAAAATTTGGTACCAACGGAAATCAAACCCACAAACCTCAGATTGGAAGGCAGACTCTTATCAACTAACTCATGGAAGCTTTATAAATCATGTATTTAAATATTAAATACCGAATTTACATAAATACATATCATCAAGTCATGTCTATTGTGGGATAGACAAAGAGAACAGATCTCCAAACTTTTCTATCCAAGAACACAACTTTCATCTACTCCACATTACTATCAATTTTATCTACAATTTGTGTAAATATGACAATAACAAGAAAACTGTTATGGTTTTCTTCCGTCCTTCATATAATTTACAATATTTTATGATTTTTATCAAACTGCATTCCTCACGCTTTTATATTCATTCACATCACACCCTTGCCCCTTCAATCATTGTTCCCCCTTAAAAAAAGTTTACCTGCAGACTACCTGACTAATGGGGATGAAGCAAATACAAACAAAAACCGGCTACGCTATTTGACCGAACACTTCCTCAATTGAATTGGGATGGATATATGTCAAATAAACTCAACCCACTTTATATTTTTTATAAGATATTATATTAAATATCAACGATTTTACACGGAGAATTTAATTATGCTGAATTAAACCATAAACTACACATTTTATCAGGTAGGTGTTTTAAGCACAAATATATGAAGAAAATTAATCAAAATAATTTTAAGGAATAAGATATTTTTTTGCATAAATACGCCAATTTTGTATACGTGATGCGTAGCACATACGCAATGTCAAAAAATTTGTTATTTTTAGACTGGTTAGTTCTAATGGTTGATTCATTTTTATGGCCTCCGTAGTCTAGCTGGTAATACGCCTGTATTCGAATCTGGGGGTTACGGGATCTATTCAGGCTGGTGTTATATTTAGTCGCAAAAAAATTAAGCCAGTGGCATCTTTTATAATATTCTAATTAGTAAAATAAGGTTACCACTTGACTATTTTATTATATAAGTATAAAAAAGTCTGACGACAATATGAGACTTGTCGCTTAGAGAACAGTGGAAGGCAGATGATCATGAACACATGATACTTAATTCTGGTACAATGGTGTGTAATCACAAAGTTACAAGCTCAATGTCCTCAGCAGGTAGCGATATTACGTATGCTAGGTAAAATTTACTTTTCGAATTCATCTGAAAAAAACTATATTTATAATAAATATAGGTTCATTCGATCTTATGTGACCGGCAAGTCGCCATAAATTTAAGAATAAAGGAACTTTGTGGTGACCTGATATATCACTTTGGTTTTATTTGATTCGTAAGTTGATTGTTCATTAGTTTCTTAATTCACAAATTGAGAATTTAATTTTCTATGCAGTGAGAATATTTAAATAAATTTTATCCAAACGATTTTTTTTTCAAACGCACAAGCTCTGTTAGTCCAATGCGTAGGGTTCAACGATTGGAGTTATTTGATCCACTACAATTGTGTATAGGATTTTACATTGAAAAGGTAGTTTAAAAAAAGGCATATAATTTTTCAATATTGGAACTATCGCCAATCTTATGAATAAGACAAAGAACTTCACCAAAGCCTTTTATAAAGTAGAATAATAAAAGGTCTACTTATATATAAAGCCTTTTAGAAAGCAGACTCTCTCTCCAAGAGACTTCCTAGTATGTAGAATTTTGATTACATCGGTACTTAAAATGTTAGTATAAGAAAATTGTTGTATTAAGAATCTCTACTTAGTAGTATTATGTTCGAGAAATAAAGAATAAAAAAATAACATTTTTAAAATGTCAGTATAAGAAAATTGTTCTGAAGGGTCTTTCAAATTGAACGGGTTTTTTAATTTTTTTTTTTAACACTTGAATAAAACACACAATTTGCATCGATTTCAAAACATTTTTTATTGGTTGTTGAAGTATAATGTATGCCATTTAAACACAATAAACAATATCCGCCAAATGTCTACCTCTTGCAGCTCCACAGATGTCCACTCTGTCAAAATTTTCGATGACATTTTGGCATAATTTCGTCCGTCAGCTCAGGAATTGATTGGGGGTTATAGACCTGGATTTTCACGTAACCCCAGAGAAAATAGTCCAACGGTGTCAGATCACATGATCTTGGTGGCCAATTAACATCACCGTTTCCGGAGATTACAATAGATACAATAATTCTCAATTTGAACGCGTTGTTATATTGTATACGACTCCATTTTTATAAATGCCATACATTACACTTCTCAAATGTCATAAGACCCAGACAAGTTCGCGACGCCATCTGTGTTTTATCCAAGAATTTAAAAAACCGCTCAATTTGAAAGACCCTATATTAGGAATCTCAACTTAGTAGTATTATGTTCAAGTAAAAATAAATCGAAAAAAATAAATATCTTATTGAATATTTTTTTCGTATATCGTTTAGAAATAGAGAAAATAGTTTAATAACTCGTATAAAATTGACAGATTGGTTAGGTAAATATAAATTTATTAATCTTTTAGTTTCTTAAAAATACAATGTTAATGGAGTTTAGATTTTTTAAATTTGTTTTTGATATTTTTTTCATTTAAAGATCGTCGGTTCGAACCCCGCGCTGTGCTACTCCCCTCGAACGATACAGGTTTTTTTCCACCTAGTGTTCGAGTATATAAGGATACATATGACTTCGGTCGTATGTATTCTTTTAAAAATAAAAAAAATATATATCATATATGAATTATGATAATATTTTTTTATTATTTTTGCTTATACGTCGGTTTATTTCACTAATAATCAATTTTAAAAGAAAAATCTCTATTTTAATTTAATTGAACGAAATGACGTTAAGATTTTTGAACTTCATTTTAATTCATTTAAATAAAAATCAAAATATCGATTTTAAGTTTTATATGTTTATTTTCACCGCTTCGATTGTTAGATTAAGATTTGTGCCGGTTAAGCCATTATTATAATAACGTAGCAAAATCTATAGATTTTATCTAAGATTTGGAGCAAAGAGGTGAATGTTATTCAAATCTGAGAAGTGAATGTTATTCAAAATTAGACCACTTGTTTTAATTTCTTTAAATCAAAAGTGTTTTTTGCGCAATAATATATTTTATTGATTAATCCATGTATCGAAAATAAATATTTAAAATGGTCAACTTTTATTTTTTTATATTACTCTGTATGCAAATAACTGCAAACGCAAATAACTACAAACAAACGCAAATATTTGCAACATGTGTTTCATAATGATGTAGTATGATAATGTAACTAGAATGAAAACATGTTTTTTAAACTTGAAACATGTAATAATTTTAAATAGCTTAATTGCTTTCTGTGCGAATTATTACAGTAACCATACATTTTCAAGATCGAACTTTTCCATGTCAACTCAATAGGCACTTTCCAAATTACCCCTTAAGATTTTTTTTATTTTTTTCATGACTTCTGAAAGTAATCAAAATTCACATTTAAACCCTTCAATAATATGAATGTATTAATAGTATATCTCATAGCTCATGATCCCATTGTGATCCTAATATAAAACTTGGTGGATATAAAGAATTCTTTGATTTTTTTTCAAGAATTTGGAAATATCAATTTTTAAGTAAATCAAAAATGATAATTTTGGTCGATTTTTCTTTTTCGTTATGTACCAATTTCTATTATTTTTTTAAATTTCCATTTTAAGAGCTTTTAAATGAGCCCTGTAAAATTTCTTTATAATATACCATTCATGAATATAATTTATTGTAAATTTCCAAAACATGCGGATTTTACATTTTTTGCTGTGCTCCATATGTCTAAAATACAAAAAATTACAAAATTCGAAGGGGTAAGGTAGAATGTTTATATAAATTGTGATGATTTCACATGGAATGACCCGACCCGATCATGAACCATGAATAAATATTTTTAAAAACATTTAAATTCAAAGCGTTCATTCGGTGGTGGGTCAGCTTCTTAATCTCTTGGAAAATAATTAATGGTTTTTACTGGTAGTTAAATCTAAATGGTTTTTGATAAAAACATTAGTTTTTTTTTTACTGTAGCATTTCACTCTCGTGAAAGTGCTTTGTATTTGACTTATATGTATTATGGGAACTAACAATCTACGTTACCAAATTTGTGAGACACTAAACTCTTATCTAGAAGTTTCGGGTTTGATTTCCGATTGTACTAAAAAAGAGTTCAAATCTGCATCTTATCAATTACTGTCTCTGGCCCTGGCGCAGAGCTAAGGGATGAAAATATTGACCCTGAGTGCAAAGCTCAGGGGGAGGACAATTATCCCCAGGCGTAGGGCTAAGAGGACGCAAAATCAGGAACCAAAATAAATCATCTTCTTTTTAAGCTTTTTGTTAATGTTTTTCACATGTATTTGTAACGCCCCATCTGAATCAGACTTTTTTATCCAAAATTACAAACAATGTCTGTCGTTTTCAATCATTTGTATGGCACCCTTCAACTTAAACGGCATACTATTTATTTGTATGGCACCCTTCAACTTGGACTTCAGAGCCCCGGCTTGTTGTGTGCGGTAGTACGTATTTCTTTATTCCAATAGTAGTAATCTATCCATCTGATTAAAAATCATTAGAGTAGACACGGAACTGGCGGTTCGTCATTGCATATGTTGGCAACACTACTACACATGTATTCAGCTTGTGCTAATATTGTTACCAGATGAACTCTTTTACCAGACCCATTTTTGGGTCAGGGACCCATTTTTGGGTCCCATTTGGAATTGAACTCGAAACCCCCGAGTAGAAGTCAAACGTATAAACAACTAAGACATAGAGGTCGATTTATTCATTGACATATATTTGCTTTCTAAACATGATGGTGATATAGGCAACATAATCACGCAGCAACAGAATAACATCTATTTTCATGACTGTGTAGTAATATTTTTGAATAACGTCTTATGCACAATCAAGATTGTTTGCTTTGCCTCCTGCTTTCCCCAAATTCTCCAGCCAGAGGATGTCAATATAATCGAATTATTCATTTGGGTGACCTTCGTGACCTAGTTAGTAAAACGCTTGTATTCAAGTCCGAGGGTTACGGGCTCGTTTCCCGTTGGAACCCAATTAATTTATGAAGGATTTAAATATATTTTTCACTTAAAGCCTCTTTAACAACTTTCAAGTTGGTAAGAAAAGATTGCCATGTGGCAATAGACCTGCTAGTTTTTACTATGTAAAATGATCGTGTAATACAACATAATACTAAAATGTTAAATAGCGTAGCTGGGAGACAACATTGTATTTGACCCCATTCATCGAGCTTAAGAGTTCAGAACCACTTGAGAAGGCACGTAAACATATGTATTAACAATATTTGCATTATGCGTTACACTGTGCATTAAAACTATCCATCTAATGGCATTCAACTTTATATATAATTTACAGCTGGCAGCCGTGGTTTAACCATGCATTCACGCTAAATAAGCGAGCACCCCGGGTTCTACGAATAAACCTGTCAATCGTCTTGAAACTTTGAGCTTCTTACCATCGAAAATTTGTGTGTGATCTGTCAAAACTGGGTGCATGCTGAAGTGCAACAGCTTACACACAATAAACCAATATACGCGCTGGCTTCTTTCATTCACAGGATGGTTAACAATCATTTTCGATCACGAAAGACAGCCTATCGACATGCTTCCCAACCTTTTTCGCATCACGGCAAACTATTCAAATAACAAAATTTTCCCAGCACACTAAAAATCATAAATTAGATTATACTTGCAAAAACCTGTTTTTTATATCTTATTTTAATATATTTAGCATATTTTACCTTAAAAAATAACCAGATGCATTCATTGTTATAAACGTTTTTCGCAATAGTATAATATATTATATTATTTATTTATTTATATAATGCAAGAAATTTTATAAATATGATACATAATTTGTAAAAACAACAACAGGTTATTAAATGTAGACACACAATTTTAATGGATCTGGGTTTGTTGCCTTTCATTTGTCGTGTCCCCAATAAACTAGGCTTTTATATGTATCTGACTGAGGACAATATGTTAAATTCTTATTTATTTATTGAAAATAAAAACGATGTGATCGTATAAGTGTCATTTATATGCAAATATTACAATAACAGTTATAAAACAAAAGATAGAAGACCCTGCTCTAGTTGGTAAGACGTCTGTCTTCCAACTTAGGTGGAGCGGGTTCGATATTTTTTGGATCCCATATTTTTTTAAAAAGAATTCTAGTTTAGTTTTCACATAAGAAAATTTTAAAACATCTGTTTATCATATTTTTAATTTTAATGACAATTTTGAATAGCGCCATTGAGAGAGCAAACTCTCCTCAAAGGCTCTCTAACTCGAGCATCCGAGTGAATAATGTATTATATTACAGTTTCAGTATATACAATACAATCTTGTGAAATTTTTCTCATGTAGCAATCTCTTCCAGCCAACTAGAAATATGTTTATGAAGCCTTAAATGAAAAGCAGACTGACAACGTTTTTTTTTAACTAGAATACTCGAACCCGCAACCCCCGTGATAGAAGACAAGCATCTTACTAACTAGGCCATGGAGTAATAATTGTTGTCAATATAGAAATAAAGAAAAAATCAAATGCAACAAATCGCCCGAAGCTGAGTCGACTGTTGACTGTCGCCATATATTTTGCACACTTCGTAATCGCTCGTTGCATACTGGTGTCCCGTGACACACCGATTGGGAAACTCGAGCCTATTGTATCTAATTTACAAGACTAAGTGTGATAAACCTCTTCTTGTAATTAACATAAACGCGTTACTTTTGGATGTTCGATATAAGTTAAAACATCCGTTTCTTTTTTAAGAACGAATCGTTGGACTCCGAATGTTTTCGAATATTTCACGGTGATCCCAAGTCCTATGTATTAACATTATCTTGAAGAAATTCCAGCCTTCTCGAAATAACATGTCCAGATAAAAGTCTTAGTGTTTTTAATTCTTCAGTTTCGGGAATTTTAGACCACGTATCGGCACTATTTGCGATCATCTTCCAATATTTAGATAGTATAAAATAGGCAAGTGAGTATTTTTTTAATGCAATGATTTTACTTAATCCTAAAAGAGATATTTTGAACATTAAGGCAAATTATATGAATTTAAATCATTATTTTTTATAGGATTCATAGATTTATGTATCGAGATATTTAAAAACATTCATAAGTTGGTGTCAAATATATATTTTTTTAAATGAATTAACCCTTATAACTCCAGAGGCGACATATAGTCGCCATGGTAATTATTTTAATAACTCCAGAGGCGACTATATGTCTCCATTTTTTATGGTTGTATTGTTTACATAAACAAACATCTCGGGACACCCAGGAGCAGGTATAAACATGTTACATTAGTTTCACAACAACTGTTCTACTGTTTAGACGTGTTTCGGTTGAAAAATAATCAGTACGCACCCTTTTACACCGTTGAGATTACACAAGTTTTTTTTTTACTCTCTAAAATAATGGAAAAATCGCAACTGAGTGAAAGTGAAGACGAATTTATTTTAAATGTATATAGTGATGAAAGTTGTGATAGTAACATCAATATTCAGACCTCTAGTGATGAATCAGAGTACATTGGTCATAAAAAACGCAGAGTTGGTCCTCTTCTATCATCAGATAGTTCTTCAAGTACTACAAGCGCTCAAGATTCACAAGACGATGAATGGATTGATATATCCAATACGGTGGATTCTCCTGACATTATAAATTTTGACATCGGAGCTCAGAATGTCGGACCAAATGTTCCTTTAACAATCAAAGAACCAAGTCAATTTTTCAAATTATTTTTCACGGAAGAAATTGTAACGGAGATAATACGGGAAACAAATGCATATGCAAAAGTCAAACTTCAATCAAAAGTTCTAACTGCAAATTCTATTTGGCAAAATTGGCGTGATGTACAAAAAGATGAATTTTGGGCATTCATTGGGGTCATTTTAAATATGGGAACAATGCCACTTGCCAATATGCAAGAATATTGGTCTACTAGAGATAATTCCAGAGTCCCATTCTTTGCAAATATTTTCACGAGATCTCGATTTCATCAAATATTCTGGATGTTACACTTGAATACACAAGAAACTGGCCATAGTGATTTAAGAACACGGATTCAGAAAGTCAGTAATTTTTTAGAATATATAAATAAAAAATTTGCTGACTATTTCATACCCAACAAAAATATCTGTGTTGACGAATCAGTAGTGAAATTCAAAGGAAGAATATGCTTCATCACTTACAATCCAAATAAGCCTACTAAATGGGGAATACGCATTTACGTTTTGGCGGATTCTGAAACATCATATGTGTACAGTATTCTTCCCTATTACGGTAGTATTACTACAGAGAATTTACCAAGCCCAGATTTGCCTGTGAGTTCGAGAATACCCATCTACTTGTTCAGAAAAATTTTGGAGAAGGTACCCCATGCACAAGGATACCACTTGTTTACAGAGAGGTACTACACAAGTCTTCCACTTGCTGAAGCACTATTGAAGATGAAATGTCATTTAACTGGGACGATACAGACCAACAGAAAAGGCATTCCGATCACCATAAAAAAACCAAAGTTTGGCAATAAAAAAGTTTTGGCTGTAAGAAAAAGAAAAAGAAAAACAATGCTTTTGGCATGGAAGGATAAAAGAATAATTACAATGCTGAGTACTGGTGATTCTGCTGGCATGTCGTCTGTTTCCAGAACAGGGAAGGGAGGTGTTCAATTAGTTACAGAAAAACCAAATGTAGTACGAAACTACACCAAATCTATGGGTGGAGTAGACCGTGCCGACCAGTATGCTTCCACATATTGTTTTCTCAGGAAGTCATTAAAATGGTGGAGAAAACTTTTTTTCTGGGGAATGGAAATTTGCTCAATCAATGCATACATCCTCTACAAGAATATAAAATTGAAAAATAATGAAAAACCACTAACTCATTTGAAATTTGTCAAGAATTTAGTTGATCAGTTGGTAGGAGACTTTCGGGAGCTGCGAAGTAGGCCATCAACTTCTACTTTTGATGTACGACTAGATGGTAAACTTCATGTTTTGCAGAAGGGAAAGAAGAAGGACTGTGTGGTCTGCTCAAATAGAGGCAAAATGGGCAAACGACATGAAACATATGAGTTTTGCGACACCTGTCCTGGAAAACCTAGGATGCATTTAGGGGATTGTTTCCTCAGATATCATACTTTGAAAGATTATAAAACTAAAAAATAATGTTGAATTGTTATTTTTTTTATCAAAATAAACTCATTTAAACATTTATCTAATAGTTTGAATAAAAAAATTGCATGAAACCTTATTAATTTTTTTTTAAATAAATTATTTCTAAAACCTATCATTTTATAGTAAAATTTCAAAAAAATACCCTGGAGTTGTTGGTATGTCATACAAAAAAAAATCTGGAGTTCAAAGAGTTAAAGGGGAAGATGAAGTAAACTGAGGAAAAAATTGAAGGAGAAATTTTAACTGAGAAAAAGGTAAAAACTTTTGAAACAGGAGAGCATGTATGACAACATACGAGTATATGGATGTAGTCTAGATGAAAGCTGTATGCATGTGAAATTTGTGATCTTTTAAATATTTCCGGTTATACTATTCTTACTTAGTTAAAAGTCTTTAGCTCTTTCTTTAATAAGCCTATATAAGTGGTCACTAAAATCTTATAAAATACACATTTTGGGTAAAACTATACGATGTATTTATTACAAAACTTACATTTAGCATACATATTCTTTTAAAATCGCTGGACGCATCTTCCATTGTTACTGTTGTCGCTCTTATAGTTGTAACTGTTTCGATTATCGATGTTGATGGCGTAAATAATCTATCAAATGTATGTTGCTTCATTATTCATTTCCGTTTCTCCTGTTCCAAACTTTATTGATAATTCTATTTTATCAAACAATTTAATATAATTATATCAAACCATTTTTTCTTCTTCTAGGGGAGCTACTTCCAGAAAGGTTTTCTTTTGGTCCACATTTCACTTATATACATCAAAGCTTAGTTTAACAATATATTTTGGTGCTCTATTGACATTGTTTCATATTGCAACTAGCCGTTTTATGTTACATCTTGTTCCATCTTTCCATATTCTGATACAGTATTTCCAAATAAGCTGAGTTTTTCAACTTGTTCTTAGCTTTGATTATTCCCCCGAATATCGCATTTACTTTTCCTTTCACGATTTTATAACATTTCAATTCTCCGCTTACAGTACCATGTCAACATTCAATAGTCCCTTCGACATGTCACATTTATTGTTTGCTGTCTTTGCTTTAAATTAATCGTGTTGAATTTAAAGCAATTCGATTAAAACTGCAATTTAAAAATTTATTTTTGATTGCTTTTATCATATTTTTGGATATACATAATTTTTTCCCCGTTTTGATTGTGTGTTCAAGTGTGGATGGTTTTCACTTTGATCGTTGTTTTTCATATTTCTTATGTTTTAAAGAGGTTTGTCGGATTAAAGTTTCTATTTGAATTTTGTTTTTACACTCGCTTAACTAAAATTGGATCTTTGTAAAGGCTGCGGCCGTTAAAATTTAATAAATAATCCTGAATTTACTATGATAATTAATACATAATAATAAACCCACATTATAGATGTTTGAAAAAAATCTGTTTTAAATGATATATGTGATTAAAATGGAAATTTAATCACATATAACATATCAATCAAAACAAATTGGCTATGTAATTAAAGTTGAAAAAAATACTTCACACCTAATTTTAACAACAAAACGATCTTACACACAATTATCGTAATATTGTATCTCATCTTTTAAAATACTATCTATTACTTATCGTGTATTAAAATAAACTCAAGCTGCAGATTTTTCCATAAAATATCTGTTTTGAATTAATGTGATTAAAATTTCAAAAAATACTTCATTCAAAATCTTACGTATAAAATAATCCATGCTCTTTGCAAAACTAAACACAATTATCTTTATCTTATCTATTTGAACAGTAAATATTACTTGTCGTGCTATTCTAATTAGTACCCCTAATTTCGCAATAGCATTTTCAATATTATCTAAACCTATCATAGACTATTTATTTTTCTGGGTACAGATAACGTCAACATTCATTGAAACATTTTTCAATTAATTGTGTTGCAATAATTACTTATCAAATAAATATTGAGATTGTCATACGAGTAACATAAATTAGCACGCGTTTATTTATTTAGAATTACAGTGAAAACTCGATCGATCGTTCCTGGAATACTCGTTTTTTCCGGATGTATTGTTTATTTCATTCAGTGCGAATTATTTACATAAAGAACATGAAAAAATAGATCGTATCAATCGTTCGTCTGTGCTTCGTTTTACTGAAAGAAAAAAAAATGTTTAAAACATCGCAGCTTTTGTACTATTTTTTTCTCGGTCGATCGTTTAATTCAAAAAATTTAAACCATATTTCATTGCAAAATATAAATGCTTGGTTTAAGCTAAAATAACGGCACTAGTAAACAATAATCGAAACTTTTTAAATGCACGTGTTTCATTGGAGTATTTGTAATAACCTTGTTACTATGGTATATGCTAGTCACCACTGCCGCTTCCACCACCTACCCTGAAAAGGGGTGCAAGATTGCAGGAGACCGCACAAGAGGTTGAAGATGTTGATGAAAATGATTCGCCGCTTATACCTTCGTTTTCTTTAGCAAGCGTGACCTTCGAAAAATAGAAAACTTTTTTATTCGTATACAATATCTGATGTCATTTGCAACACAGAAAAAATACTATCTACTAATTGAAATCTAACCGCCTAAAACAAATGACGATGATACACTATTTTATTTAACCGCCTAAAACAAATGATGATACACTATTTTATTTAACCGCCTAAAACAAATGACGATGATACGCTATTTTATTTAACCGCCTAAAACAAATGACGATGATACACTATTTTATTTAAAACAAAATAATTTTTTTCTTTTTGATTGTAATTGACGATTGTTAAAGTTTTCACCATATTCACAAAAGAAAACCTTTGCAATTTCAATTTTAGGTGCATGACCACCGTGCGATGATAACACATTCGACCTTTTTGAGGAAGGTCGCCGGATCAAACATCTGTCACGCCTTTCTGCTGTATTTAGGAAACAATAATTATATGTACACAATTGATTATTTAAATCTATTCACCAAATATCAATCTTACCAAATAGCGACAGGCCCGCACAGGTCAGTCGGCCTCTTAACGAGACAGGAACTCTTTAGATCTCTGGGATTCGTTGGGTTCTCTTAACTCTGAATAAGTCTCTCTCAAATCTCGCTGGGACAGGCGACACAATTAAACAAGAACAATTTGTAATGAAACAGTTTATTATATTGTAAAAAAAAGAAAAAAAAAGAAAAAAGAATATATAAAAAAAACTCGACGAATTTCGAGAAAAAAAGTTTAAAACTGGCAAGAAGAAATGTGTTGTATTAGGCAAGGAAGATTTGAATAACAATTTGAAATTATTTTTTTACTCGGTGGGTATTTAGCGTGGCGATGAAATCCACATTCAAAATAGGAGAAATAATATTCACCCGTAATCAAGATGGCGTCCTGGAGTTCTGTGATATATGAGGAAAGCAGTGTCGGACCAACGTCTGTATCTCAGCACGGTCAGCACGGAATAGGGGGGAGCCAGCGAGCCAGCTTCCCCTTGGCAAGGAAGTACAAAGAGACAGTGCTGCCAATCTCGACCTAAGTCGCCCGAGACAATGTTGTCATAGAATAAAAATGTACCTGACTGCAAGGGTAGTTACCCTTATTTTATTGTCTTTTTAGTATTTTAAAATATTCAAGTATTTCATAATATTTTAATCTTCCTGTTTTCAAGGCAAGCACATGGTCTCGACACCACAAGTTTCATAAATTATGATATGTCGCGAATTAACAATTTCGAGGACGCGAAGTATGCAATTTAACAAATATAGTCGTAACACCCCACCCGAAGTTATTGAAAGAACAAAAAAAACAAACAAAAAAAAATTATCCTCCGTATATCACAGACGCATCAGTCCGAGAGATGATTCTAAGGAGCGAGGGGTGTATGTACCCCTCACCGGATACGGTTTCGTGGCCGATTTATCTCTAGTCAGCATTTGCCATAGGTGTAGTCTTAATTGGTGTAAGACCGACCACGAGGAAGGGAACCACGTAAAACCTTTCCTTAACTAGGCTCCTAAACAATTTAACTTCAACACATAGCCGGTTACACAGGAGCGGGAAACAATCCTTCCCAACTCCTTACACAAAAAAAAAATACACAATGGTACAAGATTACAAGAAATTGATACAAAACAAAACAACGCACAATGGTACAAGTTACAGGAATTGATACAAAACAAAACAATGCACAATGGTACAAGATTACAGGAAATCGATACAGTATTAATAAAATCAAATCACACAACAAGGAAATTAAAATAATTCTATACAATCGGGTAATATAATTAATAAAATATTAAACTGCAAGGTCAACTAACAATCAAATGTTGACCAAGAGGGAAACAAATCAGTTAAGCCATTCTCTCATTACAATATTCTGAGAAATGGACACAGCTTAACCAAAATAATAAAACAAATCTGCAGTCTTCTCCCAAAGGCTGACTTTAGTGGGTTCACTGTAGGTCACGGGCCAACCTATGAACCAGCTGCTCTTCAAAGGTGATTCCTGAAATTCTCCCCTTTCCATGTGGATTATCTTCAAAGGCGATTCCTGAAATGCTCCCCTTTCAATGTGGATTATCTTCAAGGTGATTCCTGAAATTCTCCCCTTTCAATGTGGATTATCTTCAAGGTGATTCCTGAAATTCTCCCTTTTCAATGTGGATTATCTTCAAGGTGATTCCTGAAATTCTCCCCTTTCAATGTGGATTATCTTCAAGGTGATTCCTGAAATTCTCCCCTTTCAATGTGGATTATCTTCAAGGTGATTCCTGAAATTCTCCCCTTTCAATGTGGATTTCATCCAACCAACCACCCACATGGCTCAACACAAAATTAGAATCCCACTTCCCTTGATACACCAAAGACAACACTTTACAACACATTCCTTTCCTCGCCCTTCCCTATACTGCACAGTCGGGAACCGATAAATTTTAAAGCGGCCCCATATCACGGGCGCTTTCCACAATACGACCGCCCCTGGCACACAGCACAAGACGGTCCCAACTTCCGGCCACTACCGGGCGTAGTGATAACAACAATGATAACAATAAATTTCGCAATTGCCAATATTTATCATTTAAAAATTTCAAGAGGTTCACACAGAACCTTATACGTCAAATTACAAATATCCTATGGTTCACACAGAGCCACTTTCGAGGACTTGTAACTCCTTAAGTTCAGACAGAACTTTATACATTGAATAACAAATATCCTATGGTTCACACCGAACCATTTTCGAGGACTTATCTCTCCTTAAGTTCAGACAGAACTTTATACATTGAATAACAAATATCCTATGGTTCACACCGAACCATTTTCGAGGACTTATATCTCCTTAAGTTCACACAGAACTTTATACATTGAATAACAAATATCCTATGGTTCACACCGAACCATTTTCGAGGACTTATATTTCCTTAAGTTCACACAGAACTTTACACATAACTTGGGTTTCCTCAGACTCCAAGGTCTGGACAACCGTTGCAGTAACAATTCACCACCACACAGAATGGTAACTGTATAAATGGAGCCTTAGTTTCCTTTAAAAAGAAAATACAAAACATAATACAAAATTGGCGAGTAGCCCCGGTTGAAAGCAGGACGCGTCTACGGACCCCCAGAACAGAGCCAAGAATCACGTGATACCACATACACAACTTTGGTCATCTAGGATCCGAGCGACAGACACGCGACCCTCACGAACCGAAGCTACCTTGGCCCGAAACGTGTACATGACAGAACATATCTGTATTCGCAATTGCTAATATGGGTTCATGAGGCCCGTGATGGAGACACACAGCAATCCATCCCAGATGTATTCTCAGGCCATCTTCAAAACCTTTATCGGTTGGGAGGCTAGCTTCCCCCAACCCGGACTCTTAAGGCTGCCCAAGGCCTCTCGGTGATTCACACCGAGCCAAAGTAAGGAGACAATGATAAACAACAAAAACTGGGAATTCAATTTACCGAGCGAGACCCACCATACGTCCGACCACAAGGGCACGGGTTCGTTTCGAGATTTAACTATCCAAGAAACGCAGCCCCCAGTCATGACGCATGCTGCCAACACTACAGTAACCAGAGCTCTTATCCCAAAACTCAAAACAGAGCAAACAATACAACGGTAATCACCGTAACAGTTATATAAAATCGGTACAAGTTCAAAACAAAACAAAAATAGACGGCAATTACCGTAACAGTTACATAAATTTGGTACAAGTTCAAAACAAAACAAAAATAGAACGGCAATTACCGTAACAGTTACATAAAATCGGTACAAATTCAAAACAAAACAAAAATAGAACGGCAATTACCGTAACAGTTACATAAATTCGGTACAAGTTCAAAACAAAACAAAAATAGAACGGCAATTACCGTAACAGTTACATAAAATCGGTACAAATTCAAAACAAAACAAAAATAGAACGGCAATTACCGTAACAGTTACATAAATTCTGTCAAAGTTCATTCGAGAACGCACTATACTCTTATCCTTATTCCTCCCAGCAGCACCACTACAACCTCCACATTTCCCATAAACCTTTCATCGCGCTGCCTAACAGACTACCTTGCGACCCCGTACTCGGTGAGTGCTCTGACAGAACAAAATATATTATAATATTTTACACAACAACAAAAAAAATTAATCATTTTTATTTCAAATTATATACTCCACACTCGACAGGAGCCAATTCGTCAACAAGATGACTTACTTCAATACTATAGCCCTTCAACACCGTGGAATGCTACACTTCCCCAACAAGAAATTCCGAACACATCAACGGTTATTATCATCATGGAACCCCGTCCAATAACTAACACTTGCTACGTGCAACTATCCGAAACGGATACTCCACTGTACCATCTGTACAATCTTTTCCAAAATTCTACTCGGTGGAAAGCAACACCTACTCCATAGCACTACTGAACAATTCTACTGCTATTAAACTTACGGACCACCGTCCAGCGATAGCATTAGCGCAAAGCAATTATCCACGATGGATACTCTACTGAATCCTCAGTACAATCTTCGGAACGCTACTCCCGGGGGAAGGGTACACCTCTCCGTCAAGAAGTTCGGAATACATCACGAATTCTTATCAGATAAGACAACAATTAGGAAGACAATCCTTCCCTAATACGAAATTCTGAAGACTTCCAAGAATTTCTTCACTTAATGCCCTAACTTCTGCAGTCAATAATTCCGATAGGGAATCTAATGAGAAGGTAACAATTACCACTAAATAAACCACAACAGCTGTTAGGTAACCCAATACCTAAGCTACACAAGAGCAATTTGATCCTGAATGTGATACGTGTACCTTCTACAAACGGTACTAATCATCTATGTATTACATGAATTCTTACTTCAGAAGGACCTAGGTCCTTCGTTGAGATACATATAATCCTACTCTAGGCTCTCAGCATTCCGCCACTCGTGGTCCAGGCTTAGGTTCATTGAACGCCAGGTATTCTTTGGTTAAGTCACCGGGTTGAATACCAGCCCATACATAAAACATATGGAAATGAATCCATACGAGATTGCCCACGGCCAGCCCACTTATTCATTCACCCTTGTGCAATAATAAATCCGCACCGGTGACGTCACTTGACATACTAAACTGACATTCACCAAGGAATCGACAGTGTATACCTTCAAGGTATTATAACAAAATATTTAATTTAATTATTTTAAGAACCATTTTCCTAACCATGAATGACTCCCAATTAGGCGCTGACGAACCCATCACTACACTGTCAACTAACAGCTTATCTATAATCCACCCGGGCACAGAAGCTGTGCTCAGGACCGGACCCATATCATATGTTCGCGTCCTTATCGTGTGACGACGGACTCGCCGCATAAGGTCTATTCTAAGCTATACTGTATTCAATAGTCAATTTATATAATATTTATGCAGCTACTAAACTTCAGCCGTATTCTTATAAGAGAATAACCCCTGTATTCCTTCCTTCTTACAAGACAAGAATGATACATTTAATAATTTGACTCCAGGTCACGCTTTCTAGTTCCAACCGAGTTCCAACCGCGTTCCCAACTCCGTTTCTGGCAAAACGACCAGAATTTTATAATCTCCAGCTATCACCTGGCCACGCTTTCCAGTCTACAATGAGATAATACACTATCAACTTTCCTGTTACTACAACCACAAAGAGGCTATACTGGCACTCTGGTTACCTAGCCACGCTCTTTAGTTCTACGGAGCGAGTACTCCTCTAACGCTCTGTTTATTAAGACAATAGAGGGCTCTATGCACAATTATTGGTCACTCGACCACGCTCTTTAGTTTCTAAAGAGAGACTACTCAACTACGCTCTCTCTATTACGACGAGAAACAGCTTTTTACTCAGATACCGGTCTCCCGACCACGTTCTCTAATTTCAAAAGAGAAAATACACAATTAACTCTACCGTTATTGTAACAACAAAGAGGCTATACTCTATTTATTACTTGGCCATGCTCCCTTTATGTGCTTTGACTACGAGAATCCGGACTAATTCTCTCCTGACTTTATGACGTGGAGTGCTATACTCCCCTGTCGGTCACCCGATCGCGAGACTATCATTGGTCAACCTTTGCAATGTCCTTCACGTGATATCTCCCTACCACTTTTCCACTAAGCTCCGACAGCTCGTAAACCGAATTGGAGATTTTCTTGCTAACTACACTCTTTATAAATCTCGGTGCCAGCTTGGCGCTGAAGTAACGACCTGCATTTGACTGTTTAAAGGACTTCCTCCATACCACCTGTCCAACGGACAGACGTCTCTCTCTACGGCGTAGGTTATACCTAGCTGCGCTACGCTTAAACCCAGTCAATAGTTTAGCAGTGACGGTCTCGTACAATTTTTCCATTCTATTTAACCCTTGGAGATAATTAGGAGATCTCGAGGAAGAGACAATCTGATTCGAACCCAGTTGGTCGTGGAACGAAGCATGGGGAACCGGATGGAATCCGTGAAGCAGATAAAAAGGGGTGCTACCGGTGGCTATGCTCACAGTATTGTTTAAACAGGAACAGATCTTCCCTAAGAATTCGCACCAATCTCGTTGATTGTCCTGTACCAAAATGGCTAGACACGTCAGAATTGAAGAATTATATCTCTCGCTGGTATTGTTTTGCGGGTGATAATACGCGTTGTAAAAGAGGTCTCGTATCCCATAGGATTCCAGGAATCCTCTGAATTCCTTCGATATGAACTGCCTACCATTATCCATTACGATGGTACGTGGCACCGAACACGGGAGAAATATTGACGCCTCCAAACACCGAATTATAGCCTTAGACGTGGCCACTCTCAAGGGAAAAGCCCATACATACTTACTAAAGTTATCAACTACCGTTAAAATATGAGAGTTCCGTTTCCTAGACAAAGGCAAGGGGCCTACGAGGTCCATACTCAAGGACTGCATGGGCCGGGATGCTTGCTTGGGCTCACTCATAAGGCCACATGGGCCCTGTGTGTTATGTTTATAGGCCTTGCACGTTTCGCACCGCGATATAAAATGAGTTACTGCCTCAGATAATTTGTTAGCAAAATACGTCCGAGTAATAATTTCCATAGTCTTCCTAACACCCGGGTGACACAGGGTCGAATATATATCATCGATCAAGGGGACCAACGCATCCTGGGGTACCACGACCCTCCAATCTCGTTCTCCCTGGTTGCGGACAGGGTCGTGAGAGGAACGACACAACCGCAATAGATGTCCCTTTGCTACTTTAAAGTTTGGCCGCGACCGTGGATCCTTCTCACACTCTCTTAGGATCCGTAAATACCATTCGTCGGTTACGTGCTCGAACGGAGGGGAAAAGCTCATCGCGGATACCTCGATTCGACTGAGGGCGTCAGCCAAGCGATTCTCGCAACCCTTTTTATAAAGGAAATCAAAATTATATTGTGAGAGTCTACAAGCCCAACGGGCTAATCGGCCGCTCGGTGAAGACAGATGGTCCAGATATTTTAAGCATCCGTGATCGCTCTGAATCGTAAACCTGGTTCCGTCTAGATAACTACGGAAATGATGGACTGAGTCCACGATGGCCAGGAGTTCGCGCTCGGTGGTACTATAAAGCCTTTCCGCCGGGGAAAGCTTTCGTGAAAAATAAGCTATGGCATGTTCAACACCATCCGGCATGGATTGTGAAAGAAAGCTACCGATGCTTATTCCGCTCGCGTCGCAGGTGAGTATATATGGCACCGTATAATCCGGTGGCTTCAGAACGGGAGACGTAATCATGGCACGCTTGAGGAGGACGAATGATTCTTCAGCGGTCGAATCCCACTGGAACTTAGAGCCCTTAAGTTTAATACTAGTCAAGCGACAGAGGGGCGCAGCGATCTTAGAAAAATCTTTTATAAATCGGCGGTAATATGAACACAAACCGAGGAAGCTTTTCACTTCCTTTACACTCCGTGGCCTAGGGAATTCCTTCATCACCTTAATCTTTTCAGGGTCCGTTCTCAACCCTTCGCGGTCCACTATATGTCCCAAGTACCTAAGGCTTGACTTGCAAAATTCCGACTTGGCCAATTTTATAGTAAGATTGGACTCCTTCAACCGGCGCAACACCAAACGTAAGGTGGCGATGTGTGAATCGAAATCTGCGCTGCAGATTAAGATGTCATCTAGGTAGCAAAATACATGATCGCCCTGATCGGCAAACAGTTTATCCATTAGCCTCTGCATTTCGGCAGGAATATTTTTTAGACCAAATGGGGTGACCACAAATTGGTACTGACCCCGGCCTTCTACGAAAAACGCGGTCTTGCACTTAGAGTCTGGGTTCAACGGCATCTGCCAGAATCCGTGACTTAAATCCAACGCGGAGAGATATCGGGTATCCCGTAAATTGTCTAAAATTCTATTAATATTTGGCAAACGGTACGAATCTGAATTCGTAATGGAGTTCAATTTACGCGGGTCCAACACGAATCGAGCTGAACCGTCCTTTTTCGGAACGATGAACGCATTATTTAGCCAGGCGCTGCGCGACGGCTCAACCACTCCTAATTCGAGCATTTCGTCTAGCTCGGAAATCATCTGTCGTCGGCGGATATGCGACAGAGGGTAAGTTCTCTGTTTTACGGGTGAATGACTGCCTGTATCGATAACGTGGTTGACTAACGTGGTACGACCCAGTCCCACCCTTTCAAATGCGACACTATTGAAGTCCGCAATCAAAAGGTTCAACTGCAGATTCTGTTCAATAGACAAATCTGCAGCCGATGTCAAGCATGAAGGCTTAAAAGACTTATTTCCTATCTCGGACACAACGGGTCTCAAAGATAGTTTTTCTATACTAGAAGAAGGAAAGAGATTCGGGGTAAGGCCCGAGTGCTTTAAGAAAGGGGTACCCAAAATCAGGCACTCCTCCAATGAAGGAACTATTAAGAAATCCGCCCAAACGGTCTGGTCATCGTAACATAAAGGTAACTGTACAGAACCCAGCACACGGTGTTCCTGGCCACCCGCCGTATGCACGATTCCCTCGCGAAGTAGAGACGGACAATACTGACTTTCAAATTTTTTAAAAAGTTCTCCACCAATTACGTTAACCGACGCGCCTGAGTCAAGCAAAGCCCTAAATGGCAATTCTTGAATATAACAGTGAAGGTAGGGTCGCTCGTCCCTAGCATTAGTAATCTCTACAAAATTTACGAAAGGGAACGATTCTTTTGAAGCTGACTGACGCGACCAACCCGGGAAATCCGACGTAACTGAATCGGGTTGGTGCCCTACCGGTTTTTTGGAGCGTTAATAAACGGAGGCGGTCTTGACATATCCGGTAACAAAGCCAACTGTCGAGAGGGTACGGCTCTGGCCTTCCAAAGGTTGGTAGCCGTCCGTACAGGTCCCTTCCTAAAACGTGGCCGGCTGGGGCAATTACGCGCGATGTGATTAGGAAGCCGACACGAATAACACCTCTTTGGTAATGGTTCCTCAGCATTTGAGGTGTAAGATACCGGTGACAACCGAGCACCCATTCTTGAGAAAAGGGGGGCGGAACGAGGGGACCTTCCCTCGTCCCTGTTCATTAGGTCGAAGGCCAGGCACAATTTTTCCAACTGGTCAACCGAAGACGGTTGCGAGCTGACAAGGACTGAACAGTACCTATGATGTAGGCCGCGTCTAAATACTTGTAATAAATCCTTGTCAGTGAGAGGCGGTTCCAAAGACTGATTCAAGTTCTGAATTCTCGAAACAAAATCCGTAGATGATTCGCCCGGCTTTTGTATGGAGGCCCAAATATCCATCCTGCGCTGAGTCATAAAGTCTTCCGACTCATACTTTTCTAAGAAAAGTTTCGTTACTGTGTTCCAATCTTTAAATATCTTGACCTTGCTCCTAAAGAAGGTTAATGCTCCCTTACGTAAAAACTCTGGTAAGACCGCCGGAAGCGCGTTTAGGTGAACACCTCTGGCACAAGCCACTTCTTCCATTCGTGACAAGAATTCCCTTACACAACCCGTTCCGGTATAAGGATCAATTGGCCAACACGAGAAGTTTATATTCCATTGTGGCGACGGAAGTGGAACATGAGAACGGGAATTCCCAACCTCAGTATACGGAGATGAATTTGTCAAAGGCATCGGTGCCAGAGCTCCCGAAGCGGTATCCCCATTATCCGCCCTCTCAAATAACTCCGGAGCTTTAGAAAGGTTTAAATATGGTCGAGTTCTAGGGGGTAAGGCCACCTCCCTCGATGATGATGGAGCGAGACCTTTATTGTATAGACTGGCCTGACGACGCAATTCGTAAAAATTATTACTGGGGGAGAGTCCGCGCTCAAGTAATTCCCCTATCAATCTAGCCTTGGTCGACTTCATTACGTCCCTAATTGGATCCATTGCCAACAACAACAAACAAAAAAAAAAATTAAAACAATAAACAAGGCCCAAAAAGAAGAAAAGAAAAAAAAACGCGATATCAGACCCCACTAACAAAAACACACTTCTAATTCAAACGATATGTTAAACAAACAAAGACTTCTCTCTGAAGCGTGGTACGAATTTCGGAACACCCTAACTTTTAAATCGAGTTTAATAAGGAACACACGATTCTTAACAAGAAAATATTTGGAAAAGTTAGCTAGAAATCTATTCCAAAAAGACTCGAAAAAACGGCCTTTCCAACTCGGAGCCTGTATGCACGCGACAACAAGATGGCCGCGTGGTCGCGAACAGCGAAAACAAACACGGAAACAACAAAAAAAACAATGGCAGTAAAAACAATTGATGCAAACACGTGGGAACAAAATAGAGAAAACAAACGGTCGTACACAAAAAAATACATATAAAAACACTTTTCTGAAAATAAATTATTATTTAAAACACACAAAACAAATTATAAATAAAAACCTTGTCTAGCGAGATATCAAGAGATACAGAGTTTTCTGCCACGCGTTCGGGCGCCAATTATGTCACGCCTTTCTGCTGTATTTAGGAAACAATAATTATATGTACACAATTGATTATTTAAATCTATTCACCAAATATCAATCTTACCAAATAGCGACAGGCCCGCACAGGTCAGTCGGCCTCTTAACGAGACAGGAACTCTTTAGATCTCTGGGATTCGTTGGGTTCTCTTAACTCTGAATAAGTCTCTCTCAAATCTCGCTGGGACAGGCGACACAATTAAACAAGAACAATTTGTAATGAAACAGTTTATTATATTGTAAAAAAAAGAAAAAAAAAGAAAAAAGAATATATAAAAAAAACTCGACGAATTTCGAGAAAAAAAGTTTAAAACTGGCAAGAAGAAATGTGTTGTATTAGGCAAGGAAGATTTGAATAACAATTTGAAATTATTTTTTTACTCGGTGGGTATTTAGCGTGGCGATGAAATCCACATTCAAAATAGGAGAAATAATATTCACCCGTAATCAAGATGGCGTCCTGGAGTTCTGTGATATATGAGGAAAGCAGTGTCGGACCAACGTCTGTATCTCAGCACGGTCAGCACGGAATAGGGGGGAGCCAGCGAGCCAGCTTCCCCTTGGCAAGGAAGTACAAAGAGACAGTGCTGCCAATCTCGACCTAAGTCGCCCGAGACAATGTTGTCATAGAATAAAAATGTACCTGACTGCAAGGGTAGTTACCCTTATTTTATTGTCTTTTTAGTATTTTAAAATATTCAAGTATTTCATAATATTTTAATCTTCCTGTTTTCAAGGCAAGCACATGGTCTCGACACCACAAGTTTCATAAATTATGATATGTCGCGAATTAACAATTTCGAGGACGCGAAGTATGCAATTTAACAAATATAGTCGTAACACATCGCAGTGTATTTCTCCCCTCAAATAGTTCAATTCATCGCTATTCCTTCTTCACGTCGTCATTTACTGCCCATGCCGTCAGACTCTGGAACAATTTACCAGCTGCCATAAAACTCTCACCTTCGTCGCTTCAAACAGACTTAAAACAAACTCACTTCAACAACGAAGTGTGTTTCTCCATAGATGTTTTTTTTTTTACTAGTCTTTGATGATATTTGCAAATATTTTGTTTAGCTGTTTTTTTACATTTGTTGTGTAATGCTTTTAATATGTTTATTTGTTTTAAATTTCTTTTTGAAAACAATATTGCAACCTTTCACCCAATCTAGTAACAACTATTTTCCGGTTAGTTGGAATAGATTGCCGCATAGCAATAAAATCATTTTTAGTATATGTTTCACAAAAATGTTTTAATCAATAAACAAACGCAAGTTACTGAACTAAGATAAAAAGTGATAAACCTGTTAACTTAGAGGAGCTAAAAAATAAAAACTTATTACATTAAAAATCTAAAACCGAAACTCAAACAAAAAAATAGAACCAAAGAAAAATATAAGACCAAAACCCTGCAATTTATCTTCATATGAATGACTTAATGAACTTTTGTTATAAAAATAACATCGTAATCGCTCTGTATCAATAATGATTGCAAATTAACATGAACCCAGAATCTAACTATTAATGAAAAAAATATTTAAATTCACATGACACGGTAGTTTGTATAAAATATTATGTTGATCGATTAGCTATTCAAAGGGTTTTTTCTGATATTCTAATAAAAAAATAATTTGATATCTAAGAAAGAAAAATATATTTCTTGAATAATTAATCATTTTTGTCTATTAATTGATCATTCATTACTTATCAATTACTTCATTTCATTGAGTAATACAATCAATCCACTAAAGTGTCATGTAAACGAGGTATCGTCTCTATTATTTTACTTTGACACGAATCCGACGGATCAGCTGAGCGATGCGAGTCCATCCTGCATGAATTGAATATAATTAAAAAAAGTATTGCCCGGTAACACGACGGAGTCTAAAATATATAAATTAACAAAAGTAATGTTTCCAATCCAAAAATTTAAACAAAATGCACAATTCTACAATATTAAAATTAAATTTAAAACTTGTTTTATGGGGCAATCTCTTTCAACAAACCATAATTATGTTCAAGTGATCTTAAGTGAAAACCATACTGAAATACTTGGGGTCAACGGTAATCAAACCCACAACCTTTGGCTGAAGGACAGGTATCTTACCGTCCCGATGACGGTCCCGATGTTTAAGAATTTATATATTATTTTAAATAGCGTTAATGAGAAAAATCGAATATAAAGCTATTTTAGAAATGTTTCTGTTATTAACCATAACAAAGTTTCTAAAATTTAAAACCTATTTACTACTTTTTTTAATTCGAACAATCCGTTATTTTAAAGGAATATTTTTTTTATCTTCAAAATATGTCTTCAATTAATGTAAATCTTTTTTATCGATATTGAAACTGTTTTTCGTATTTCTTGATAGCAATCCAAAATTTATTTTTATCCCTCGATTAGATCTTATTTTCTTTTTGTGTTTCCAGAATCTTCTCCTACAATTTTATCAAATTCAAGCAATCTCGTTTGTTTCGCTACCAGTTTCTGGATTCTTCTCCATCGTCAGCTATTGTGAAGCCAGATCCGACCGTTATAGCTTCTGTTGACGTGCCTAATTCCTCGTAGTGGATGGTGGACTATTAATGAAGTTCTTAAAGTGAGCGCATCGATATAGAAATAGACATGTTTAGCAGCATTGTGTTAGCTCTACCGTAAGGAAGATGGAGTATTTGTTGTTTATATATCTGAAGCTCGTTTAGGACACAGTTTTATTTTGATCCTAAGCATTCTAATTCGTATTTATATAGTGTAATACTGAATACAACCAGAGCTATTTTCATTTCTTCTTCCTATAACTCAATTTAATTCAAATTTATCAATAGCAATTTGCTTACGACAGTTGCACGCCATAATTCGTCAATTATGAGAATGCAACAATTGGATAACTCCATGTTTGGTTTGGTGGATATTTCTAATGTAGATGTTGTTCAGCTCAGTATAATGCCGTTGAGGACATTTCCTAAATCTAATGTCTTGACTAAAAGACAGGTTATTTCTTTTAAAGTTTATCTTTATTGCATTTTTGTAATCTAATTAATTTTGTATTATGTTTATTGTATTTGAGTTTTCTTTTCTTTAAGTGCTATTGTACTATACATTGAGTTCATACGCTGTATATGTTCAGAATTGTGTTGACTTTTTAAAGATGTTGATATTTTATATTTGGTTGATCCAATGTTGCCATGTTTGTAAAGAACTTTTTAGTGTCCCATATATTCTTAATTTCAAAAGACAATTTTATATAGCGCTGTTTAGAGCACATCTAGCTCGGGTCTCGAACCCACAGTTAGCAAACAAATCCATCTGGTAGCTATAACAGCGCCCGGGCGAATCCTGTGTAACACTTTCCTTGTATACAGCACGATCCTGTTGGATTACTGATATTTGGTTATTTCCTCCAATCAACCAGAAAGATGTTATCATGAGACCTCAAGTGAAAACCAAAATAAAAAATCCATTTTTTTTTTTATTTGGGTTTCAGCAGAAATTGAACTAGGGCATGAAGGTCTTCAAAATAAATACCTAAATATCTTACAAAAAAATGCTTATTTTATTTTCAAAAAAGACGATTACAGAACCTAGTTGATTAGACGGTTCTCTTACACCCGCGGGTTTTGATTCAATTCCCGATGGTATCAATTATAGTATACAAACAATTTTAATAAAAATCCGTACATCATTTACTTTTCAAAAGAAAATTTGTTGATGGTGTCTTAAAAATGCAAATTACTAATATTTCTTACTTTACACGATTAATTGGTTCCAGGAAAATTCGCGTTAAGTAAATTGATTTCAATCTGCGTGAAATTAACTCCAAACGAAAAAAAATAACCTGAAATGGTAAAAAATCAATTATTTCATTTTCAATTAGAAGTCCTACAAAGCTTATTTCATTCATTTTTTTTCAATTTAAGAGGAGCATAACGCACTGGCCTTCAGTGCGGAAGATCGTCGGTTCGAGTCCCGCGCTGTGCTACTGTCCTCGAACAACACTGGCACTTTTTCAGCCTAGTGTTCGATGGCATAAGGATACCTATGACTTCGACCATATCTATTCTTTTGAGAAATAAAACAAAAATATTTTTTTCCTAATTTTATTTAAATCGCGTTATATCGAAATCACGTCAAATGTATTCATCATATGTGTTGGTAATACTACGTTGAATAGTACTGATATCAGATGAACTCTTAAATCAGACTATTACTCTTATTTTTATGTTTTGATTACCGCGGGGAATTGAACTTAAATAAAAAGCATGTATCTTACCAACTAGGCCACAAAAGTCGTTAACCAATAATTTCTTGTCGTTGACTCAAATATGAAAACTGATTTTTCTAAGTAATGTTTATTTTGTAGTAATATTATTACACTTTAAAAAAAAATCTTGCCAAAACTATTTTTTTGGAGTATCAATAAAACATTTATAGAAGGGAGAAAATCCATTATTCAGGTCATAATTGGAAACGCTCTCTCAGACTAATAAATAAAAATGTTGAATAAACATAATATTTACTATGGAGATAAGTGAAATTAGTACCGTATCTGTGTTTGAACATTTTTACGCATATTTACACATTCGCAGAGTAGTCTGGATTATCGGGACAAATATTCTAATTAGGTGTACAGTAAACGTGTAACAGGTCAATCAATACTTTCATAGTCCTAGATAACAAAGCCATTTTAGGTTAAGGGGAGCCCAGCATTCAATTGATATTAATAATCATAATAAAATAACAATATCTAGCACTCTCCCCAAGGGCGCTTCAACTCGGGGCACGAACCTATTATTATTGACAGATTTTAAATATTAGAAAATAAAACTGGTATACTAGTAATTTAAGTTTGAGGATAGAAAGGTTGTGGGTGCGGCCAATAAATTATGTATTTCCCTCCATTTGCATATGTTCAGAAGAACATATTTGATAAGGAAAACGCAGATCACTTACCAAAGTAAGACTAGCTACAAGGAAACCTTTATAAACCTTCCGATATGTAATACAATAGTAACCCGATCGGCTTAAGGTGAAGTGTGGTAATTACCATAAACAAGTAACCTTGTTATATAAGGCCTATTCCAGTTGCCTTTAGTTTTGAACAATTTTAACTACCGTCGTATCCTAATTTTAGACGACACATTGTCATCCCGATGTTTCGGGTTCATTTCTCAGACAGAAAAATGGTCTAGAAGTACTTTTTTACGTAATGTCTATTTAATACATTTATTTTTTAAATTATTTTGTGTACGTGTTTCAGCATGGTATATCTAGCGAGTTTATTGCTAAACAAGCGCATTCTTGGATACATTGAACGTTTATTCATGACAGATTTCACAAAAAAAAAAAATGTATTCCTTTAAATTTGAGAACAAATAAATGACTTTTTTTTAATTATGGTAGAACTAGAAGAAAGGAATTCATTCAAGGGTAAGAAAAAGAGCAAAGGAGAATTAGGATGAAAGGATATCCTGAGTGATTTGATAAATATTGGAAGTTTGTCAAAAGACTCTCATCGCCTAATCGAAAAGGAAGTCCTTGTTCCGAAAGATACTGGAGTCTTTCGCGAAGACATGAAGGAGAATTGGGATTGCTAAGCACATAAAATAATGTCGACAGAATATTAAAGCTCATTTGCTGCCTGATCTTAAGCCATTGAAGTTTGATTCAAAACTTGGACACAGAGTCAAACTTCCTTAGGTTTAATATGAAAATGCAAACGTTTTTGAGTCTCTCCAACTTATCCAAAAACTCCTCGTTGACATCAAAATAACATGCATCACCGTAATCAAGTAATGAAAGGATAAGACATTAGTACAGTAGTATTCAAATAAAAATAGGCAGAAGGCTACACATTATATTACGAAAATGCAGAGAAACAAAGTTATTGCGACTTTACTCTGAGATATGATTACGCCAAATAAAATTTTCATTAATTCCTAAATTTTTAACATGTGCAGAATCACCTAAATATCGATTTTAATATAGATATAACACTGGAACGATTTCGTTAGGGGATGTCTACTACCACGACAATTGATTGTGATTTTAAAGGATTAGGCCGTTTCCTTCAAACCACTACGTGATGCAACCGAGGTCATGATGTCAGCAGCAGAATAAACATCTCGGAGATAAAAGCTAGTGTCCAATTGAAAATAATCTGGTTATAAATGATATTCACTCGGAGTCAATGAAGATTAAAAATAAAATTTCCTGAGAATGTTTCGCCCTGCGGAACGCCAGCAATCAGCAGATCTCATCGGACAGTTGGTTTAAAAATTTCACCTATTGTTCACATTCGTACAAATATTTTTTGAACTATTTCAAGGTGTGAAGTGAGATATTCAGATGTTTCATGTACTTAATGAGCAAGTCAAAATCAATTTGATTGAAAGCACTACTAAAGTCCAGCAGTGTGAGGAGAGTGAGCTGTACAGTGTATATAGTATGTCTTAAGGCATAAGATGTGATAAGAATTAATTAATTTAATTAATAGTTTTTTAAACATAACTAATCAAACATTTTTAACCTTCTACATTTTCAATGAACGATTTTACATTACTTAGATTTTTTTTACGAAAAATGAAATACGCGATAGAGCAAATATTTCTTTAAAATATCGGGTAATTTATATTGTTATTTTTATAAACATATAAAAAATAACAGCCCAAGTGATACAGCCTGGTTCGCTCACTGAGAACCGCCTCTGCTAGGAAACTATTTTTCATTAGTGCAAAAACACCGGATAAACAAATAGAAAAAACTAATAATATGGTATATTTTAACAAATAAACCTTAACGTTTTTATTCCTCAAAATAATACAAAGAATTGTGTAAAGCCAGTGTGGGTGGATATTTGGCAACGAATTGTTTTTCGAGTGATTATTTATAATTTATTTAGTTAATTTGAATTAACTGAAAATGCTGATGTAATTAGAATATTTTATATGTAAATTATCTAAAGACAAAGTAAATTCATCGTTTCGTCCAATAAAGTACTTTGGTAATGTTTAGAATGATTTTTGAAATGTGGTTTTCTATCATTAATTATGTTTCATGTTTTACAAATGTATAAAACTTCCAAGAATAAGGAGAAGTAAGTTTAATAGCAAATCGCTCTGCGGGACAAATTAGTTACAAAGACTTAACCTTATTTTTTTAAATATCATCCTTTAAATAACCAGTATGTAGTTGAATAACCTGTTGAATTTGAAAATTACTAAATATAGTGAATCAAACATAATCATTTAACATAATGATAAATACGTTGAATATGGAAGTTAAATGATTTATTCAATATTTGTTGCGGTATTTCATCGTGTCTCAGAAACTTATATCGGTTCTTCTTTCCCTCTTGGTCAATTTTGATTGTTCGCTAAGGGTCAGCCCTCATAGACCTTCAGTCAATTACAATAGTTATTGTTTTATTTATTGTAAATGATGCACTACTAAATCGTTGTAACACAACTTTCCGTTAATTTATGACTTTTTTACTTTCTACTATACAAAATTTACAGTTCATATTTAATTATAATGAAAAGACGAACTGTAGAGTATAAGTATAAAAAAATGCAAACAAATCCCCATTTTGTGGTTGTCAAGCACCACATAACTATGCAAGGTGAGGTGCATGTCCGCGAAGTAATGCGCTAGACTTCCTTGCGGAAGGTCGCCGGTTCGAACCCCGTGCTCTGTTAATCCCCTCGAATAACACAGGTATTTTTTCACCAAGTATTCGGGGATATAATAACACCTTTAACTTTGGTCATATCTATTATTTTAAAAAGGGAAAAAATATGCTGATATGCTCCGATCGTCTCACTTCGGTGTACTTTCGATTCCAGTACAGCGGTATGACCAGAGAGTTTGCTGCGGTGCAACAGCTTTTTCAAAACAAACTCCAGGGCACAGTTTCACTTTCCAACTGAATTGACGTTAGAATGGCGAGGAGAACAAAGACCACTACTGGGCAAGGCTGAAGTGGTCTTATTATTTTATCACGAATTTCCTATATTTGTTCCTAAGACTAAAATTTGTCTGTAAACGGTAAAATGAATCCACGTACTGCTTAATTTTTTTAATGTTTTACTATCATTAACACTCCATAGATGGAAGTGAAATATTACAATAAAAATTATCGTTATTTTTCTTTTTGTTTCAGCAAAGAACACCAATGTATCAATATCGTTGTTCATCAACAGGGTATCTGCAGTGGACGAAAACAAGGAGGTAATTAGTTTCACTAACCAGTGCTGTATTCTTGTAAATAAAAAGCATTTACCAACTCGCCACTGTAGTATGTTGCGCACATCATTCATTTTAATGCATACAGTACTGCAATTTTAAAATAACATTTAACAAATTTTAACATATTCTGTTATCACTTCTAGTTATCTCATTTTACACTAAATTCAAAATATTGGGTTGATGCATAAGTTCGTAGCGTTTTTTGTTTCCATGGCAACAGGATTTTTTTTAATATGTTAATTTTTATGCCATAGTATTATTTTATTGAATACATACAAGATTATTAAAAGAAATGGGCTATTTTTGGCTAAAGAAAATGAAGCGTCAAGTACAAAAAACTGAACGTTTCCGACGTATCGTTTTGTTTGAGTTTAACCGAGGAGTTAAGGCATCGGAAACTGCTGTATTCTCCTGATCTCGCTACATCAGATTTTCATCTTTTCCACTCTCTACTCAACAATCTTAGAGCAATCCCCTTGAATAACGACGCTGCTCTTCAAAATTGACTTGACAAGTTCTTCACCTCCAAACCACCGGATTTTTTCAACCGTGAAATCAAAAAGTTGTCAAAATGTTGAGAGTCAATCGTAAACAATGCAGGAGAATATATTGTTGATTAGTTAATGTATTTTTTTTTATTTAATTAAAACGCTACGAACTTGTGCATCAACCCAAAACCTCAATCACAAAAACTGCAAAAAATAATTCTATCTCTTTATATTATAATATGGAAGTCAAAACCAAGGAAATATTAAATAGCAACAGAAAAATTTAAGATGCCGTAATAAACTATCGTTAACTCTTTACGTGAAGAAATCTTTAAACTTGATTATTAAATGTCCTGGTCCTGGTCTTTGCAAATTCTAAATTAGTTTTAAAAGTAAGTTTTTGAGGGATGTTATATAAAACTCTTCAATTTTTAAAAATTGTGTATAGAATGAAATCAACGTCTAAAAAAAACCACATAAAAATGGGGTATGCAAAACAGTTTGTATTCTCGTATATTTGTATGAAACTCTTGCAATAGAATACAAAAAAAATATTTTCTTGTATACAATTATAATAGATTTTCAAATTGTATATACCATATTATAAAAATTAAACTCTAATTTAAAGAATGTAGAGTCAAAATGATATAAAACGATGAATTTAGAAGCATTTCGATACAACAAAACAGTAAGAAGTTGCCTGAAAATCTAAAAATATTTCCTTTCAAGTCAATAGACACACTTCCATGAAACAGATACCAATTTACTCAAGGTGAAACAAATATTAGTTATTCTAAAGATACAGGATAAGAATAATTAGTGGATAAACAAGGTAATGTTTAGTTTAGTGGCATAAAAATAAGTTATCTTTATTTTCCATCTCCCAAATTTTTTTTTTTCTGGAAGATGCTTGTGATCGATTATAATATATCTCGAGATTGATCAGTCGACCCTGATGCATCCTTTGCCAATCCATACACTACAGGGTACGAAAAGCAAAAGAATTTGGATGGGGATCAAGCGAAGATATGAACGAAAGGATACTTCATGATGCATCATTTTTTTCTATTTCCTCTTAAAAGTAGTTAAGGATGGTGCACGTCTGATATTCGTTGAAACGAAAATGATGAATTGTAAAATGAGGTGTGAGTGTTTGATATATTGTACAAAGAAAACTCCTATCGCCAAACCTAAGTAGCGTCCGCTTCTGAAAGAAAGTGTATTTTTCGCAAATATAATAATGATAAGCAGGGTTGTTAAAGATACAAAATATGGTTGACATTGATTTTTATTGAAAAGAAAAAATATTGTCGAAAGTACGATCTCAATTTAAAATTTTACAGTTCTTAATTTTATAAACTCTGTGTATTTAATTAAAAGCATATCTTGTTAGTAGATTGTGATCTATATGTAATAGTTTAATTTGAATCTTTATACATTTAACTTGACACAAATCAGACTTTATAATCCTAGTGAACTAGACCTCGATACAACCAATGTATTATAATCCTAATGAACTAGACCTTGATACAACCAATGTATTATAATCCTAATGAACTAGACCTTGATACAACCAATGTATTATAATCCTAGTGAACTAGACCTTGATACAACCAATGTCTTGAAGATTATTAAATTGACACTTTATTTTATGTTACATTCTATAACCCATTTATCGCAAAAATATACATAATTTACTCACTTTGCCTGCTTATCACGCGATACTCTTTAATTAACAAGGAGAGATATTATCTAAATTTCCTATCGATTACATGAATATAAAGCCGAGTTTAAATCTACAAGGAACGGCACTACAAGTTCGTGACGAATAAAAGGGGTGGGAATGAAAAATAACAAAAAAAAATACATATATCAACGCATTCTGGGCAAAACCTTCAAATTACAAATTTTTCTAATAAACAAACAGTAAAGCTTGAAATAAATACAAATATGTTAACTGTAAATGAATGAATAAATAAATTTTAAATTATCATTGACATCATATATTCTGTCTACCTACATTCAGGTATTTTCGAGTGCGTACGCTTAAATATTGTTAGTAAATATTATTACAAAATTGCTAAAATAAAAATTATTTTGTAGAAAGATGAACCGAATTCAGACTCACGAAAGATAAAATGATATGAACTTTTGAATCTCAGCTTTGAATATCTCCAAAGACAAAGTGGTGTCATTTCAAATATAAAACGATATAAAATTAATTAAGAGCAATAACCACGGCCTTTTCGTGAAACGATGTATTAATGAATGTAGAAGAACACTTTCCGTTTCAGTTCGTATAGTTATAGTGAAATTCAATATAAATTTTACAACCTTATACAGACCTCATATTTAAAGCCACTAACTACTACCTATGTAATTTAATGAAGTGAACTGTATCTTAATTTTACAAACTAATCAAATGAACATATACAATTGTACAAGATTTCTTCAACATATTGTGTATTATTTACTAATATTGAAATCATGAAGTAGAATTGCTTCATGTTTCTTTTACAGACAATATTGTACGCTTTCAGTCACTCACACCCATGTGTGATACGATCAACATGGCTCAACCGTGACAATTGCGCTTAAATATTCCTGTAATACTCGTATTTGAATCATGATCAATAGTTCTAGCCTCCACCATGCAAAAACATACTCAGAAATCAAACTTCATAACCCTTAACTTGAATAACGGGGTTTTAGTTTGCTTAAGGTGTTGTTTATAATAGCGTAGTATTACAACATATGATAAAAGTCCTGATCCATAGGTAACATTGTAATCCTTTTGTTACATATCATGTTTTGTAACCACTAAAAACCTTTTGATGAAATTTTGGATCAGAGTTCGATAGCTCCAAAAAATCTGCAGTGAATAAAATAATTATTTTTCAAGACCTGGAAAAATAGATATATTTCAGAATAAATAATGACAACTTCAATATTTGTTGGTTAGTATAGATACTTGTAGATTATAATATAAAATACCAAATGTACAATGTATAATATATGCACTTTTCACTACTTTCTTTATCCTTGTATTCTTATATATTTGTTACTCTTAGGCTTTTGTTTCCTGTCTTTAATTTCGCTTCCTGAATGTTTTATTTATTTTATTTCTCCTCATTCACAATTCTAGTTGAGAAAATATAATATTATAAGAGTATATTCATTGGTGTTTGGTTAGTTTTCAGTATAATTTTATTTTTTTATAAGTCAATAAACAAGGCTGAAGTTATCGATACCTTAATTCTGAACAAAAATCTCCTACTATTTAAAAAGGATTGTAAATATAATATTTTGTAAGTCAAGTAGTATCTTTTGTACGCAATATTTATAAAAAATAATACTTACGTGTGGTGAGTACATGCATATTTATTGGTCTTATTTAAACCCTTTAAATAAAGGGCAATATCAATGCAAGCCTGCGTAGTATGATACTTAAAGCATATGTTACCTTTACAGATCCTAACAACTCATGTTTATGCCAAATTTAGATGGATGGTCGGTCCGGTCGATAAAGAGTTCGTCCAGGGACGGAATCAGCAAAATATATAAATAATAATCAAAAAAATTGTGAGCATTGTACTTAAATATGATATCAAAAATCAAGTGTTAAATGTTTAAATGAAATGTTGATTTCGTAATCCCATATCGTAGATTTTGAAGGTAACATTGATAAGAAAAGGTGAAATCGAAATAAAATTGTTAAGTGTTTAACTTAATAGAATTGTGATATCTACAGCTTCAGTCGTTAATACAGTTTTATTAAATATTGAACTATTTAGTTCATATAACTTTTTTTGCATGTTAATATTCCTACTAAAAGTTTCACAAAATTCTCCCCTTAAAAGCCATTGTGAAGACTCATGATGAACAGTTTTTTTTATATTTTGTAATTTATACAAGATTACTGGAAATATTCTAAAATAAAAAAAAAGTCCTTCGATGGAATATGTTTATTTCTAGAAAATTTGCAATCGTTTATCAATTATTTTTCTTCAATACGCAATTTATTCTTTTCAAACGCAATTTATCAAAAGTGTAGAATATAAATTTGTTCTTAAAACTTCATGATCAACTATAAAACTTAATGAAATATTAATATTTAACGAATTTATTGGCCGAATAATAGCGTCCAGGGCTTTGGATAAGGAGGCCAGGGTACGATCCCGACCGGGGACACACTAAAGACCACTACAGATCTCAAAGTTTAAGACATGGGCTAGAGGTTAGTAGTTATCTCCATAGCATGTTTTTTTTTTTCAAAAAAAATGTCATATTAGATTCATACTAGGATCATTTTAGAAGAGTCTTTACAAGGGGGGCGGCCACTTATGTCCAAATAACAAAAATGATCTATACTGATTTTGGACCATAAGATTTAACTTCTTACCTAAACGTACGACTTTTTTTTAATCAAGAACTTTTTTAGAAACTAAAATTAATATCAGGCAGTCGCTAAGCGCCTACACAAATTCAAATAAAAAAAAATATATAATTGAAACAATTCTAGGACATCGAGAGAAAAATTTTAATTCGCTGTAAATAACGCATTTCTGGGTACCCTGAATCAATAAATAATTTATCAAATCTGAGATCATTTTTGTGGTTTGGGTTTTAAGCTGTAAATACAAATCAACAAATGAACTTTAATATTCTCTTACGTGGTAAAAACAATTTGCCCTACTTTTAATATGTTAGAAAAAATAAAAGAAAAAAATTAATAAAGAAAAAATTGTGCACAATTTTTATATTAAGTTATGGTCTATATTGCATTAAATTGTTCTCCATACTACCTGGTTAATAAAACTTTTTTCTTCCAACTGTATAACATCTACTCGTACATTTCTTAAATCTATGTGATATCGAATGCTTCATTTGCTCCATATTGTAATGATTATATTGAAAATAACAAAGAGTTTACAAATGTTTTTGAAATTCAATAATGATAATTTTTATAAGATATACTTCACAATTTTCATATGCTTCTTCGTGACTTGAATTTCAAAATTCTTCTCCGAGCTCTCTTAATCAGGCTAAAACTTTTTTTCATGTTTGACCTAGCAAATAGCTCGGAGAAGTTGGATTTTAAATCAATCTTATTATAAGTATAATAATAAGTAGATGAATTTTTGAATCTATGTCACGTGATGGTTTTGATTTTTAAACTACTTATGTCACCCCTTGATTGGACATTACGTTCACCGCACGAACATTGTGGTTTTGATTCATATTTATTTAATAGTGTCCTGAAATCATACAGCATCTGAAAAAAATCAAAAAATTTCATCCGCAATACTGCCATATTACGCGTAGATCATAAAAATGCATTCATCGAAACCATCCACATATCTTCAACTCAAATACATATGTTTAAAAAATAAATGCGTTAACTTTAACGCCCAACTTATTCAACAAAAAACTATGAACATTTCCAAGTATCTTAGCATAATCCCTGCTGCCATCGAAGCACTAAAAAGTAAAAATTATTGTATTTGTAACAGGAAAAACCGTGCATCTCCTTTCTGGATGTATCCAAGTATCAAAACTTTTATCACGTGATCTTAGTTTTAACATAGCATCAGCTTAGAACACTTTGTTCAGTACGTATCAAATTGTCGATAAATTTTCACTAAACCGTGGATCAATGATTTTTTTTCCCAATGCCTTTAAGGGCAATTTTACTTGTTTCGACTTTTTAAAATATTGTATAAACTTCCAAAATATAACGATATGAACCCCTCTTCATTAACAGCTCACATGACCTTACAAATCCTAAATTCGCTTCTGTTATAACACCTTGAAAATTATTTCATTTACCTACAGAATTGTTATTTAGTTTAAAATTAAGTGTATTTGATGTATTGGTCAACAGAACCATTATTATTCAGACATAAAATTTAATAAAGTGAAGTTTACAAGTATGACTTAAGTTAAGAATAAGAAACCAATACGTTTATTTTTTTGTCGATATTTGAAAGCGTACATTTTTGCTAGTAATTTTTTTTGTTTGCTTTTAGAAATTGTCCTCACGTGTCACAAACACCTCCAAATTTTAATGGAAATCGTTCAATAATTTGTATTAGAAATTAAATTTACACTCGTACTTTATATAAAATTGTAGTTTTATCGAAGCGGTTTCGTAATATGAATCTAGTATTTCTATCATCAAATGACTAGCTCAACTTTTCGTTCAAGTTTCAATATTGGTATTGGAGAAAGCAACTCTAAAAATATTACTTGTTTTTAGAATTTGATGACCTGTGTCTGGATAACTTTATTTAATAAAAGCATTTCGCATGTTTTAATCACCCTCTGATGGCGTCATAAGTCCCTCATCGAGCCCTGGATTACACCACTTAGATACATAATGCAAGTCAGCCTGACGGCGAAACGATTACGATCGAAGCCCTATAAATATCGGCGCTCTTAGTAGGTGCTTCAGGCCCTGTCAGCTGTTCCCACTGTGCTACTAAGTGATAGCTATCGGCAAAGAAAGTTTTGAACTTTGTAAATATACATTTTTTCTGATTCAATTTCTGTCCCATTATGTGAAACATGAGTCCTCTGAAAGTAATTAGATTTTCTCTGCAATAGTATAAGCTGACCGCGTAAATATTTTCTCGCTATTTTTTTAAGACTTACTATCATCATCCATGTAGTTTCTCAGTACTGAGAACCGTGATATGTGGGATATTGATGGTACAAGTGTCGACGATTTTTTTTTACTCCTTTCGGTCATTTACTAGTTACATAGTAGTATACAGACTTTCTCCACTCAATTTCTTTACCTGACGACTCCAACTTGATGGAACTTTGCCTCTTCTTCCTGACACACTTCACATGTTACTCGATTTCTTCAGGTTTGCTTACATCTAGAAATATGACTGAAGAACCATAGGATATGCTGAAAACATATTATGGAAGTTGTACCGTCATGTTTAACTCCTGGAGTACGAACACATTCGTTCTTTTGGCTATCCAAGGGTCATGTCTCGAAGGATAAGACACGCTATCTTATAATTGGATGGCGCTTGGAATGGCTTTAGTCATTCAACGGCGTTACAGAAATCAATGATATGAAATGTTAATGGCCTTCGTTTTTAATTATGACAAAATGATGTAATTTTTCAAGTTACGAGTATATCAAACGTTGAATATATTAATAAATAGTTCCAACATTAAATCTATTGTATAAAACACTTTACATCCAAATACAAAATGTAGACCTCCGTGACTTCGTTGATCTCCCACCCGGGAGTATTTATCTCCCACCCGGGAGTATTTATTTCCCACCTGGGAGTTTGTCTGATCCTAAACAGTTTTATTATTCACAGCGTGTCTTTCAATATATTTTAGTTGGTGGAAAAAAACTGCTGTTAAGACCACCACAGTTTTTTTTTTCAAATAATATAATAGATTAGGGTCAAATAATATTATGATAGGTGGAAAAATTGGCCGTGATATTCGAAAGGTGATAGTAAAATAAAACAATATAATGCAATACAATACTAGTTATTTAATTCCTTTAACACATTGTTCGAGGCAAGAAAGACTTCTGGAAGGGCTCATAGTTACTGAAAACTTGGAGTGACGACGCATAAGATGAAGATCTCTGATCGTGTGCTGGATCAACCAAGTTAAGGAGGGGGATGATAATAGGATTATCATTAACCGGCATTCTGATTTTGAAGCGTAGGGATTAACGTAGACGAATCATCAAAATCTCTTTTGAGAGTCACGATATACAGAAATAAATATTAGGTGTTAACATAAGTTCTGTCCGTTTTTTTTTTTCCAAATTTAAAAATGAGCACCAAACGTAAAACAAAGTGGTAAAAGTTATACGTCATTCGAAAGAAAATTTTCTGCTCTATAAGATATTGTGTTTGCTTTTACGCTATGGCGGTATACAGTCATGTGACTACAATTCATCTGCTTAGCCAATTCTACGGTGGTTTGAAGGGGATCTTCATGAATAATATGGTTTAAGCGGTCCTCATCGAAGTCCACTGGTCGTCCGGAACGCTCCATGTCTTTCAGGTCGAAATTACCGTCTTTGAAACGCAAAAACCATCGACGAGCTGTATTTTCATTCATAACATCTTCACCGTACACATCGCATATATCGCGAGCAGATTTGGCAGCTTTATTCCCTCGATTGAACGCGAACAGAAGCAGGTGTCGAAAATGCTCACTTTCGCCTACTTGACATTCCATTTTGAAGGCTTGTAATCAAATAAAATAATATATGTAACGTAAAAGCAAACATAATATCTTGTAGAGCGGAAATTTTCTTTCGAATGACGTATAACCTTTACCATTTTGTTTTAATTTTGGTGCTTATTTTTAAATTTGGAAAAAACGGACACAACTTATGTTAACATCCAATACATAGTTGAGGCCCACACTTTGCCGCTATTTCTTTTGATTTTAGTCTTCTATCTTATAGCACTTGCTCTTGCACTGATGCAACTGATTCTGGAATGAGTGCTTCTTCTTCAATCAATTATCTGCCTAAGTGAAACTGTTTAGCCTGACCTTTCACTGTGGAATATGACGGAGAAGATTTTGAATAGGCATCATCTAAACGTCTTTAATTTTTTAAAGAATTTTGATAACCGCGTAATGTTCAATTTTTAATATTCCAAAATATAACGTATACCACGTCTTCTATCATCTCTAGTTGACATATTACTGACAGGTATCAAAGAGTAATTACCACATATCCCTGGCCATGCGGTGGGATGTGATTTATATCCATACATGCTCTAACTTGTTCAGGCTGGAAAATTTTGAACCTTTGTGTAAGGACTGTAAATAGTCGCAAAAATATTTGAAACAATTAATTTGTGGCAAAGTGGAAAAACGTATAGAAATTTTCGAATATGATATCCAATGGTAATTAATCTGTCAAATATTTTCTCAAACAGTAGTTTAAACATGCTTCTAGTTAGATGAAATAAATTACCACACAGCCCGCCAGGTTATACTTTATTAAACAATAGTGTTATACAACCTTTTTCATTTCCTAATACACATAAGTAAGACGTTTGTATTTTTGTGATAATCCAGATTTAAAAAAAAGGATTCTAGTCAGCTTTTCACTTCAAGTCTTTTTAACATATTTCTGATTGGTTGGAAAATATTGCCACATGACAAAAGTCCCACCAGGTGTTATTGTATACAACGAAAGTGTTATACTTTTCACTAATAATAATAAAATTATTGGTTTGGTATTGTCTTAGGTCCGATTCCTGTTAAAAGTAAAATTTTACATACTTTAATATCATTTTACTTTGTAACACACTCAAACAGATGGTGTTCTTTAAACGGTGCCATAAAAACATCCTACTATGTATTATTATTTGATTATTGTTATCTTACGTTTCATTTTTTGTGATTTAAAAAAAATGTTTTTTTTTTAAATTGATCAAAACGTGTTTAACCTTGACATTTGTACAAGAAAATATGTTTTCTTAGAAATAATTTAACTAAATTGATAAGTGCATTTTTATCTTAGTAATTGGGTTTAATTAAAGCGAGCGGGTGTTTTACTTTTTTCTTAAATGGTGATCATAACAAAAAATATTTCTGCTAAATCTTACCAAATATTTCTTGATGTCATGTTATTGAAATTTTTTTATATTTAATTTTTAACCTTCGATCTATTTTTTTTTTCTCAATCTTATATAAATTTTTGAAGAGCACAGTTTTTTTGTGAAATTTATCAAAAAAAATGTATTTATAATTTTAAACGTGAATTACCAATATTAATTAAATCTATATTTTTCTGACCTTTTTATTTTATATACGAGTAAAAAAAGGAAAAGTTAACAGAATTCTTGTATTAAAAAGGCTGCACTTATTAGCAAATTACAAATTAAAAGTTTTAACTCTTTCAGGGAAAAAACGAACTGTAAATTAAAAAATAGACAGCTAACATTCAACTTAAATAAATATTTTTGTGATTTAGTTTCTATGTTAAAAAATATTCTCCGTTTGTGAATTGCGTTAATAAAATTAAAAAATAAGTTTTTACGCGCCATAACAAAAAAAATTAACATTTTACGAATTTTAAACAAGCACCCAACATATTTTAATTCTATACATTTTAAACAAGCACCCAACATATTTCCATTCTATACATTTTAAACAAGCACCCACCATATTTTAATTCTATACATTTTAAATAAAAAAATCAATTATATGAACAAACTATGATTAAAAATAGTAAATTAGACTTTTGACACAATTTTTAAATGGCCTAATTGAGGAGACGCCTATCTGCCAACTCGGGGGTTGCAGATTCGATTTACGTAGGTGCCAATTTTTTTTAAAGAATTTCACTTTGATTTTAATTAAGGCATCTTTTACATCATTCTGATTGTTCAAAAGAGATTACCACTTGGTAATAAATCCGCTATGCTGTACTGTAAAAAGAGAAAGTGTAAAATGAAAGTTCAAAGATCTAATACTCTGACGCCACAATCCATGAAAAAATTGCACCTTAGGGATATATTCTGTGGGAGTCTTAATACGCCGAGATTATCTGGTAATAACTGTCTAGTAAAGGTAGATTAAACGGATAGACCGATATTTTCCGATCAGATGTTTAGGGTGACTGACTCGATAGCATAAAATGTACTTGATTTATACTATAGGCAGCATGATGGCATAGAAACATTCGAGAAGCTTCTTAAGTTCTCACCTTTTGAGATATGCCATTTATACTATAGGCAGGCTGATGGCATAGAAACATTCGAGAAGCTTCTTAAGTTCTCACCTTTTGAGATATGCCATTTATACTATAGGCAGGCTGATGGCATAGAAACATTCGAGAAGCTTCTTAAGTTCTCACCTTTTGAGATATGCCATTTATACTATAGGCAGGCTGATGGCATAGAAACATTCGAGAAGCTTCTTAAGTTCTCACCTTTTGAGATATGCCATTTATACTATAGGCAGGCTGATGGCATAGAAACATTCGAGAAGCTTCTTAAGTTCTCACCTTTTGAGATATGTCATTTATAACTTTGTATCCTTTGGGGTCAAGCGTCTTATCAACTAAGCCACGACGTTAGGCTCTTGTCTTTTAAGCCGGGAGTTGCAAATTCGTTTCCCATTGGAACCCATTTAAAAAAAAGAAAGGCAAACTAGTTTTTTTCCTCTTTAAAACCTTTCTGATTGGTTGAAAAAGGATTCCACATGGCAATAAGTCTGCCAGAATGTGTTTTATACAACGAAAGCGTGATATACTTGTAACATTGCCGATCCGGAGGTTGCGGGTTCGATCCCCGCTGGAACCCAGATTTTTTTAAATAGGATTCCAGTCTGGTTAACACTTAGGGCCTATAAAAACATCCTTCTGGTTGGTTGGAGGAGATTGCCACATGGCAATAAACTCGCCAGGTAAAAAAAAAAAACAATATATGTGTTTATACTCACACGGGCTAGACATGTACGAGTGTTGCCTTTTTTCGTGCAGTAATATTGATAGTGCGAGCGATTACGAACAACAAGTTACGTGCCAGCTCCGGTGTTTCTAATCCATGCTATTAAATATGTTTGAATCCCCAATTTAAATAAAATGAACGAATGAACATTGGCTCACTTAGTTATTTTTGGTCGATAAATATTTTTAAATAAATTTTTCCACAATGCTTTATATATTCCACTATATGCATATATTTTCCCGCTATGTTTTGTATGTTTCACACTGGATCGTCTCTAAGAACATGCTTTATATATTCCACTATATGCATATATTTTCCCGCTATGTTTTGTATGTTTCACACTGGATCGTCTCTAAGAACATGCTTTATATATTCCACTATATGCATATATTTTCCCGCTATGTTTTGTATGTTTCACACTGGATCGTCTCTAAGAATATTTAGTAAAAAAAATATTTTTGGTCTGAAATTTTGCTAAATATTTATTTAAGACGTATAGTTTTGTCTGGCTTACCGACGAATATTTGTAACTTCTTTTATCTTCCCGATTAACAAACGATGGTTAATAAAGAGGTTACTACATAATAAAATTGATGTAATTTTCTTGAATTTTAGAAATATATACTTTTATTGATATGAAATTGTTCAATTAAAACTTCATTAAATAGTGTGTAGACATGACTTTACGACGATGTCTCATAAACTTAAATTATTATCAATAGATAATCTTTCTTTCAAAATAAAATTAAGTTCAATATACGTTACATAACGCCGTTTCCCTGTTAAGGTAGGCAGACAGGACAGCAAACCAAACTATCCTTTCCTGACATGTATTTTGCCTCTTCCATGCACATTCTTATGCAACTCGTTGCCTTCTTTTAAAAATATTATTCACTTTATCCAACCATACTCTCTTTAGTGTTTCTCTACCACGCATTCCACTCACATTTGCACTGTGTATTTGTTTTATTAATCTTTCTTCATTCATTTGTTCCACGTACCCAAATCAAACGTACTAAAATAATCTGGGTTCCAACGGGAATCGAATTTGTAATTCCCGAGCTAGAAAACAGGCGTCCTACCAACGAGGCCATGAAGTTCATTCACTTCCCGTAACCCATGGTTTCAATTAAGGGCTCTTTAACTCTCTCTCACTGATTGGTTGGAAGAGATTTCCATATGGTACTAGCCCCGCCGGCTTATACTGTATACAATAAAAGTGTAACACACTTCAATAGTATAATTGTGATTTATTTTTGAAATCCCCTATAAAATCATATTTTCACAGCTCTTTCCAGCATAATCTATTTAGTGGCGCTTATTAACTGCCATTAGACACTTTCGTTGTATACAGTACAACCTGGTGGGGTTATTGCCATGTAGCAATCTCTTAAAAAAACGGAAAGTTGTTAAAGACGCCTCAAATGAAATCCAGACACGAATCTCTGATTTTAAAGTAACCTGGGTTCCAGCGAGAATCAAACACACAACCTTTGTGTTAAAATACAAACGTTTTATCAATTAGGCCATGGAAGTCGTCACCAAATTATTTGTGTATGTGATGTTTGAGTAAATAGTGTTTGGTTAAAAACAAAGCGTTATTGAGGTAATATTTTATTACGGAACAACGTTACACAAGTCACTTATTTGTTGATATTGTCATTGTTGAACACTTCTTGTTTGAGTCTTATGTGACAACGTACAAGGACCCGTTTCTTAACGGATTTTTTTTAGTATTTCTTAAGTATAGTAATAAATACTATCGATCTCTTACAGTGCCCATTTTACAATTTGCTTAAGACTTGATACCAATGAAATTATTTTACAAAATTCTTTTTGTTAATTTGAGGAATCAAATAAGACATTTCAAATGTTTTACATAACCCTTCAAATGTTTCAAATGTTTTACATCAACTTGAAGCTTTATAAATAGACATGCAAGACACTGACATTTTTGGTGAAAAGATAATGAATGTCTTTAGAAAGGAAGAATATCACGTTAAATGTCAACGTTTCAAAATATCTATTGATATGGCTAGACATACCCACGCCATAATATTTGTTTTAGCTCACATATATATCTCTTGTCAATCACTGAATGCAGGGCCAACTTTAGATCATAAAAAGCCGGTTCTGTCACGAAATTATGGAGCCAACCTCTTCTTAGTCGTGTTGCTCATGACTGGGCGTCGGGTTTCCCTGATGATCTGGAACTGAGCGGATGATTCGCCTCCACTTCTAGTCGTGATGAGTGCATCACTTAATAAATAACTAGTCATCTCTTTAATTTAATCAGTCGGCCTACTCGTATAAAAAGCTGGATTTTATTTTCTGTTCTTCCAAGAGTTTAAAATTATACGTATCCAGTTCTCCAGTTTCCAGAAAGTTTACGCTTTTGGTTACTATGTTCACAAGGTGTAATAAAAATGTCCTTAAAAATCGTATTAATTTTTTAAATCTAATAAAGAAGGTAGACACTGTTTAGATCATCAGAAATGAAGATCTTAAAATGTAAAACATTTAGAGACAGATTAAAAAAGACATAAATAATAAAAATGTGTAAAACTGAAGATATCGTAAGATGGAGACGGCAAAGAAGACGTCATTGACGGCATCACGTTTAAAAAATGGATGAGACCCAGATTCCTCACAATTATCCCATAGGAAGCCGATCACTATGTCAATACTCAAAGAGATAAAAGGATAGCTGGCACACCAAGAATAATACAAACAAAACAGGTCAAGAATCTACTGCAAGAATAAAAATAATAAACTATAGTCTAACTATATTACCAATGTTTAGCTTAAATAACAATTTTAAGTGATATTCCTACTTCGCCGTGTTCATACCGAGAACTGCGCAAACTTTACAACTATAAACCAATACAAAAAATATATAAATATGGGCAACGGACCATCTGACTTGACGCGTTGTAAGATACAATTGTATGCAAGCTGTGTCGTCCCTTAAGCATACTGCGGTCAGCTCACAGTCGACCTGGAGCTAGATAGTGACCAGCTTGCGATCAAGTGAGAATTCAGCCTTACTCTACATTGCACAAAAATAAATATGCTTTCATTAGTGCACAATTAACGCATTTTTATTCATTTGCTCAAATGCATTGAAATTAAATTATAATAAATTGAAATCGAAGTAATTTTTTATATCGACATTATTCAAACGAAAGTTGTTTTGTGTATGTAACAATTTTGTTGTATACAGTACAATCTGTCGAGCTTCATGTGACAATGTTTTCCAACTAACCAGAAATGTGTGTAAACAATCCTTAATGAGAGCGCTTGAAGATATTCTGTAATTTTATTATTATTATTAAGTCAAAACCAAACTAGTATCCCTTTTTTTTAAATCTGGGTACAAAATGGAATGGAACCCACAACTCTAAGCTGGTAGACAGACGTTTTACCAATTTGACCACGGAGGTCGTCAAAGTTCAACTCAATCACATATTGAGTCAGGTACGGTGCAATTCTCGTTCTTACCTACAGTCGACTCTGTTAGAACAAACCTTCATATGTCTGAAATTTTGAAACACGAACATTTCTAAGAAAGTGCCAATCCTGCCAATCCAATTATTGGTGGAAAAGGTTCGTTATGACCAAATTGCTTCACTACATAACGGGCAAATTATTTATGAGAGAGAACTAACTTGTGGGTGTCCTTGACTTTTCAGACTCATTTCTTTTTGTAATGTGCCATAAAACTAATAATGCTGCCTATTTATAATATTGTCGTTTGAACAAATGAGAAAATATTACAGTATGAAAAATACTAAGTGATGGAATGAAATGAAATATTTTGTGCTCTTAATCAAATAAATGAAATAACCCATTTGCAGAGGTTTGAAACCATTCCATTGAATGAGTGACAACCCTAACCAAAACTTGAACGTATCATCATCACCAGTCCTACAACCTAGGATAGGTCTTGGCTGTAGGATTACCTATCTCAGCAGTATCTATTCTTCAATTGATTATACCCATTGGAAGGTGGTTCTCGGTCACACCATCCAGCTATTTCAACTATGGTTTCCCCACTCTCCTACGCACCATCGGATTGCTGAACTGAACCTTTTTTGCAGGATCTGTGTCCTGCATGCGGTATAACTGCCCAAATCAGCACAGTCTAGCATTTTTTTATAACTTATGTCACGCTGGCTCACCATACATGGTTAAAAACTTTTTGTTTTGCCTTCATCTCCACGTTTCATGTTCATAAATTAGACCATGGAAACCCCCGTAACCTAGTTCGTAAAACGCTTGTCTCCCAACCTGTGGCGGGTTCGATTCCCGTTAGAACCCATATTTTTTTTAATTATTCCAGTCTGGTTTTCTCTCTAGACCTCTTAAACATATTTCTGGTTGGTTGAAAGAGATTGCCTCATGGCAATCATTCTGCCAGGTTGTACTGTAAAAAACGGAAGTATAATACAATACAATACAAAATATCAATGTACGGTACGACAACACGGAAAGTTAAATGAAACGACGTTATTGAAACTTTTTGTTTTGCCTTCATCTCCACGTTTCATGTTCATAAATTAGACCATGGAAACCCCCGTAACCTAGTTCGTAAGACGCTTGTCTCCCAACCTGTGGCGGGTTCGATTCCCGTTGGAACCCATATTTTTTTTAATTATTCCAGTCTGGTTTTCTCTCTAGACCTCTTAAACATATTTCTGGTTGGTTGAAAGAGATTGCCCCATGGCAATCATTCCGCCAGGTTGTACTGTAAAAAACGGAAGTATAATACAATACAATACAAAATATCAATGTACGGTACGACAACACGGAAAGTTAAATGAAACGACGTTATTGATGTAAAGGGAACTGATTTCTATGTAAGAAATTTAGATATCTATGGATGTTCAATAAATGGTACAGCAAAGGTGTAATATAATACGATACCATATATTCTGCGGAAAAACTTTCTCTGAAAATTATCGAAAATTGTTTCACCCCATTTCGTAACTGTTCATGGCAGTTACGAAATGGGGTGAAACAATTTTCGATAATTCAGTCCAGTTCGTCAAGTTCGTCCAGATAAATATTTGATAAACAATCAACTACAAATCAAATTCCACCAGACCGTAGTTATTGATCCCTCTAATATCGGATAGTTTAAGGAAATATAATCCATTAATAATAAGTTTTTCTCATCTGACTTAAGTAAGCAACAATCCAGCAATATGTGAGATAAAATGCGAGTCACTTGCAGCTAGCCTAGTAGTGTGGACGTATTTTAGTAATTTTGTTGTTGAGGGCGCCTCATATCCGCATCAGAAAGCAATCCTCAGTCATATCTACAGGCGCACACGCGTTTCAAAACAGATGTGCATATCCCACCTGAAGACCTCACTGCTTCGTTCAACGTACACTCTCAAGAATTACTAATCATTATTACGTGACAGATATCAATAACACATCCTGCGTCGCAAGAAGATGTGAAACAAAGGACCTGTTCAGGGCCACTCTCAAGCTGCATTAGAATATTGTAATACCATGGGGGGATCGTTTACAAACCATTGTCGAGCAACATACCCCATCTTTCTCGCCCTTCGTTTAGAGTAAATCATAGAAGTTCGTCTAACGTCTAGGTGTTTGTACCCAAAACCCTGTCGATTCGGACCTATATATCTGCCCCAACTTTCCCGTTCCGCAACATGAAAATACTCGACAACCCCTCCCTCTTCACTTCATCCCCTTTTCCCAGAACCCGCATGCCAAACATCAAGTTGCAGTCCTCAAACAGCGTCAGAACTTTCCAAGATAATTAATCCTAAGAAAAAATCAACCTCCATGTATTTTTGTATTTTGATGTATTTTTGGCATATTTACAATAAAATCGTTTTTTAAGCGTATTCCGAGTTTTCAATATATCAATAAATCATTTTTAAACTTAAAAAAACTTACTTCATAAAAAAAAATATTTTCCCAATAATATATCGTTTTTTAACAAATAAGTTACAATGTTGAATTATAGTACGTCTGCCACTTTTCTGTGCGATAACTAAATGGAATTTTTAATTCGTTGTTTTATGGAGCCAAGACGAGGTATTTAAAAAAATTCAAAATGGCTACTTCAAGAATGAAAACTGTTTTCAGTCAAGTGCTTATCTCATTTCCTTAATTTAAAAATCTCCAAATAACATAATCAAGAAGAAAATAAAACGAAAGTATGCAATTAAGTCCGTGTTTCTGGCACATGTCCAGTATTTAAATGCATTCCAATAAAACGAACAAGAACATCTCAGATAAACGTGTACTATGATCGTTCTAGTAAAATTATTTTTATTTTAACCAATTAATTTGAGTTTCCTTTATAATTTTAGCAGAGACGGCTCGACATAATAAGCCGGAGGGGAGGAGTCCCAACCATTATTTCAGTAAACCAAGTAAATTAATTATTATCTTGTGAGACAATTCAAACCTAGTTTAAAAATCAAAACGTGCAATATAAAAAAACTTAATTATTTATCTTAAAACGATTTATTTATTTTCTTGTTCTTACTTGCTTTAGGGCCAGTCGTACTGTGACCCGCGGTAGATAAGGTCAGCACTGTCTAACATGCACATGCTTTGTCACTACTACTGCGAAATACCATACACGCTACTAATGCTTACTAAGACATTGGTAGCGGACCCAAAAGCCCTAAAAATCTTGAAAATATTTTTAATTTCCGTACACACACAAAAAAAACATTTCTTCTTCTTAGTCGCTTCAATTGTAAAGATTGTGACCACTATGATCAATAACCAATAATTTCCTGAACCAGCGATTTCTTGTCATATGTTGCGTCTCCTTAAATTAAACTTGTCCACTTTATCCGATGGGGGCTCAGATTCTACTATTTTTGGCATTCACAATTGTTACCAAAATAGGCTGATCAAGGTTTTCGTTCTTTCCCCACGCAATATATCCTAAGTACGAATATAGTAAGTTTTTTCTCGCGCACTACATAGAAACGTGTCTCGACCTCTACCTCTTAAGTAATCGATCGATTGGTTTTTCTGACTGACTTTGGAATTCGCGAGAGCCGCTTTTAACGACATATTTCAGAAGGAAAAATTATCTGTTTAAAAAAACTAAATACATTTTAATAAACTCGAAACATAATTATCATCAAAATAATATACCTACTATTTAAAAAAAAAAAAAAAAAAAAAAAAAAAAAAAAAAAAAAAAAAAAAAACATTACAATTCTCAGGTGAAATGGCTTAAAATTATCCAAATAAACAAAATAAATCATTGTTACTAATCTTATTAATAAAATTGGGTAAATTCATCTACAAAATGTAGGAAAGAAAAAGTGCTTATTAACTAAAAAAATATTTGTGTTGTTTTATATTGTTTATCATAAAAATTTATTTTTTCAGTAAAAGAAAAAAAAATACCTGACTCCACTATTTTGAATATCCATGTGCCGCCACTGAAATTAGGTAATACAAAAGGTTAACAGAAAATATAACTTATGAACTGTCAAATAAGCTTGATACATACTTTAGGCATAAATATACACCTCAAACACAAATTTCATACTTCATACCTAAGTGCATACTAGCTCATCATTCCAATCATATTTTTGTTTTTGTCTAATTATACTTTTTGTTTAAGCATTGTGACATGGTTTACTTTGTTTTTCCTAAGCATGCGTAGAACTATTTGTTAATGCGTCAGTTAATTCGAAAAATGGATTCAACTGGATTAATTGAGGCTGCAAATATGTATATCGTTTTTAGCTTGGAACTCCTTCCAATATATTAATTATATGTATTTTTCAATTGTTTGAAAATAGTATTTCTAGTTAAAATATAATTTTTTACTAGATATGCATATGGTCATTTAATAATAATTACCGAAAAATCTTCTTTTCCCAAATTTTACACTTATCAATTTGGACCAAAAACCCGATAATATAAATTATAATACGTCGAGCCTTTAATGTAAAATTGTCTTGTTGATTTACATCGTAAAATTACTTATATGTATTTTTAACGATATAATACAGAATCTTTGTATAAAACCGTCACATCTATAAATGCTTGTTGTCAAAATACGAGTAGATCAGCATAATTGTTTCAAAGATTAAATACAATACTGTCTTAAATCGAAATGTGAATGTTGCATTATAGATGTAAACGAAATGACAGGTTCATAAATATCTCATTTCACATAGTATCCCTATAGTTTTGAAACAAAAATGTTATTAAGTGATGTCTTGCAGTTTTAAAGAGTCGTATTTTGAGTAAAGATAAAAAAAATTAATAACTGTATTTACGCTACATTCAAGTGTACTTAATTGCCCTGGTATTTCAGGAAATATCCCTGGACGTGTTCATGCAGGTGTACTGGGAGGATCACCGGATGAAGGCAGTATCGGAACTACCGTTCGTGGAACTGACTTGGGAGCAGCGCCACCAGTTCTGGATGCCGGACTTGTACATCCGACAGCTGCGCGAGATGAAGGTGCTCTCCGTCTTCCAGGAGATGACCTCACTTCGCCTCTACAAGAACAGCACCCTAGCTGTAAGCATTGGGTAGGTGATATTCATCACGACCACGTGTGAGATCATCATAAATAAATATTGTTCTTAGTAATATTGTTCATGGTTGAGCGTCGTGGTTCCCTGATGATTTGGAACTGAGCGAACGATTCGCTTCCAATCTTCGCGGTCTTGGGGCATGATGAATGCAACACTCGATAATCTCTTTGATTTGGTCTACCCACCTTGCTGGACACCATTATCTTGCATATCGGCCCTCAACACTTCAAGTAATTATCAACTGTCCTTTTTACAACACCTTTTCTAGCGACATGTCCGAAGTACGGCAGTATTTTCTTCTTGCGTGTCATTGACAGTCTTTCTTTGATCTGTAGATTTTAGAAAATGGACCATTAGATGTGTCTTACAGTTCTTGAGATACAAAATATTTAACGCCAATACCACATATAGAAAATGACCAACATATCTCTTTCCTTTTTACTCAGCGTCCATGTTTTCACTCCATATAACAAACCTATACTATAGTTATATAGCGAAATACAAATTGCCACCAGACGATTTTCAGTGTTGAGAAGAATAGGCTGATTTTTCCCATACCTTTGTAAGTTTGGTCAATTCGGATTTTGCCATTCAAATTTTTCTCCGAATCACTGCTTTACAACCTCCATTTTTTTCTAAATTACTGCATCTAAGTAAATCAATTAGTCAATCTCTTCACAGTTTTAGAACAAAGAAAAACAACTGTTTAGAAAGTAATCTGGGGATTCTAAGATCAACTAAAGGTATAACAACTCTGTTCTGTTTTGTTTCGAAAATTGGTTATGGTATTTACACTTTCCGCTGTGGGTTGCAAGAATTATTGTGTATTTAAAGAACATATGACCATCGTCCAAAGCACTTGCTGAAATAAAACTTTCTCAGAAACATGTCAAGTGTACAGTTACGGATATTTTAAGCTTCAGCAGACAACACCAATTTTCTCATATAATTGATTGACCTAGATGTGAAAATATAATTCTTGTACCGCAAAGTACTATTGGGGAAAATTTACGTAAACCACCTGCGTCTTTGAAAAATTGCTGAAATTTGTGAAAGATAAACACACTATGCTCAATTACTTTGATGTATACTTCATGGAAAAAAACTTAAAAAATACAACGTCATCGAAACAAAATTCTTCACCTTGAAATAACCTTTCCATATTTAACTTATTCTTTTTCATTACAAAATCCCATTAGCTTTAAGCCATAACCTTTTTTCTACATTTTTTTTGTAAAAATATTTTTTCATTCGATAAATAAATTTACGTTTGGTAAAACGAGTCGGCGTTATATATTAATCGATAATAATCTGAAGCACACAGTACGAAACCGTTACAAGATTTTAACCTGCCTACCGTTGCTCATATTTAAAAAATAATTTGATAAAAATATGAATGGAAAATATATATTCTAACGTGTCATGTTATAAAACACAATTTGCTAGGTTTTTGCCTTGATGACAAACAAATTGTACAAATATTTTTTTGAAATTCCTCTTGTTTATGTATCGTGTCCGGTCTCCCTGATGTTAACATTCACACTTTAAAAGATACATATATATCTGTCTTTGACAGCTCGAAACAATTCCTCAACCGTCTGGATACCTCTCCATTCGCGAATGTTACGTTTCCATGGCAGGCCCTTCTAGCGATTTCGCGTCGACCCCCGATTTGGTCCATCAATATTATTTTTAAGAAATGGTATTCTTCTTTCAATATATGCCCCAGATAGATAGTCAGTTTTTCAACATACAGTTTTTAAGAGTTCTTGGTCTTCACATGCTCGGCGTAGTATATAGATGTTTGAAATGGAGAGACCTAGAAATTCTGAGTATTCACTTTGACATTATGGTCTTCATGGTTTATGTCTAACACCGTAAAGTAAACTGACCACATATAACACTTAATCATGTATTACTAAATTTATCATTGCAGGCAACTTGAAATTATAATACTAAAATACTTCTTGATTCGATCATTCATCATCGTTGACTGTAATCCTTCTTCTAATTTCTCTCTTGTCCATTACGTCGGGTTCTCAGCGATGTAGTAAGTGTCTTCCAGCGACTTATAATCTCCAACAAAACCAAAGCCTCTCCTCTCACATAATACCAAGTCTCGTAACAAGTTAAATCTGGTCAATCGTTCTCATGGTTGGCCGTCACTTTGTCTAACCCTAGGTTTGGACAATTCTGTTACGTATTCGATCATCTACCAATCCAACACACATAGTCTACAAACATCTCTCAAAGAACAATAGGAGTTCTGTCTTTAAGGCTGCTCTGGTGTTGAAACTTTTTACCGTTTATTCTTTTCTTTTTTTTCAAAAGCATGCAAATATGTTTGTATTAAATTGGATATTATTTAAATACATAATCGAATTTTTCGTACGTGCTTAATAGAAAGTGTTTTATCACAGTGGGTTATCAAGAACGATAATGAATACTTAAATAACAAATATTCCTCAAAAATATTCTTGTAATATTATATAACACTATCTTGAGCATATATATTGTTTTTTTAAGAAGGCGCCATTTATTTTAAGAAAATAAAATAAACCGCATTATTTTTCTTTCTTAACTTGATAAACTTAACAAAATGTCAAACCTCTGATTTGAAAACAAAATTAAGTCCATCGATACTCTTAAATATAGTTCGTCAATTGATGTTTGTAAAATAAAATTGAATATGTTTCGTAAGAAATATAGCTTATTTTTTTTTCCAAATATTATTATAATTATTATTATGATTTTCCAGATACTATTATATGTAACTACTCAATGTACAGACAATCCCATAACAATCACGCTTTCACATACTTAACTTATATATAAAATTAAATATATTGAATCTTTAAAAAGGCGTTTGTTTCACTTAGTGATGTTACGTTGATTATTTTTTTAATAAAACACTATTTTTTTCTTTTGTATTCACCATTGTTTTTTTTTGGGGCTCACTACCGGTTTCAAAGACCTCTGTCTTCCTCGTCAGGTGAAGATGAACTTTCATATTCACCTGACGATTAGACGGAAGTGTTTGAAACCGGTAATGAACTCACAACAAAAAAAAGATGTATGCAAAGAAAATATTTTATTTTATTAATAAAATTATATTTTTTAATTTAAAATTTAAGTAGTTAAATGAAAAGGTACAAGCACATTACAGTTAAAAAAACAATATTGTGAATATAGAGAACCTATATCTACAAAATTTGGCAATTTTGTGGATATACTTTACTTGGCAAGACCTATGACTAAATGATCACATTCGGTAATGACAAGTTTCATATATAATACTCGTATTTGTCTTAATACTAAAACACACACTCTGCAGTCACATTCTTAAATTCCACGTTATCACATATACAATTTCAACGGCATCATAATTTCAACAACCACATCAAAATCATGTCCAACAACTCCTTTTCACATGCTCTACATTCGCATAAGTCACACTCACATGCCTATATGGATATATCCATAAACAAATTACTCCTCTATCCAACTGTCAAAGAGCCACTTTATTACATATTTTTTTACATTTAAAGTTACGACATTACAAACATCACCGCGTTTCCTCAAGAATTTGTCTTAAGTTCTTGACGCAAGAAACTAAATGTTCATCCTCCCAAATGATGTATTAATAAATCGTAAACATTACCCAAACGACATACTCGTATACCATATAATATTTGAAAAAAGATTCGCAATGTACGAGTATATCATATTTTCTTATTTCGTCGTTAAGCAAAATATAATTGCCGAGTTTACCTATTTTAAAATAACTTATTCTTCTTCTCGAAAAATGGGTTCAAACAACATTTTTAAATGTCTAAAATTCTTCTTTCCGGCCAAAGGTACTATTCCGTCCAGAATTATGTCACCAAGACAGCACGAGACGTTCCACGAATCAAGTCATCTTCGGTGCAAAACATCGGGCTCTTCAAACACTATAGCAAGTGTCGCATGGCCTGCTCCATACCGCAGATACTTGTATTAAGAGTTTCAATATTCCTGATTTTAATATGTTGTCCTTGGTTCTCCCAATTCATATTCGGAGCCTTTTGAGAGATTTTCAGATTCTCCATGGTAGTTCAGAACCAGATTTCCATGCTTCTACAGGCAAAATCCACCAGCTGGAGCTCAATCGGGTTATCCTTCCCCATCAACACGTTTTTTTTACTTCTCTCTCGCCACCCTCTAGATTTATTTTAATACCGATAACGAAAGTTGAATGTCAAAAGTTGCGCATGTTATATTCTCTACACTAGTCAAGTGTGTGTCACACGTGCGTGCATTTTAAATTAAATACGTTTCATAATTATTTTGGGATAAAAATACTAAAAAAAATATGAGTACTTTATTTTTTAGTGAATTTCCAGAATCTATATACTTGAACCATGTGGCTTAATTAATTAACAAAGGCTTTCTACATCCTTATGAATAAAAAATATCGCTGTCAAAACATTCAACTAAAAAGGTATAGATTTTTCGGACTTGATAAATTTGCGAGTTTAAGAAACAGTGACCTATATACAACTTACCTCAACAAAAACAAATACTCGTATATGAACGCAAAAATATATACGCACGTTTATACGCAAAAAGAATCCAATCTACATGTTATCTGTTTTGAGATATTTGAAGAGACGTGGCATTGTTTTGTGGAAACTAGCAATTTGAAAAAACATTGCATCGGCTTGTGTAGAAAAAATGTAGAATTCAGCCATGAAATACACATTTTATTTGGCTGATATGTTTACACTGTTGATTGATTGAGGTGTTTTTCCATTGATTTGTATGATACTCCTCAGTATATCCGCATTGGTATTGCGGACATGAATAGCATAGCTGGGAGACATAATTGTCCGTCGTAGTATTCTTCATCGCATAATCTATGCTGAGTGTTGTGGTCCTCTGCAATGTCTCAAATTAGGCGCACCACCTGTCTCCATCCTTTCTGGTCCTGGGCCATATTGAATTTAGCGCTTAAAGAAGATCCTGTCAACTCCTTTATTTGATAAATACATCACATAAAACATTTTCCACATGCTCGCCTCCCTCAAATGTACCCGTCATCACCAGCTTATCCAGCTTCCATCATTCTTTCTAGCAGCATGCCCAAAATACGCAAGAATTATTTTTCTGTATTCTGTCGAAAGTATTTCGGTAGTCTATTCTTTTCTTGGATGGTAGAGATGTTGGTGCGCTTTGTGGTCTATGGGATACGAACATCCGCCTCCAGCACCACATCTCGAAGGCTTGTTGTTTTTTTCTTTCTCATCATCCATGTTTTCACTACATACAGTGCTATGGAGTCTGTTGCAGTACTTGTCGGTAATACTACCTCCCACTCTCTGAACCAAACTAGGAGCATCTTATTTTATCATTTAGACTATTTAGACTACGCCTTGTTGGCTGCCGTTGAGGTATGTTTATTCTGCAATATATAATATTTTAAACAAACCAACAAAAATTTGTTTGGAGTTGGATCATTTTTGCATATTCATATAATATATAAATCAATATTGCATATTCATATAATATATATATCAAACATTCATATAAAATATAAATGGATAGACTTACTAGTAACTATAATATTATCTCTGAACATGGCATATAAATAAAGCATATTACCGAGAAAACCGTTATCTAACATTCTTGCGCAATATTATATATTACGCACAATATGGATAATGGAGGTTGTATTTTGATTTATTTCTAAATCATAATAAAATTCATTTATAGTAAACAAATTTTAGATACGTAATTCAGGCTGAATTAATAATCTTTTTTTTTCGATAACTTCGTAAATCACATTCGACACAACTCTTTCGTGGTGAAAACAAATAACAATAGGTTCAGAATAGCGTAATTTACCCCGCGCAAATTGAGTAGCGTAATTACGTTACCTTAATACAAAATCCTAGTTTGCGCCAGATTGCCGCGTAAAGGTTAAAAAACTGGTAAAAGACCGCAGTAACAAACTGCCACCAAATAATGTGAATCATGTTCTAGAAGTGGTTACTGACTTTATTTACTTAGGCTCCAGTATTACCAATAATGGAGGATGCGAGGCTAAGATGAAAAAAAACTGGAATGGCAAAAAATAGAATGTCAACGCTGAAAAAGATATGGAAGACCAGAACTATCACCATCACAAAGAAAATGCGCCGAATTAAGTCTCACGTCTTCGCAATATGCATGTATGGCGAGGAGACTTGGAGTCTTAGAGCAAGCGAGAGACGTAGAATAGATGCATTTGAAATGTGCAAACAGCAAAGCGAACTAACGCCTGCATTCTTGAAAAACTGAGAATCTCCAACAGATTGTCAACAATATACCTTCGGCGAGTTCTCCGATTTTTTGGGCACATTGTTCGTGGCCAAGGAGACAGTTTGGTGAAGTTTATGGTTACTGAGAGCGTGGAAGGACGAAGCACAAGAGAAAGAATCCCAATGCGTTGGACTGACCAAATGAGAGATGCAACTGGACTACCCTTAACAGATGCCCTTCGAGCCGCGGAGTGCAGGGACGGATGGAGAGGAATTAATTGGAGGCTATCATGGGAGTGGCGATGCTCAGTCCTAAGCTTCACGATAGAATATATGGGCCGTGTAAATTTAGTCATCACGTGGACTCAGTACAACTCAATCGCGTATTACGTCGAATGTTACGTAAGCAGGTGCAATACGTACTCCTGCACGATGTAAATTACACTATACTGAAGAAAATGTAGCATGGTCCCTGTGACGTTTCACAAATTTGCCCCAATACAACCTTGTAACGACGTTCAGTAATTTTAATTATTTTATCAACTTTAATATAACCCTCGATGCTAATACATAGCAAGTTATTTAGGTAAATACATTACATAAATCTAACAAAAATGACAAATTAACATCTTGTTACCGATTACCAAAAATATGTCAATTTGTTAAAATCAAATAATATTTGGCGACGTTCGTCAAAAGTCGCTACGTTAATCTGCATTGGCTAGGGATGGGGTATACGATAATTGGATTTTCGATTTTTTTATACATAAAATTAAATGTTCGTATTTAGTATTAATTCATGGTGGATCTAGGCCTATTTAAAGATAGATACAAATCATACAATACATTAGAAAGTTAGTATGATGAAAATTAGGAATTGAAACGTCAGTTTAGAGAAAAACAATTTTTCGATTTATAAAAACACGATTCGATTTGTAAAAAAAATATTTTACCCATCCCTTTGAGACATGACATTTCAAACGTCACAGGGACCATGCTACATTTTCTTGAGTATAATATTTTCGGTCGATGCAGACGCAGCACATGTATTCAAGCCTTAATATGTCAGACTGGCGTAGGTTACGCAAGCGTTAGCACGTATTTTTGGTGACACAATTTCAAAATGTTTGCGCGACAGAATTTAAGAGGATTGTGTGACGCGACCACAATGCACTTTAATGTAAACTCAACCGAGTCGTGTTATTTCCGATAGTTATTTACGCGATATTATATCATAAAAAGTTCAATTGGTTAAATATAAAAAATTGCCAGTAGGTACTTTTATTGTCACTTTTATATAACATCCTCAACCGTCTCGCCACCTCCAACATCTTGCCGAAAATGTCCAGCATATGATTATTTTCTGTCCGAATAAAAGTCACTTCGTTAGATTACATGCCGTTGACCGTTTATGGGTCGAATTGGAGTTGGCGCAAGCAAGTTCCGGTATGAACGAGGTCAAATAGGAGTTCAGTGTTGTGATTTTCCATCTACCACTGAGCGTTTCTTTGATTCTGAACCATTCATAAAAGAATAAAGATATTGTTTAATAAACATGAAAAAAACTGAATTCGACTACAACGGACTCTCAAGAGTTAAAAATAGTACAACTGACTAAAATAAATCGTATTAGATTCATTGTATATAGCACAACCTAAAAAGATTATTGCCACATGGCAATCTCTTCCAGCCTTTATACCAGAAAGTCGTTTAAGAAGCCTTAAGGAAAAACCTTTTCTACTTTTTGCCGATGTTTGAAGAAGTGGCCTCAACAGGCCGTTCTGGTCCGAGGTCGTCTTCAATCGATTCTTTCTTTTGCTTAAAAAAACTATGCCACTTGTAAACCATCGTTTTTCTGGAGCAACAGTCCCCGTAAACAACTAACATCTTTTCCAAAATTATTTGAGGTGCTTTCCCTTATTTTGTTAGAAACTTACGTAAAAATCAGACTGGATCCTTTTTAAAAAAATCTGGGTTCCGGCGGGATTCAAACCCAAAAACTCCAGGCTGAGAGACGGGTGTCTGACCAACTATGCCACGGAGATCGTCGTCCAAATCCAATTGCCGCAGCAATAATCTTCCTTTCCTATTACTCAATTTTTGCATGGTTTGTACTATTTTTAGTATGTCAATTATTGTGGGTTTTAATCCCGAGTTAGAGCGTCCTTGAGGAGAGTTTTCTCTGTAAACGGTGCGATATAACTTATCATTTTATTATTATTTAACAACACAATTGATGATTAGAAGGAAAGATAATGATAGAGAAAGCTTGTTAAAATCAACCAATATACAAAACTTCATCGAAAAACATAAATATAACTTCAACAGTTCCACAGCAATCCTCGAATCGGTGCCCTGAGGGCTTACGAGAGTATGTTACCTTTCCGTTATAAGTAAATGCTTATGAAGCATCATCTGTTGCTCGGCTAGTTCATCTACAGTAGGTTTTAGCAGGAAGGACCAAGGTCTGAGTGAATGTAATGGAATGCAAGTAGCCTGAACGAGTGAACATGTACGTGCTAAATAATTAGTATTAAAATAATTAGTTGGAAAAAATTGTTATCTAGTTATGAGTAGTATGAAGGTTTTAACTATTTCTAAAAAAATATATTAAGATTCTTAAAAATAAAATGACATGTAGGAAATTAAAATTAAGTTAGTTCGTAGTTAAAAAGATATAAATTAGATTAGTTCTTAAGATATGAATTTGTTCATAGGTATAGCCTTTGGCAAAGTTTTTGTTATAGATTACTTTATTAAATAAAATTAAAATAAAACAAACATAACCACAAAAAAACAGTTATGGTCACCTCACAAATTTGTAAAGTAGCATTCACTCACATCGGACTCAAATTTATTGCTTGTGTTTACATATTTTGAGGGTGGACTGACCAAAGGAAATGCGTGACGAGTAGAGGGAAGCAATATTGGAATTTAGCTTTACCGCAGCCCAAAACGCCCATATATGCTATTTTTAACAAATTTTTTTTATAGATGACCTCATTTTGAATTCTAGAGGTTAGCAAAAACTCCCTAGACGCACGAATCTAACGCTAAAAATTACGGCAATTTTTATTCACAATGTACTACAGATATTTTTAACACCTGTCATTGAGATTTGTTCAAATTAAAATACATTTTCATGGTTACGCTAAACCAGAAAATGGGTTTGAGACTCGTAAATTAACACATAGGTGAAGATACACTCGTCCTTTAGATGTTTAAATCACTTAACTACGCTTTGTAAATTGTAATTATTATTATTATGTCAATAATACTACTATATATATCAAAAAAGTATTAAAAATTATGATAGTACAATTAAAAACACAATTAAAGATTCCCACTACTCGAAAACTGTGCTGTGCTTTGTAAATTTTATTTATTTTTATTATAATGTGTCAAGAAAATAGTAGAGTTATCAAGTTAAAGCCACAAAGATTCCTACTAAACTGTGCTTTGTATAGTTACATTGTATTTATTATTATTCTTATGTGTCAAGAAAATATTAAAGAGAAATAAAATTAAAGCCACAAAGATTCCTATTACTCGAAAGCTATGCTTTGTATAGTTACATTGTATGGTATTTATCATTATTCTAATGTGTCAAGAAAATATTAAAGATAAATACAATTAAAGCCACAAAGATTCCTATTACTCGAAAACTGTGCTTTGTATGGTTACGTTGTATTTATTATTATCCTTATTACGAGTATGTATCAAGAAAAGTTGAGTAATATAATTAAAGACTCCTACTTCGCGAAAAATTCTCAACCTTAAAACAGTGCTTTGTAAATTGTCTTTATTTTTATTATGATATAGCAAAGAAAAATACAATTAAAGAAAACAGTAAAGAAAAATACAATTAAATAAAATAGGAAAGAAAAATACAATTAAAGACGCATTGAAAGATTCCTATGCGAAAAATTATCTACTCAAAAACAGTGCTTTGTAAATTACCTTTATTTTTATTGTGTCAAGATAATAGTAAAAATAATACAATTAAAGCCACAAAGATTCCTACTACTCGAAAACTGTGATTTGTATACAGTGAAACCCCGTTTTTACGTTTTTGAAGGGACTGATAAAAAAACGTAATTAGAGGGAAACCGTAGATTCGGGGTTAGAAAAACAAATTTAAAATTGAAAATTATTTTTTATTTAGATAATCACGCAAATCGGTTTGGTACATATTTTTGTGCTTGTTTACAGCTCTTTCGATCTTATAAATCGATAAGAAAGTTTCGTCTTGTACGTTTTCAATGCTAGTAAAGTAGCTTTTAAGGCCCTCAATATGCCTCATAGCATCTTCTTTTGTTGGAATTGGATGGATTAAGTTTACCTCTTCTTCACCAGATAATTTTTCGTCGGATAAGTTTTCGTGGATGTGACTGTCCACTATATCATCGATATCCTATAAAACACAAGCACAGATTGACCTGCCTATACAGTCTGCCTGCCTCTAATTCGCTAAATTTCCCACCAATTGCATCGTATTAGGACTCGTGTAACCTTGACCATGAGCGCTGCAGGTGCACACGTGTCTATAAATGGAAGCAACATATTTCTGCTTCCTAATATTCATTCCAAATATTTTAAATCGTCGCGCGTTCAATTAAATATGTTTTTAAATTGATTTGCATTTTAAATATTTCAAACGTAAATTGCGGGAAATATAAATGTAAAGCGGGTACTAAATGTACTAAAATAAAACGGGATTGTAAAAATTGAACGCAAATAGCGGGAAAACGTGAATTCCGGGCACTTAAAAACGGGGGTTCACTGTAGTTACATTATATGAATCATTATTAATATGTCAAGAAAACAGTAAAGAGGAATATAATTGAAGATTCCTACTACGCGAAAAATTATCTACTCGAAAACAGGGCTTTTTAAATTGTCTTTATTTTAGTATGCCAAGAAAACAGTAAAAAAGTAATACAATTAAAGCCAGAAAAACTCCTACTACTCGAAAACTGTGCTTTGTATAGTTACATTATATGAATCATATGTCAAAAAAATAGTAAGAAAATATAACAATTAAAGATTCCTAGTACTCAAAAAAATCATCAAAATATTATATAATTATGAAAAGATCATCCGCACTGTGTGTATGGACTTACAAATAAAAACAATTGCTCAAAATAATCAGCTCTAGAAAAATATGTTTTAGCACCGCAACAGTAACAACACCCTTCCCTCTCCTCCTACTATAAGTAATCTTCTGTAACAATTTATCTATTTCGTGTTAATAAATCTGGTGGACTTATTACCTTAAAACAATTAACCAGCTTTTGTTTTATAAATTAATTATCCATGGTCATGTCTTAAACTAAGGAATGATTTTCTTGAAAAAAAAAACTAAACTTAAAATAAAAGATAAATTTCAAAGAAAATAGGGATTAGGGTTTAATTTTTAAAATTCCACTTTTGTGACCAATAGATACCCATTTCCATATCACAATTCAATGGATTTATATTTTCATGAACCATCTAACCACTGAAGAATGAAGGTCTCACTATATAATTTCACCATTCTCTTCTGTCCGTCACCAATCTCCACCAACAAAAAACTCTGACTGACTTCAACCCTGTGTAAACTACACTTATATCTTAGAGGAAAAAACATATGGTGCAGGAATCATTCTTGGTCTTCGGTCAAAAATGATACTATGATTTGCATGTATTTTTATTAAAATAATTTGATTCATTCTTTGGAGTTCAATTTTCAATCATTACATTGAGGGCCAGTCCCCACACTGCTGTGTGAAGTCACTTACTAATGGGTGAACAAAGCTCCTTGTATCTCTCAGCCACTTTTCGTAAGAGAGGGAACTTCAAAACTGCAATAGTGAGTGCTCTCCCAACAGAATTGTGGTATTAAACCCCTAGTATATTATGATAAATTTAAACAATTTTTCATACATATATATTAATTTTTTTTTTAATATTTTCAGAGCAACTGTCATAATTAGGTGTGATATGGATTTCGTTCTTTACCCCCTGGATGTTCAAATATGCCCTGTGGATTTTAGTAGTTGTAAGTATTTATCAATATCTTTTACTTATTGAAAGAATTTCTTTCATAATTATTTTTTAAGTTAAAATGAGACTATTTTCATGTTAATAAGATAAAAGTAACTCAAAATATTTTTAACTGTCCTCCAATAACAAAATAGTAATTTCTGTACACTCTATCTTTACAGACAAATACATGATGCAAGACATGACGTTTAGATGGAAGAAAGACGCAGCAGTCAGCTTTCCCAGTGATTTTGGAGATGGCTACAGACTGCCAAAATATGTTGTCTCTTTCAAAATTGATCATGAGTTACACAATATTTATTATGGTGAAGGTGAGTATTTTTTATTGCAAAACTAATTTCCTTTTAATAAGATTAAATTAAAATATTTTTAGTGTCAAAATGAAAGGGTGAGATTATCAGGTCTAGATATTTAAGATGACATTATTAAGCGATTATTACAGGTATCTTAGGTTACTGGTCCCTTAACAGACTCTTTCCTACACTGAGAAGCATTGAAACTATGTGTCTTCAAATATAATTAGAAATCAGAATTCTTTGCAATTTTGTATAATTACACTATTCAACACTGATTTTATATCTGGCATAATATATATAATTTTATGAGTCGAAATTGAACTGACTTATTACAGTGTTAAAAAATGCTTTTATTTTTACATTATTTTTACTCTGAATTTTTTAGATACACTCGTGCATTAGATTAAGTTAATGAGTAATATAATTTTTAAGTGACCAAGATGTCTAGATATTAGAGCATTTTATAAGTTTATAAATAGTACATTTTTTCTAACTAACCAAAAAGATAATAAAAGGCTTGTATGTGAAAAACTGTTTTTTCGGCGTACCACCAGGAATTAAACCAAAACCCCCAGATAGACAAGCATTCTGCCAAATAGACCAAAAAAGTTGTTACAAATAAGAGTGTATTTTATTATGAAACAGTGACATAGAAGTCAGCTGTTAATTATAATATTAATATAATTTAATTAAGTCAAAACTGTTTGTATTGCATTATTTTTACTCTTTTCTTATTTTCTTGTCCATTTTTAATCAATAACTCTTGACAGCTTTGTAGATTAACAGATCCAATTAATGTCTTATCACACTAAGGCATAAGTATGTGATGTTTTTTAAATTCTAGGAAACCATTCAACGGCACGTCTGTTAATCACAATGTCTCGAGAATTACGAAGCTACCTTTTAGAGTGCTATTTGCCTTCAACACTCTTCGTAGTCATGTCTTGGGGAGGATTTTGCGTGATTCCGGAGATTGTTCCAGGAAGAATGGTTTTGTTAGTCACTACTCTACTCTCATTAGTAACTATGATTGATACTGTGAGGTATGATCATTTATTTTTTTAAATATATTATATCCCCAAACACTTGTTAGATAAATAGTTGTTATTATCACCTCATCTTATCAAAAGGATTAGCAGCAGAGCAGGCACCAAAATTTGAAATTTTTCATGAAACTATTTCTCAAATAAAGACTAGTTTAAAGCTCTTATTGAAAGAGATAAAAGCCTTTAATTCTCCAATTTAATCGTATTTAAGAAAAGGGGTGTGGCTTATGTAGAGCTTATGCTTATACTACCTTTCCATATAGTTCAATACTCTGAATTTAGGAGACATTTCTACAATGGAATTCAATTCAAGGTGATATACTTATTATTATGTGGGAGTAACACGGTGCAGATTTCAAGCAAACTATGAAGTCCAGTGCATTAAACCCACGGCCATGACTAAATTAACTATTTCCTCCCCCACTTAACTTTGACTTTCAGTTAATCTTAACAGTCAATCAATAATGTAATAATTTACGAGTATGTATGATTGATTGAATAATTTTGCAATACTAACTAAACATAAATAAGATGAGAGAATTGAAACAATTAAAGAAATAATCTAATATTTAATTTAAAAAAGGTAATGTCCTTTTTGGTAATAAGAGTATATAATAGACAAATGTAATAAGCTGGTAAACTTAAAACAGAAATTCCTAGTTACTTGACCAACAGCTCATATATGGTATTCAAGCATAAAAATTTAACATGACGAGGGAAGGAGAATATGTTTGTATCTGACTATTGAAATATATCTCTTTAAAATCTTATTACCCTATCATGTAAAAAAAGAAATTGAATGAATTAACTTATTCAAATTTCAGGAATAATTCTCCAAGAGCACTCGAATTAAAATGCATCGAAGTATGGCTTATATCTTGCACACTCTTCGTATTCCTTGCACTCATAGAATATTTCATTGTTTTGTTTGGTATTCGCTATGATAAGCATTGGAGACATAAAAAGAAGGAACTTGATAAGTGCAATGAGCTTTCGCCGTTGCCTCCTCAAACACAGCCTACTGTGTTAATCAATCATACACAGGTGAGAATCAATCGGAAAGGTTTGTATTTCAAATTTACTTAAATTTCTTTAAAAAAACTTCTTAATCAGTAAGCAATTTACAACAAAAGCATGATTATATTTTTATTAAATCATCAAATTTATGTCACAAAAATATTAAATCATAATATATCGAACCCTTTCAGACAAAATAATCCAACCAGCATTTAGGAACATATATAAATCAGCCATAAGAATTTTATTTTTGATAGAATTTAAATATTTTTTTTATTTTTATGGTTTGAAACTACAGAAGAGTGCCGATTATCAGGAGACCAATTATTTGTGATTAACTGTTGTCCTCTATAGTACCAATGTTTTTTTTAGTAATCCCGAAATTATTTTTTTCCAAATTTTTAACGAACATCCACATTTTGAAAATTACAAAGCAAGGATCTAAACTGTTATAAAATCTATGGTTTACATTATACCAATTGACTAATGCTACCAAGTTGGCAGTGTTTCCCTCGTCCACACCGACACGAAAATATGTATATCCGGGGAATCCCAATGTAATTGTTGCTTTATGATAACGTACCTGTCAAATATTGAGAAAGCTTGTTTGTGTACTCGTAACAAGATTTATCTAGCATTTCAACTCTTAAAATGTTCAACTCAATAAAAACTTAATTTGAATTAACCATATTTTTTCAACTATACAGGCTCGTGTCTCTCCCAATTACCACGGATAATTGGTGCTCTACGGTATTTTTTTTTCCTGTAAAATTACCTGAATGCTGGTCACTGGTCTGTAATAACTAAATATATTGTAACTGATAGATTCACAATCAATGCATGTTGGTTTATTGAAATCAGTAAGATATAAGTATCATAATTTTGAGAAAAATCTTTTGAAGTACAAAACTTAAGTTTATTGTGATATACTTAATAACAATAGCAAAGGTATTGATTTAAAAATATTTTCACTAAACTATTATAAATCATGAGGACATCAAATAATAAAAATACTTTAAATCAGAAATTAGCTATGTATTGAAAATAATTACAACCAGTGTTATTAAAGCTACTTTGAAAACAAAACACTTACAGCTACTTTTTAATCTAAGTAGGAAGCTATTTAAGCAGCTAATAAAAGAACAGCACTAATTTACAACTACTCTTAGAGAAAGTGAGCTACTTCTAGCGCATTATTTAAAAACATATATTATAACCAACTATAATAAAATGTAATTATTAATAAATAAATATTTGATCCCAAAACCTGCGATGGCTGATGAATTTATTATTTTTTTTTACATATATAATATGAACAGTTACAATTACTGTTAAGTATTTAATGTTTCAGTATCATAAGCAAATTGGTTCCAACACTCCTCAAATTGGCCACATTTCCTCAAAGAAAATTCGACGTTGAATACATGCTTGCATTGTTTATAATTTATACTCACTTTTTGTTTAAGTTGCTGAATTAATTTTTTTATTTGGGCTTACTTTCATTGAAATTATAAAAATTAATAATGGATAAAATACATTACTATTTAGACACACTATTAGCGCTATAAATAGAACATAAAACAGTATTTAATTTCAAGGCACTTAAGAAAATAAAAAACCAATCGAGTATTTTGCTTTTCAGAGCTTAATATGCAAGAATATCAATGAATATATTTACTTCCTATGCATTTTCAAAAATAAAATTAAAATAAAGAGAAAAAAATCTAAATTTCAGATAACCTTTCCATAAAAAAGTTCTTTTGCCAAATAAATAATATAGTCATAAGTTACCCATATTTTCCGATTTATTATAAAAAATTTATTTGCTATAATGACAGTCGATTTATTATCGTAAGGTGGTGATTTACAAAATAAGTCTGAATTTTTTTTTTTAAAATGTACCTAATTTTTATCAATAGATATAATCATTTCATGGAGAAAATAGAGGACATTTAAATATCTGCATTCTCAATTTAATGTTTGAATTTCATCAATGCATAATAATTTCATCTTGTGAATCGACTTGAATTTCTGTCAACAATCCATATTATAGCATTTGTGGCCTGATTAGTAAAACACGACTTGGCCAGAAGGTTTTGCATTTGATTCCCAATGGTGCCCAAAACCAAAATTCCCAATCTGATTTCATACAAAGATTTCATCTGGTAACAATACTCGCAAGCGTTAGACATGTACGAGTGTTGTTATCTCTTCACATGTGGTAGTATTGCTAACACATGCAATTATGAACGAGTTTTTTGACTACTCCGGTGGTTCTAAATCCAAAACCTTGATAAATGGGGCCAAAGACAGTTATTTCCCAGCTACGCTTTTCAATATATCTGACTCACCAATTCAGATAAATTGAAGGGTGCCATATAAAAGAATGAATCCAAATTATGTCAACAATAGCTTCACATTTTTATTTTAACTTAAAATTGTTTAAAAAAGGCAGTTCGCTCATAAATGCATCTAGTTTTGTATAAAAATCTTTGATAAACTGTACAACCTTTCACATTTCCTATGGAAATAACCAAGAAATATATTTGACCATAATTCTTAAGAATAAAAAGCGTAATACATTTTTATTTCTAAACCTGTTACTATCCAATTCCAATGCTACACATCAATAAAATATAAATATTGAGTGATGTGTATAAAATGATATGTGAATTAACAGGCTCTGATACAAGGAACTACAGAGTTACCGCCGCTAGTCCACCGAGGACAAAATGGAAACAGAATAGAGCACATAAGATTTGGTCACAGGAAGATCGGTCCTGAAGATTCACTGCACAAAGACACTACAGCTATACCGCTACCTCTGCACACAGTATGTAATTGGTGTACACCTTCAAATACCTTTTTTAAAAAGGTTCACAGAGTCACTGCTCTGGTATAAAATCTTCTTGTCTCCAGTGAGATGCAGGCAGTAGGCTGGATTACTGGGACCTAAACGGATGACTAACCCAGATCCTATTAAATTGCTATTTGTTTTGATCTATTACTTGTTCCATGCATTTTTTTATCATGTGCAAAATAAAATTAATAAATAGCGTGGAATTTTTTTTAAATATTTTCAAAAATGGAATATTTATTCAAACAATGATTTTATACCAAGGCATAGACAAATAAATACGTTTGTTTTAATCACTCATTGCTTTTGGTTAATTTTTTTCATTTTGACAAAAAGAGAGCTTGATTTGATTAATTTGCAATTTCAATTGGCTTTACTCGTAGAAAGATAAAATAATTTATAATTTTGCTAAAAATGTACGAAAACTCTTCATTAAAATATTAAGAAAACACATAAATATTAAATTCACACATTTCATCAATCACACGCACCCGTTAGCAGTGTTGTTAAAGCTACTTTGAAAAAGTAGCACTGTTACAGCTACTTTTAAATCTAAAGTAGCATGCTACTCAAGCATTCTAACTAAAAAGTAGAAACAATGTTACTTTGCAGCTACTATTATAATAAAGTGCTTTTACCCCGTTACTTAACAACACTGCCTAAATATACTTAATTATGATTCTTTGAGAACTTATCTCATTTCAAATCAATCATTTTAAATGAGCACAAATAATTTTTATTTTGGTACTCCTCTCAGACAATAAAATTACAGAAGGGCCCTGATAATCCACTTGTGTTATTTAGAATCCACAACACATTTTTATTTGAATCTTATCAATATTGTAAAGCCTTTTTTACAGGTTAAAATTATTATATTTCAGTTTTCATTATATCATCTGTGGTGAAATTGAATTAAATAAAATTCGCATTTTTCAAATTGATAGAATATTAAATTTAAGACAGGCAACCTGACTTGATATGATTTGAAGTACCTAAACCATAAATATTTGATAGTACATTTCACATTCTCCATTCAAGTATTACTGTGTTATAATTCAGGGTCTTATTTGATTCGTACCAATTTAAATTGATATTTATAGTGCATTTTCCTCCTTTACCCAATTTATCTTAAATGTTTCATTGAAATTTAAACTTGTCTATATATTATATATAATTGTTCAAATGTCCCTACATTATGCTGAAAACTAAACAAATCTTAATAACAGAAACATTTACAATCAGTTAATAGTGGAAGAAGTAACCATCTGGCACCTGTCCTGTCCTTATGTTTACAAAATTTGTCTTACAAACTTACACTGTACATCACTTACAAAATAAAACATATTTTGTGCACTTTCTTAAATTCGACCTCTGTGACCTAGTTGCTTAAACAATTAATTGTCTTCCACCTGCGGGTTTCAAGTTTTATTTCCAATGTTATCCAAAAATAATTAAAACAAGTAAATAAAAGAGTCTGTCTGATTTCGTTCAATGATCAGGTTATTATTACTACATTTTTATTTTGCTAAAACGTACGAATACAAACTGCGAGCTACATGCTAACTCCACTAGTAAGTGAAGTAACCTACTAGTAAGTAGTAAGTGCTAACTCCACTAGTAAGTGGAGTGACCTAATGACACAATTAATCAGTCAGAATATAACCTTGTCATTCTGTCCGAATTACAGATACATTGAGGTGTATCATAAAAATGAATTAATGAACAGCTTGGAAAAAATTACATTCAATAAATTCAGAGTAAAATTTTAATTACGTGTTTCAAGATTCCATAATCGTTTTAACATACACGTGTGTATATATAATTTATTCAATTAAAACTTGAACTTTTCAAGATACAGGTTTTATAGTGAATAGAAATTTAAATTTATAAAATAAACTCATCCACTTGCTTAATATGTGTAGTGCAATTCTTCAGACATTTAGCTAGGAGACAATATGAAAGTTTGGAGAAGTTGTTATTTAGTGATTAGTACTATCGAATCATCAAACATGAATATCTACCAATGCATCAAATACAAACAATTATACATCTAAGAATAACAATTACATTTCTCTTCCATACAAATGTGAAGTATTTATCTTAAACAATTAATTTAAAAAATCCCGACTCTTTTAATAAATTCACTATATTTCTAATTCATACCTCTGAAAGTTCCGTCGATGGATGTTCCATCATGGTGTCAATTTGATGAACTAGATTTACTCAATTTACCTGTTCATTTTGGTATAATAATATACTCGTCAAAAAAAATGTCTTACAAAAACCCCTACAAAAATGGTTACAGAATCTATCTACTTTTGTTTAAAACAACTCTGGAATCTCTGTGATTTTTTATTCCATTGCTTTCTTTTTTATATTCACTTACTTACAAAAGCAAAATAATAAATTTCCCATATTGTAAATACACTATTGATGAAATGTGTGATATATTTAGTTAATTTAGATATATAATTAGAATCTCTGATTAGAAGTAACTTAACATTTAAATTTTATTTTCTTTAATTTTTTGCATCATAATTTGACATTTCTGTTTTATTCAAAAAATGCATTTAGTTGAATAAATAAACAATTCATCCTTTTGCATGCTGTAGTTGGAAACATAATTCATTGACTTTATTAAAAAAAGGTAAGTAGGTAAAACATGTTTTACGCTTGACAGAGCAATAAATATTTCAATAAAATAATACATTATTACTCAATACTATAAAAATGTTGATAATGATAAAACAATGTCATTTTCAAAACTTCATACCAATATTGAAAACAAACTCAATTTGTGACAACTAGCGAAGAGGAAAACATTTTTTCCACATTGTATTCCTTTTTGTCTGTATTACAAATAGTTTCCCTATACTGCTAGAAACTTTTATACTTATTTTACATAGGAAGAATCTTATATTGAGAAATTTAAATCCAATCATAAAATATGACATTTTGATATTTTTCATTCATTTATATAAAAATTTCATTTATTTAAAATTATAACGCATCATGTCCACAGAATACACTTTGAAATTAACTTTAAAGTTTAACTTGCCAGAAGTCAAATACATTTGTTCTTTTTTACGCAATTCTTAAAACTTGGATTTTTTTAGGAAATTAAAGTTTAGTGTATTTAATACATGAAAAATTTTGGCATACTAACTCAAAAATACATAAAAGTGGGCATGATCCATTGTAATTTCGAACAGATGCTTTGCTATAACAAATACTTACGGTAACTTTAATTATCAACTAATTTTTATTTATTTGTACAGTAGTCCTCCCTTATTCGCAGTTTCGTTTTCTGTGGTTCAGTTAGCCGCAGTTTTGAAAAAATTAAATGGAAAATTCCAACATATCATCAGAAGGTCAATAGTAGCTTAACGCTACATCACAATGCCTACGTAATTCACTTCATTTCATCTATCACATCATCACAAGAAGAAGGGTGAGTACAGTACAATAAGATATTTTGAAAGAGACCACATTCACATTACTTTCATTACAGTACATTGTTATAATTATTCCATTTTATTATTAAACTTGGCGTCATTTAAAATTAAATTTTATCAAAGATATGAATTTAGAGGAAAAAACAGTCTGTATAATAGGGTGTGATACTATCCAGGGTTTCAAGCATCCACTGGGGGGTTTGAAATGTATTCCCCACGAATAAGGGAGAACTACTGTACTCTCATAAGTCTCGAAACTCTTATTTTTCATAAAAAACATTGTATTTGAATTTTAGCATGAAAGATTCTCACAGAATGCCCTCAAATAACATTTTTGACACTAATGAAAATACAGATAAGTACTAATAAACCTAAATACCAATTTAATTATGAACTTGCAGCAAGAGACAAACCTCGAGTCACCTGAAGCAGCTCGTGCAGCTGCCAGAGAAGCAGTGCGCGGGGCCCGCTTCAGAGCTGTGGCCCAGCAGGCAGTGCTCTACTGTGGCTCCCAGAGAGGCATGATGGACCAGGTCTCACTCATCATCTTCCCTATTTGTTTCCTGTTGTTTGCAACAGTCTACTGGATAATCTACCTCAACGCTTCACACCAGCAGATGAAACAATGACCCAAATATGTTGTTCAGGATGTCAGCTTTTTTCTTTAATATTCTCATAATTCAATCTAAGTAAAAGGGCTTCTCAAATGTTTCTGTAGTATCGTCCCTGTATGAGAGTACAAAATTAGTCCATTTCGTTGTCTTCTTACTTATACGAATAATGGAATTCAATTGGGATTATATGATAATCACGTTTATAAAAAAAATCCTGTTACTTTATTGTTTTTATATGTACATGTATAGTGTTCTTACGGAAATTTCTGCCTTCAAATATTTTTTATCTTATTCTTGAAATATATAACAAACGGAAAACAATATTTTGGAACTTTGCGGTAAATATTTTCCTCACCGTACAAATATAACTCCATCACAGAAGGTTGAGGGATTTAGTAAGTAATTGAGAACATGCACTATGCGATATTTCGTTAAGAGAGATTTTATACAATATATAAACTCAAATTGTTGATAATTATATATCTAGATATTATCCAAATTGTGAGATGAAGTAGAAATGAAAGCCAATGCCTCACCCAATGTTTCACTGTATTTAAGAAAATATTACAATTTGGTACAGAGCCGCAAAACAGGCTACTGAGTCTATCTGTGTACTTTCATAGAGAAACGGTACTACACTTGAATAAAAACTTTTAGACTTAAAGAAAAAACTATAAAAGGGTTAATAGTCATATTTAACTCAAAAGTAAGTTACAAAACAAAAAACCTTATAATTTTTGGGGTTACTTAAAAATTTTAATTGTAAAAAGTTTGTTAGTTACATATCCTCATTTTAAAAAATTGTATGATTACTCAAAATTCCTCCCATCTTTGAAAAACAAACTTTTTCGAAACAAACAATAAAATAATAACATTTATGAAAACACGCAAATATGTGAATGCGAAAAATGATCTCAACTTGATGTAAGTCTTAATTTTAGTACATGTATGATAAATTTCCTATCATTTTAAATGTTCAGGTTTGTATTGTAAGTTATCTAACACACTCAAAATCTAATCATTTCACACATATTTTACTATATTAATAATTATAATTAATGGGATTCATGTAAAATTGGCAAGAGTTAGAATTATACCTGAAGAATGAAAACTTAGATAAAAACAGTAAGAAAATTCATAGCATAAGGGTTCAGCACCTTTATTAAAATACTAGTTAAATGTACATACATACTAGATCAAATATTATTTATTTAAAGCAAAGTGATTCTTATGTCAAGTGGCATAGACAATAAAAAAATTGTGTAGAAAATATATAAATTTGAAATATTTAAAAAATCTAATCAAAAACTCACACAATTAGAAAAGAAATAAGAGTGCATTTTTATCATATATTCAAAAGTACCAATTAAGTTAGTTTATCATATTTTCAAAATGTGGTGTGTACTTCGTATAACCCCGAAAATAATTATTTGTTTTTAACATAAACTTTTGAGTATTTTTATTTTACCTCAAATTAAAAAAAAGCTTCAGTAGTTTGAGAAACCCTATTTTAAGTGATTTTCAAATCAGGGAACACAATAATTATGCTTGATATCTGTACTTCAAAATTATATAAAGTTTATGGAATATAATATAATGTATATGGAACATTTATGACAATGCGTGCCTTCAGTGAATGGTGATAATCATGTTTTTTCAGTCAAATATACTTAAAGAACTTTTTAGAACACTGCTTCAAGTGCAATTATTTATAAAACATTTGTGATTATAAATAGTGTCTTATCTATACATAAACAAATATATTGTAAATATTACTTTTATAAATATATTAATTATTTATTCGTGAGAATGGTTGTGATCACAGTGGTATTTCAACAAGACATTGCATCAAGATTGGTTTTTTATTCAATATCAAATTGATGAATAGGTAATATTCAATTATTCTCTGTCCATATAATTAAGAAAAATAAAATTAAGCTATCCATTCTTTCCTCTTGATTGGGAAAAATAGAATAGATAGGAAACGAAAAAGGTTTAATCCAGTCAAGTTCTTGTAGTATATATATTTCAACTATTTATGTTTATGACTATATCAACAAAATACCACATACCTGTTTTCTGCACCACCTAATTTTTTTAGGTATATTCTCTTGAAATATTTCTAGTGTTACCATAAAAAAAATCATATATGAATTTATAATTTCCTATTGTGTGTAAACACAAAAATATATTTCCCATTTAATTATTTCAAAATCTATCTCTTAATTTACATAAAATGATTAATTCACTTAATATACTAAACAATTATATCAGTCAAAATATCTACACTTCACTTGTGAGTAATATTCGCAATAGTGCTTCTTGATTAAGCTCAAGCTCATAAGCATGATTTTGAATAATCAATTGACCAATCTTAGTGACAAACACAGGACCTAGAAAACTTTTTGAAGTGCCAAAAGGGTACATTTTGTTGAAATGAAACTGTTAGACATTATAAAGAAGTTTACAAAAAAATATCTGTCCATATCCACGCAAGTGCTTTAACACTTTCAAAACTCATTTTTATGAATCATATCAATTTACCAAAGTTTATAAATATCAAATTATATTTAATGACTATAAAATTTTAGACTTAGCACAAATGCATATGTAAAAAAATCATATTTAATATTTATATTATCTCATTTTCATATTCATTAGTGTAATAAAATGAATTTATCTATATCTCAAGTGCAATTCTTTTAAAAATAAATAATGAATATAAATTTAATTTTTAATTTAATAATATATACCCTGGTCTTTTTGTAAATGGTCAACAAAATACACAGCAACTATATTTCTTCCTTCATTTCTGTAATATTTAAGACTAATTATTTTTTGACAATATCCAAAGAATAAAGAAATGTAACTGAAAACTAAACACCATCTTGTATTGTATATTATATTGTATTTCGCATTTGTTGTAAACAGTACAACCTGGTGGATGTATTGCCGTATGGCAATATCTTATAATCAACCACAAAGATTTTAAAGAGGCCGGAAGTGAAAACCAGACGATGTCTTACCGACTAGGCCAAGGAGGACGTCAATCATTATTCTATCAGGAACATAGATGTCATAAAACACCTTCAGAACTTGGCACTCCCGAGTCTTCCTTTGTTAGATCAAAACTACATTTTTTTATCCTAACACCGTGGATGGTTAAAAATGAACATAGAAATATAAAAACAGAAAACTATTATGGCTTTGCGGAAAAACGTCAAACCATAAAAAAAAATTACAAAACCAAGCAGCAAGGAAATGGAATCATCAACTCAATAGATGTCAATTTGTTATATCTGGCTCTACCAGAGTAGAAATCTCTAGTGCAAAAATAATCGTTATTTTTTCAATTTTATTATAAGTTAAGTATCAATATTAAGATAATACAAAAAAAACTAATTCTTTGAAAAATCAAAATATACACATTTTTTTATTTTTTTTACAGGGACATGCATTTGTCCCTCTTCCACCCACACTCTCTTAAGGAATTAATTAGGTTTCCTTACAGTGTGACTTTACACTCGTAAGAAAATTGAATGTAGTCATACTTTGATGAAAGAACTATCCCCAGGAGCCTCCTCTGCTGGTGTCACTCCGAAATGTGAAAAGGGTAACAGTGCCAGAGCCTCCCAGAGCCTCCTCTGCTGGTGTCACTCCGAAATGTGAAAAGGGTAACAGTGGTATCGAAAGAAAGTAAGATATGTTTAGAGATACTTATAAAACTAAAATAAAGCTTAAAAAACAATATAAGATACTATCAATTTAACACATTGTTTCACAGCTAAATTATCTTTAAATATTGACTCTGTGCCCTGCTAAAGATGTTGCCGGGCACAACAAAAGTAAAAAAATACGGTCTTTATTTTTCTATAATTTTTTATTCTATGACTATGGAAGCAGTCAAACTGCTCCACAATTCTTATAATGAAGATGCTGCACATAGGTGACTAGGTGTAAAGCAAGAAGTATGAAACAATAGTTAGCCCTAGATGAATTTACAAAAAAAATCTCAGAAACATCAGAATTAAGAAAAATTATTCATTGAGTATATGTAAATCATACCTTATAAAATGGTATGATTTAAATCTACTCTATGCGTTATTATTACCATTGAAACTAAATACTTAAAAAAATCAAAGCCCAAGAATTTGTACAGCATACATATATGTATTAAGAATCAACAACCGTTTTCGAAATGGTTCAAAAAATGTAGAAGAAAAAACATTAATAACACCGTACAAATTTTTACAACTATATATTTCTAATATATATTATACAACACATGGTAACAAAGAACATACTGAAATTAATCGAACAAAGGAACAAAAATGATTGTCTATTTAAAATATTCATAAATCATATCCATACATGGGCCCTTCCATGTAAGCTTTCTGCATATCATGAGAATTTCTCCTTAAACGTCTTCCGATTGGTTCAAGATCTGCGTAACATTTAGGAAATACTTTTTCAATAACTTCCAGTGCCTCTTTTGAGTCAATTTGTCTAACTGCCAATAAAGAATATAAAGCCTTTGTCTTCACACAATCCTATAAAGAGAATCAACAAAAAAGTAAATAATTATACAATCTTAACAACAGGCCCATTTTCTTATGAAAAAACCTGATGTAAAACAAGTTTATCACTATGTTGATAAATAGTTGAACAGTGAAAAATGGACCAATTACTGTTAACAAAAGTTATCTCCGTTTAGTTAACTTTTTTTATGAAAATGAACATCAATCAAATAAATAAACTAAGATAATGTTAAAAATAACACTGTAATTTTCTGAAAATCCCATCATGCTAGAGATGTCTACAATATTTTGGAGAAAAAAATATTCTACGTTTCTTATATATGATTTTGAAAATAACTGAATACATAAAAAAAAATATAAACTTAATGCAATGTATTAATTTTTTTCAAGAATTAGTAAAATAATAAACTTCATATACTATATATTTGTGAAAAAATGCAATATATGCGAAATAAATGATAAATTTGATTTTAAAAACTTAAATATCGGTGGCTTCTTTCGAGCCCCCTCCGTAAGAATAATTGTAGTTACACATGAAATACAATCAGAACAAATTATATTTTTGGAAGTATTTACTTATGAAAACAAACATAATTTGTAAATGAAATATCCATGAAGAATAATGGATAAACATTTCCAAGATTGTTTAAGGAATAGGTACTTCGAGCATAAAACTGAAAATCACAATAATAAAAAAAAGCAACAAACATCTCATTATTTTTAACGAAAAACATTTGTTATTATGACAACATTATAATAATAATCGGACTTTTTGTTTATTGTATTTTTTTGTAAAAAAAAGTAGTTTTTTTTTATCGACCGGTTCGCCATATGCTAAAAAATTTGCATGTGGCCTTTCATTGGAAAGGTTAGGGACCCCTACACTCTGATCGAAAAATAAAATGACACATGGGTTGTGCCTTCCGCCAATAATGGTTGACGAAAACGTTAGACAAAGGTTTATCACCGGATAGTAACCATTGGTGGAATCATGATACACATGTGCTAGTAATGATTGGCAAGGTCATGGTACACATGTTATATCATCGGCCATTATAGTGTTAATATGTTTAATGTAATGGAAAATCAACAGGCTTCTTAGAACAAGCTCTCAGCCTAGTTATAAGCTGGTGCATTTTATTTTTTTGTTGATCCCATGCATTAAACAAAAAAAATATTTCGAAAGCAGAAACTATGTAATCCGTGTTTTATACTCCTAGGTCACGTGGATATGAAAAAGATGGAAAAAATTATTTCAAAAGTAGAAACGATGTCATCCGTGTTTTATACTCCTAGGTCACGTGGATATGAAAAAGATGGAAAAAATTATTTCAAAAGCAGAAACTATGTCATCCATGTTTTATACTCCTAAGTCACGTGGATATGAAAAATATGGAATAAAACAATTTAAATTTATAGTGAACTGATCATTACCTGATGAGCTTTTTGTACCCTCGTAAATCCAGCATCTCCCTGAGACCATGCACTCATGAATGAACAATGGGTAAGATTAGCTGCCCGAATTTCTGTACACGCTAAATGTTCCATATTCTTGAAATTCAGGTCGTTTCTACAGTAATCAAACATATGAATCATTTCATGTGTTAAAACTGCTTGGATCATCCCTTCAGTTTTACAAATATTTTGACAAACAACTATCTGAAAAACAAATCAGTAGTTAAAATCCAAATCTCATAATTTATTTTAAAAGGATATTCATATTAAATTAATGTAACTATTGTATTTAATAAATTCATTTTGAAAAAAAACTTCCAAATAAACTATTTCAATACATACTAATTTGAAACCAGAGGTCGGAAATCGGAGATTTGTGAAGATAACCTAGGGTAGAAATAAAAGATACAAAAAACTTTCTTACTTACTTGATTGAACTCAGGATCAAAGCCCCCACTAACAGTTCTCTCACAAACTTCACAAGCGATGTGTCGTCTAATGTCAATGGGACTAAAGAGAAAATTGTTTATATTATAATAGTGTTATTATAGAGTACATTTAATATTATAATGTAAACAAAACACCTAGGACATAATCTAGTATATTGAAAATCACAGAAAAAAAGGTGCATATTTGACATAAAATATCTGGTTACATGAAAAAATCTAGGTAGATTGGTTAAGACCACTTCTTCATATTTTCGTTCAAGGCAATATGAGGTTTGTCATTCAATGAACGATAATATTGGGATAAAATTTGAGGGCCTATCAAAAGGGACCATGGGACCCATGCGTGTCAAGCCATGTTACCTTGAAGCAATTCATTTGACTGTGATACACAATAGCATAAAATATTGAATCTGTATCTATCATATTTGTGATATATTCATGATAACTGAGTGTGTTGAGCAACGAATTGCATAACTTTTGTCGAAAATTTTGACATATGTATAATAAAATTAATCATTTTTAGAGAAGGAATCTATGAGCAAAACATAAATTAAAGAGTGGTTGTTACAATTAAGTTGAAAGTGATTCAGATTCTGGCAGGCCTGCATCAAAGAGCCCATGAAAATGTGGAGCATGAATGTATTGCAATTAATAAAAATCATCATTTGACTATACAACAGTCTGAAGAAAATCTTGGCATTTCAAAAATAATGAAGAAATTTAAACCCAAGATTTGCAAATGAGTCCCATTTCCGCAAAAATTAATTTCACCTAGCACAATAGCAAAAGAGCCTCTGAGTGGAGACCCCCCAACACATATTTGAAAGGGTCAACAACGATCCTGATTTCTTAAAAAAATATCAACTAAGGTGATAATGAATCATAAATCTACAACTATTACCCTGAGACAAAAGCCCAGTCTCCTCAGTGGAAAATTATAGAATAAGAACAAAGAAAGCACAACAAAGTAAGAGTAATGTTAAGACAATGCTCAATGTTCCTTGACCATAAAGGTGATTTTCACCATGAATATTCTCCATAAAGTCAGATGGTGAACAAGAAGTTTTGAGGAGATCGAGAAAGAGTAAGGAGAAAACTGCCTCATATCTGGGAGTTGCAAGTGGCAGTTTTATCACGATAAAGCACCTATCTTACCACTTATTTCATCCAGCATTTTTTGACCTAATTACATAAGTCCGTCACTGCATTACATAAGTCCGTCACTGCATTACACAAGTCCGTCAGACTCAAAACAGCCCTGAAATTTCTGTGATTTATGTGATTTCTGGCTAAACTAAACACAGGCTCCCTGTGATTTCTAGCTAAACTAAAATCGCCCGTGAAGTAAAAGAGATTTGAAAATGTGAAGCAGATCAAGCAGTATGTGTCAAAGTAGAAAGACTAATCCAAAAGCTAAGTTTGAAAATTGCTTCAAAAGTGAAAAGAGCACTTGAGTATTTTGAATGGGACTGAGGCGCTGATGTTCTAGGGTAACTACATTATTTTATTTTGTATATCATATAGTCGAGTTGATATTTACAAGACAAATAGTAATGAAACTAATCTCAAAAATATTTTTTAAATATGACGATCCATCAAAAACTTTATCCTAATGTGAATAGGCCCATCTGTGATTCAAGAGAAACAAACAACCAAATCGTTTAATTTAAAATGTTTGATAAATACATTATTTACTATGGAACTTGTATTACATGGTAACTGGAGTGTATAATACAAATTATTTATATTTCTCGAATTAGTTTCATATTTCTCGGATCGATGTCTTTAGAAGAAAAATTTTCATTACTAACTTCATTCCAAATGTGCTGAATATATATTATGACAAACATGCTGAATAATTGAAAGCATTTTTTCACAATTGATTAAGCGGATCTTTTGGTGTCATTTTAAAGATGGAATAAAATAAGTTGTTTTTCAGTATTTGATGCTTTTTTACTACCGCAAAGGAAAAATATAGCACAAACTAAAAAAAATATCCGTACAACATATGACGATGATGCAGTAAGCAATCATGTGTATCAAAAGAAGTTTAAAAAACTCTATAATGGTGATATGACTCTCGAAGTGTGAGTCCATTCTAGAAAGCTAATTACCACTGTTGATGACGAAATCAAGACTTTGATTGAGAATAACCAGCGATCTACGACACGAGGGATTGCTTAGATACTGAAAATATGGAAAACCACCATTCAGGAGCATTTGATGCAATGTGTTTGGATTTGATCTAAAAATATGAAATGAATTCCCAGACAACCCAACATATTATCAACAGAATAAAATATTTTATCAATCATAAGATATTATCAGATAACTCGCTCCATTTTCGCCTATGTATAAACGCTGAGAAAATAGGGCCTGGGCATAACAATTTATGCCCTGATAAGGATACTCCCTATGCATAAATGATGTCCTTGTCGGAGTTAATAAATCTGAGAGTTTGGATGCCATGATTACTGGTAATAGGGGTTTCAGGCAACCTAGTAGTATAGGTACTGCCAGTGGTGTCTTTAACAATATGAAGGCAATATGGGACTCCTCAACATTTAGCCAGGAGACAAAGTATCGGCTGTTTGGCACTTGTATCCTGCCGATCATCAGCCCCCACTGGTTTATTGGAAAAATCCCACGGGGCCGATCATCGGCCTCAAAGTTTTCATACAAGTTTTTATGTCGAATATATATTTTTTAAACTTTGAGAATCATTCACTTATAAAAGAATGCATTTAAAACTAAATATTAACTTGAGATAAAAAATAAAATATAAACTACTGCTTTTTTGCCAAAATATGCTGGAATTAAAAGGGTTAATGTACAGCTCTGAATCTCCACATGTAACCAAGGCCCAAGAAAAAAGACTTCTGAGATTTGAGGACAGATGCCTGAGGAGGATGTCAGTCAGGTGGTATCACATGATGAGTGATATCACACACATCTTTAGGCGCAGCAGTAGCCTATAACCACGACAATACAGATGAGCCGATGAAGGTGGTATTGAGGATGCTATCAATTAACAGGTCAAAGGTGGGTGGGTATGGGAGATCACTCTATCTTCAGTAAATATCATATTAACATTAGCTACTTATAGCGCATGACTGATTAAAAGTATTAAGGTTTTCCCAAACAAAATGACATATCTGCAAAAACAAATAACAGACTGAATTTGCTACTACTAAAAATATTTCATGTTGGTTTAAAGATTACTTCTGTTACGTAACAACGAAAAAAGTAGCAATGAATTTAGATTAGGTGCTTTATTTAAAAAAAAATTGTTTCCATGGAATCTGTATCAGTCTGTTGAGTTAATGTTGGCAAAAGTAAAAGATTGAGGCCAAATTAATATATAAATTACAGAGAATAGGGTTGCATATGAACAACGATTAAAAGAAAAGGAATGTGAAAAGTGTGAGCCTACTCCAACAATCCAGTTATACACACAAAAGTATGAAACATAGCAAGACACACATGTAACTTGTTCAGGTCTGTCCCACATTAATAATATTCTGCAAGATGAGCACTTCAAGACAATATTTCAATTTAAATATTGCAATAAAATACTTAGTGCTTGATAGATGTGACCATATATTGAAAATATGCTCTATATTAACAAAATCAAGCATTATTTTGTATTGCACAATTAAACATTTTCTTATTTGACTGATTAATATATGAATTATTAAAATGAAATTACCATCCAGAACTTTTTAATCCAGCCATCATCAGACGGACTAAGGGACCTGGAACATTAAAAAAAATTAAAAATCCATACAAAGAAAAAATGGGAGTAAAAAAATAGTTCATGAAAAAATTACGTACTCTTTTTAATTGTTGCAATCACTCTAAGTTCGCATTTTTGTCTATCGAAATTCTCCTTTCCTTCACTAGTCATGAAAATATTGTACCATTTAGGTTTAAATGTGCCTCTTCTTTCTGGATAAAGATCAAAACCCCAAGATTTTTGTGTAGATTTTTTTCCTGCCGGAGTTTCTACAGGAATTTCGGCCGTTGTTTCTTGACTTGCACTCATTTTATTGTTTTAAAGCAAAATGTGCGTTTTTTAAATTACGAAAGAATCATTCCTTCACTCAATATTTCCAATTTAATTAAAGATCGTAAGTATTATAACTGGTAAAAAAACTTTTTAACTTATTAAGGTTAGGGTAACTATGTAACTTGTGAATTTCTATGACAGTTCTATAAGCACCATAAACAATACGTTAACCATAAAGTGAAAAGGGGTTCATTTTATGACTGGATTCCCACTTGAGCGTGGTCAAACAGCGAGCTGCCCTGTATGATATTCATTGTTTGCTTATCTCTCTCTCTCTCTTTGAATAATGGCCGTGAACTCCTATATATGAAGGAGTATACGCCAGTGTCCAGTGATGTCAGCTTCATAGTATCTAGGTAGTTCTATTCATATGGGCGACACGGCACATCAAGCAACTCGGCCCAGGACTACTGTTATCTAGTGAGATACTATGGAGTTAAACTATTTTACAACTAAACTACATAGTTTACAACTAAATGAATATTTACAATAAGATGATAGTTAAATGTATATGAGCGAGCGAATGATTTAATTTCCTATCGATATTTATCATATATATTATACATATATTTTATTACAGGTTAATTTTGTTTTTGTTAATAAAATGAGTGATGCTATTCAATATGGAAATTTTATTGAGGCTCAACAGGTGGGGAAGATTTGCAGGGAGTAATATTTTTGTTTGTTTTTTAAAGATCAAAGGGAAAGTATTCAGAGAACAGGAGAAGAAGATATGTTCAAGATCTCCCTCCTCCTGGCCACACTCACACAAAGAAGAGTTCCTTATATGTAGTCTGGCCAGGTGGACAGGGGAACAGCAATGTCCAAAGCGTATTCGGCTTATAGTTGTCGCTTCTCTCCGAGTGCTTCTATAATTGGAAAACCAGGGTTTGATTGGAATGTAGGGTTGAATTGATGCATATCTTTTTCCCCTAGTGCGGTTCGAGGCATTCCAGTAATTTGTCCACTCCTCCATCATCGAAGAGCGCGCCAAAGGTAATAAGTCTTGTGCAGATGTGTAATTATATTTGTCTGTATTTCCTATAGAGGTTGCCTCTTTAGCTAGAGTATCTGCTTCTTCGTTACCCGAAATGCCTCGATGACTAGGAACCCAAGCCAGGGCGACATCAAGGCCCGCCTCTTCAAGGTTGTATATAGTTTCCCTTATATTAAGTGTTATACTATTTGGGGATCGAAATGGGTTCTTTCCTATTGCTTGAAGGGAACTTAGACAATCTGATACAATTAAAGTGTTTGGGATACTTAATTCTAAAGATGTTTGTAATGCTTCCAAGATTGCCAATGTCTCACCAGTGAATGTAGTTGAAAATTTGGGTAGTTTAATTTTTTTCTTGATATTTAAGCTTTCGCAATATATTGCTATTCCTACATGTTCCTCATTAGCAATCTTGGATGCGTCTGTGTAGAAGACAGTCCAGTCACTCCAATGGGTGTTAATGTGGTTGATGAAATCATAATTGGCGTGATAATTCGACTTATCAATACCAAAAGATTCAACAATGCGTGGATTTATAATTAAAGCTTGAAACGGGGTGCAGTATAAAGGAGGAATAGGGGTTTTTTGGACTACCACATTCAACGATGAGAATTTACGATAACTTTGTATTAAAGGGGGGAGTGTTTTGTTTCTCCAAAATATGTTTGTGGGAATGAGATCTGAAAGTAATTTCAATTTACGCAGAAGGGGGTGGGATGTTGTTTTGTATATATTGAGGAAGTATCGGGTACCTAAGAACTGTCTTCGGAAGCAGAGCGGTGGGTCCACACATTCAACCTGTAGGGCATTTGTCGGCGTAGATTTCATAGCTCCAACTATAATTCGAAGGGCCTGAAATTGAATAAGGTCTAGTTTATGGAGGATATATTTGAAGGTAGGGTCCAATAAGAATGACCCATAATCAAGGTGGCTTCTGATGAGGGCGGTGTATAGAAGTCTCAAAGTGGTTGGGTGTGCCCCCCACCAGACTCCTGATACTGCGCGAAGAATATTTATGTTTTTTTGGCAGGTTGATGTTATGTTCTCAGCGTGATTTTTCCAAGATAACCTGGAGTCGAATGTCATTCCGAGGAATTTGTGTGAACTGTGGTTAAGAATAGGGACATTGTCAATATAAATATTGGTGGTAGGCAGTTGTCTTTTCCGCGAGAACACGACAATAGAACTTTTGGAGGGGGAAATATCTAATCCATGGTTTTTGAGCCACTTGGAGAGAGAGTGGAGGGAATTGTTTAATATTTTTTCTGCTATTTTAAAGGATTCATTGGACGCGTAAACCACGATATCATCTGCATATTGTAATACGACGGTATTGAGGGGAACCAGGTGAGCAAGATCTGCCGTATAAATGTTATAAAGGAGGGGGCTAAGGACTGATCCTTGCGGGAGACCCCTCCAAACGGTTCTTGTGAAAGACACCTCCTCCACTGATAGAAAGATGGAGCGTTCTAATAAAAGGTTAAATATGAGGTGGGTGATTTTGTTGGGTATTTTTTTGTGTAACATCTTTTGTTTTAAAATATGTAAAATGACATTGTCATAAGCTGAGGTAATATCTAAGAAAGCGGCTATAAGTGGTTTTTGATAAGTAAATGCGGAATGAATATCAGTAGTGAGAATAGCTAAATTATCCATAGCACTACGTGATTTACGGAAACCAAATTGATTAATATCCAGAATTTTATTGTGTTCTACAAACCATTCAAGGCGGTTTTTAATAAGATGTTCTGTGATTTTTCCCAAAGTTGATGCAAGGGCTATTGGTCTATAGGAATTTCCATCTGAAAGATCTTTACCCATTTTAGGTATTGGGATAATTTTAAATATTTTCCAGGACTTGGGAATTTTTCCTGTATTAAAAATGCAATTGACCAGTGTTAGATAATATTTCCTGGTGTAGGGTAGGGTTTTCACTAAAAAGGAATATGGGATGTTATCCAACCCTGGGGAGGAGTCCTTTAGGCTGGACAAAACCATGTTGAGTTCATTTTCTGTGAAGGGCGCATCTAGAGGATGATTATGAGAGGGGAGAAAGTATGTATATGGCACGTCATATTGGGTTGGCGATGAAGAAGGAGCAATTTTATTCAAAAAGGTGTGAACCCAACACTCTGTTGGTATTTTATGTAAGCGGGTTGAGTAGATGGACCTAAATTTCTTCACATTCTCCCACACTGTTGATATTGGAGTTTCTGGCGAAAGGGTGTGACAAAACCGTATCCATCCATCTTTCTTCTTCTTAGAAAGCAAGCGTTTTGTGACGGCTTGTACTTTACGAAAAAGGAGGAAGTTTGTCTCTGTCATGTTAATTTTATAGGATTGGTATACTTTTTTCCGGGATTTAACTGCATTTGAACACTCTTCATCCCACCATGGAGGGGGTTGTGGCTTAAAGAAGTGAGGTTTTTTAAGGGGGATGGAGCAGTGAGCCGCCTGGATCATCAACTCCACGAATTTATCATACTGAGTATGAAAATTTTTATGTGTCGGCCATTCTAATTGTTGTATTGAGGCATCGAGGGAGTGGGAGAATTTGTTCCAATTGGCTTTACGGGTGTTAAATTTATAACAAGTGGGGTTAATAAATGGGGGGTGAGGTGATGGAAATGTAATGATTATGGGGAGGTGATCACTCCCGTGGGGATCAGGCACTACATTCCACGATAGCGTAGGGGCTAATGTAGCTGAACATATGGATAGATCTATTGCGCTTGAACTTTGATTCGGGGGTGTTAAGCGGGTGGGTGATCCGTTATTCAGTACGCAAAGTTGAAAATCGTCCAGAATATTCATAATTTCAGCTCCAAATCTACATGCCCTAGGTGATCCCCATAGCGTGTGATGGGAGTTCATATCCCCAAGTAAGATGATGGGATGAGGTAGTGTTGATATTATATTTCTAAGTTGTGAGATGATGATGGATGACGGGCGCGGGATATAAATTGATATATACGTAATATTCTGGACTCTCGCAGCGACTGCATTGAAGCTGGCGTCCCGAGAACCCAGAACCACTTGCGTATATGGAATGGATGATAAGATGAAAAGGGCTGCTCCACCCCTTCCATCCGCCCTATCGTCCCGTAGCCACGAGTACCCGGGAACATTAAATAATGCCCCCGGAGATAGCCATGTCTCCGAGACGGCGGCCAAAGATGGGCAGAACTCACCTAGCATCAGGAGAAATTCAGCCTTGTTGGAGGGGAGGCTACGACTATTCCATTGCAATATTCTTGATGATAGGTGAGATTTTCTTTCAGCCATTTTTAATATTTAATTAAGGGAGGTCGGTCCGGACCTTCCTTGTATTGCATCTGTTTCTTCAGATGTGTTAATTTGGTAAGTTAAATTTTGTGTTTCGTTTAATATTTCTTTGGCAACGTTGGACGGTATATGAGGAGAATTGTATAAAAGACCAGAGATGAGTGATATGAGTTTATTTAATGTTGAAGAAATGTTTGTATCTAGTGATTGTGCAGTGATTGGAGTGTCTCGAGGGAGGCCACATCCATTAAGAAGATTTGTGTTTGGACGCCATAAGAGGCCCTCAATCTCCCTCTTCGTCGAAGGAGTGATATGAGGGCGAAAAGTGGGACCTGATGGTTTGGTGGCATTTAACATTTTTGGTTTCCACGACTTATGGTGGTTAGCAGGGGGTGTATTTTGGGAAAGTGGGTGCGAGATTTGTTCACCGTGTGCCGTAACTTCGGCGAAGGATTTCACAGAGGTTGGGGTGGATTTGGATGCTTCCTGGTAAGACATATTCTGGTCAGTCATAAGGCGTTTTATGTTTGTTTGTCTAGTGAATTCCGGGCAGGATCTATCCACTGCCGTATGACGCCCACCGCATGTAATACATGTTGGAGCCGTTACGGAGCAGGTTTCACCTAGGTGAGATTGGCCACATTTGAAGCAACGTGCAGATGATCTGCATTGTTGCTTCGTGTGTCCAAAACGGAGGCACTGGAAGCACTGTATGGTTGGAAAATAGTACTTTTCTACCACTAAAGAGTTGTAGAAAGCATAGACCCTCTGAGGTAGGACCTGTCCGTCAAAAGTTAGTACCACTGTTTGTGTAGGGACCCATGTCACACCATCTGAGTTGGTTATTTTGCGGTTAAGTCTTCTGGCTTTCTGGACTCTTCCATAGCCATCCGGTACTTCCAGATTTTCTATAATTTCCTCCTCCTTCCATTCAACCGGGATTCCTCTTACGAGGCCCATTTTGGTGACCATGAAAGAAGGAATAAATGATTTAAATCCATACTCGGCAAGGGCTCCATTTTGAAGGAAATTATTAGCTGATGGGAATTTATCGAAAGCTACAGCCAATCTATTTCGGCCTATTAATTTTATGCCGTTTCTTGGCGAAATGTCCGGAATTTTATTTTTTTTAAGAAACATCCCAAAGGAAATTGAGTTGATGGATGTTCCTGGTGACTCTGAAGTTTTTTGTACATGTACCACGTAAGGGGATCGGTCATGTTTGCCGTATTCCCTTACCTGGGGATGAGACGGGGTTGTAGGAGGTAAAGGTGAGGATGTTGTAGGGGTTGTGATTGTTTGAGGTATTTCAGATGTTACATTAAGAGGGGTTATCTTTCTTTCCGGTGATTCTTGGCGGCTCCCTGGCTTTAGGTTCCTCGTTCTCTTTCGTTTAGTTTTATTTTTCACTTCTGTGAAGGACGAGACCGGGATTTCCTCTTCAGTCAACAGCTCACTATCAGAGTTTAAATCTGGTGGTTTGGGATCAGGAGGTTTGTGTGGAATCATTTTGCCTACGTACTAAAAAAAAAAGAAAGAGAAAAAAAAACGACACGAGGGAAAAAAAATTTGAAGAGAGAAAAAACAAACTACCTACCTTCGGATCTACGATGAAATCAACCACAAATATGTACACAATCTAAGTTAAAATACAATACGTATATGAATAATGGTAGTATGAACGGTTATTTGTTATATGATCTAAATTAAGATGAATTTAGTGTAAAAAAAGTTAGTATTTTTTTTAACCAAAAATGCACAACTTTCCCGGGCCGACGACCAGAGAGAATCCTTGTTTGCTTATGAATTGACAGTAGCATCTTAAAGGTGGGGACTTCTCTCTCTCTCTCTTTGAATAATGGCCGTGAACTCCTATATATGAAGGAGTATACGCCAGTGTCAAGTAATGGGATGGGGACTTCTAGACCTGAAAAAAATCCATGAAATAACTATGATCCACGTATAAATACTCCTTCATACATAGGAGTTAGTCATAAGAAGATCTTCCAAGAAATGAGATATTTTCCCTGCAGAATCAATTGCGATTTTTAACTCTAAAACTTATACAACTTTCCTCTTCTGCCAAATTTCTAAATATGTTTGATTCTAGAAGCATTTTGTAATAAATTAATAAAATTCCTTTTATGTACTCTGATGACAATTTATATCTAAAAATTGGTGAATTGTTATTTTATCTGCACATACTTTTCAAAAATATTATTTTAGCATGAATTACAATTATTTTAGAATTCCTGGAAATGAAAAAAAATATGGGTTAGCTAAATTGTGTTCAGAATCTGGAACACTCCCAAATTACTTAATGCCTTCATCTGATAGTTTTTCCCTTTCTGATATTTTCCAACTGATCTAATGAAAAGCGACGAGTTTAATTTGAAGGAAAACTTGAATATAATACGAGTATAAGGACATCCTAAGTTTTATCATTTAACTATGGGTAAATTTTTAATAGCTTGATTATGGTGTATGTGTCTCGGTCAGTGTGGATTTTTTTTTTGAAGTTGTGTATATGGTCTGGAAGAGGACTTGAATTGGTTTTTTTTAATATTAATTAACAGTGAAATATCAAATTTTGATACCCACTGTCAATTAACATTTCCAATCTTTTAGCATATTTAAATATTCCAATTTGTAAATTAATATTATTTTTTAAGATTAAACAATCTACACCAATATTTTTTTCTTTTTTAAAATTTACTTGATTGTAATATTTGAGTTAAATTTGTTTTTCCATTTATTTAAGTTAGACTTCAATTTTTCCTTAATGTTCAATGTTTAATGTCTAATTAAAAAGTCGGATTTTTAACATGCGACGTAACACAATGACAAATTGTGAAGGAATAAATTCTATATGAAATTATATTCCTTTCGGAGAAAACAAGTTGAAACAAGATCTGCCCAAACTTTGCTCGGGAAAAACATTTCCAATAAGTCGAAACAAGATTTGCCCAAACGAGGCTCGGGCTCGTCAGTATAAAAATAAACTTCGTGCCCAAGTCCCGCTCGGGCAAAACTGTCGAGTAGTTAAAGAAAGAATAAATGGATTCTGTAAACTTAATATTTCCCTGTCCTATCCCATACAGGCCCTTAATTGTGATGGATCATTTTTCATTTCCATTGTATTTAAGTAGTTTCCATAAATTTTGAATTCTGCAAATGGTGTGTTGCTAATATTCATATTATAGTTTAAAACTACTTTCAATTTATTTTTAATACTTTTTTAAATTTGGGAGATCATTTTATGTTACTAATGAACGAATCACAAATAATACATTTACATGAAAACTTTCTCATCTGATGAGTTTTTTATTTACATAATTTTCAGGACTTGAATTGTAAAATAGTTTTCGTGGTTTTTCCATTTCTTATCATTTATGTAAGTGATTCCTTTAAGTTTTCCTGTTTTTTTTTTCCTAATTATCAAAATTGTCTCGAATACTTCGCATAAAATATATTAAAACATTTTACAATAATATTGCTGTCTTTAAAGATTCATCATATTTTGCAGCGACTTACTTGAAGCATTTACTCTCTCCAAAATCTATCCCCATTGAGTTAATAATAATACATAACAAAAATTACCTTTAATTTCAAATAGACTAACAACTTCAAATCTTGCTACTGTTTTTCATTGTACATTTCATCAGATCTCATCAAGTACTGGTTTTCATTATTGTTTTAAGATAATCAAAGTAAGCATGTTTTATTTCCCTCTATTTTGCTATAAGGATTTTATCACATTTGTATAAGCAGATTTTCTAGTGTCACATATAACACACTTAACAGTCAAATGTTTGCTTTTATAGAAATTTTCTAAGATATTCCATCTACGTGTTGAACTTGAGAATAATACCTACAATTCCTGTATTATACAAAAAAAACTTGTCATTCCATACAACTTTTGGCAGCCGCATTCGCAATCAGATTAAGTGAGTGGCTCACACGTTATATTAAATTTGCAGACGAAGCGTATTGTATTATTCTGCTCTGAAGTCCCTTACTTATACTTCCCAACATATTTGACCCATTATCATAACCCTGACACCAACAGTTCTTGATGTCAATATCTAAATCTTTTAAGATATGCTAAAACTGTGTCTTCAAGATTTTCTCCTATAGGTGATATTATTGGTATGAAGCCTAAAATTATTTCTTTTATACCTATTCAAAAAAATTTGTTAATTACAACAGTCAGCTGATCTATTTAGGATATGGGAGCTGTAGAACCAATAATATGAGTATAATAGTTGGGTTCTTTTGTTAATTTATTATACAATAGTTTGTATTGTTTTTTAATTATGGAGATAAATTCATCATATATTGTAGATAAGTAATTAAGTCATATATTTGGACAAAAACCGATCAAATTTACATAAACATCAATGGTGCCTATATTCTCATAGTTACCATTTTATGGGCCCCAAAAAATTACGGACCCCAGGTCGGCTAGTCCTCCCCTGGTTGGCTAGTCCTCCCCTGGTTAGAAGACATTCCTGTTTTTCGCAAAACTTAACTACGCATGAGAAGTTAAGACCACATGCATATACGAGTATTATTGGAAATTATAAAAGAGAAATATTTTTCAACAAATGTACTAAATGTTGCTTTCAGCGATAATTCAAAGCTATATATTTCTCATTCAATCACCTTACTCTTATAATACGCTATTTTAATTCAAGCAGCAAACCAAAAGAACGAGTCTTAAAATTCATAAATTACCTTAGATATGACATTGAAAACATGATATATTAAGAATCGAAAATCATTTTAATCTTAGGATGAATCAAGTAATAAAAAATTTCCATGGTCAAAGTTATGAAAATGTGGCTAATATGTCCGACATTTATTCAGGAGTTCAAATGCATATAAAAGAAATAAATATGCTTCTTATTTTCATATCATGCATTGTTTATTTACTTAATATTATAGGTTCACACAAACTATTCAAAGCATCAAATACGTCAAGCAATCTTGAATTATACAGTCATAAATGTGAGGTTGCTGGTTCAAACTCCACAATTATCAACCAATAGTAAAAACAATTCATTTTTACACTATTTACATTACAACACGTTATGACAATTCCAACACCAAAGACCTCTGTGGCCTAGTTGTATAATGGTTACATTCGAACCAGGCGGTCTAGAGTTCGATTCTCTAAGAAACCGAAAAAAATTGGAAACTCTGGTTTTGCATTGCATTATATTACACTTTCATTGTATACAGTATAATCTTTCTCACTCAGCTCACACCAAAAGTGCAGTAGAAATGCTACTAACCATGAGAAACAGAAAGATCCTGATCACGAGGTAGATCACTAATGAGATGGACAGAAGTGGTAAGGAATGCAACCAACAGTTCACTCCAAGAGTGCAGTAGAATTGCTATTAACCATGAGAAACGGAAGGATCCTGATCACGAGGCAGATTATTAATGAGATGGACAGACCTGGTAAGGAATGCAACCAAAAGCTCACTCCAAGAGTGTAGTAGAAATGCTACTGACCGTAAAAAATAAAGGCACATCATTCTTTCTGCAGTGTGGTAAATTCGCTCGCAAAATCTAGTCCAATAATCACAACTACTCTGTAAAAAGCATAACGAATAAGAAGTCTGACAATGGCAGGGGATGATGTATGTCATTAGCCATGCCTCTATCTGAAACAAGTATCCCACTAAGGATTATATTCAGCCTTTGGCTTTTTAAGGCTTAAATCAGAAATCAAAGTATAAAAAAAACAAAAAGTCAATATGTATAAAAATCTAACAATCTTTTACCTACCCCAATGCTTTGTTTTTCTTTTGTATCTTTTATGCAAAAAACAAACTGATATCATTTTATTTTTTACATTTCTTGGTGCTCAGGACTGTACACCTCACCACAGTCCACTTGAAATTGAAAGAAATCTCTGTATATGTCACTTCATTGACGCAAGTCATGCAAAAAATTGAGAGAATCTGAAACATGTTCATCATCGAACATATTGCTCCCACATGATAACTTTATAGAACAGACATAAAAAATAAAACACCGTTTTAATCTCATATCATTATTAATAATAGCTTTACAAAATAATTAATGTCCATTTGTTATTTTACTAATTGCATTTACATCACTGTCATTAAAATTTTGGTCAGCTTTCTCTTCCAAAGCAGCTTTACGCTCAGCTGCAAATTTAATTGCGATTTCCCTCCTAGTTTTCACTAATATTCTATGGCCAGGACAGTCAAGATTTTCTTGATAACACTTATGCTTGCAACATAATTTGCACAATTTTTGGCAACATTTTGAACCCTGAAATGAAATAAATATTGGTTTTAGGACATATATTGAAAAACTAAACAAAATTAAGTAAAACAGAAATACATTTAATAATTTTCATAAATGAATAAACCCTATTTATGTGAAGAGTTTAGATGTTAGAAATAAGTATATGGTGATATTTTATGAATTTTTAAAAAGCTTATTTTTTGGTAACCATTTTTCAAATATTAATTAACTATAATACCACATTTTTCTATTTGTTACCATGTAGTGCATATACACTTTACCATGCAGTGCATACATGATTAAGATTGATATTGCATAGAGTAGGCGTCAGTAAATGTAAGAGGTAAAGTATTAAGAATTTAAATGTAAGAACAGGCTGTGAAACAAATTTCAAATAAATGAGAGAACGCCAGTTCTATTTGTAATGTCAGGTATAAATTTTTAATAAAATTTCTTTAAACTGCTTGAAATACTACAAACCACTGCGGGAAAAACTTTAGATAGAATCAGAAACTCTTACAACTAACAGATATGCTACACAGATGACATAGTCAAATGAAGCAGGAAGATGGTACTGAAGTGATCATGTAGATAAGATGGGCAGTGATAGAATCTATAACCATATATAACAGCACATGAGATCCCCGCAGGACATTGCATGCCAATAATGCCACCTTGAAGGTTGAGAGAACCAATGCTCTACATCTCAGGAATGATTTTCACAACACTTTTAATTAATTTTTCCTGTTGTAAAAAAAGCGGGATAAATGACTTTTTTTGTAATAAGATTCAAAATCGATTTTTTTTTCAAACATACAAATTGATGTTAATATATAAATAGCACTTTTCAAACCAAATCTGAAAGATTTGCAAATTCGTGTGAACCAAGAAAATTGAAAAATAAGAATATTTTTTAATTCTTCATAAAGCTGTAAATCTTTTAAGTTTAGATAAAAACATACTGTATTATCTCAGGATATGAAGTGCTAGCAGGAAGCATAAAATGCCAGAAAAATGGCACACAGTCCATGGACCTTAATTTACCCAGTGCTAGCATAGAATCTACCATTAATACAATGTAGATACACTAACAACATCTATATAGTGAGAACTGATCTTCTTTAACTTTGTGTCACTTTGGCAGAGTAGTTGTGTCTATGAGAAATTATGGTATTGGTTTAGCACTGTTCTCACCGCCTAACTCCGCCTCTTTGGAGCACTCCTGGAATACATAATTTGTCACTATCTTGATCAGACTTGCCAATATATTGGAGATTGACCACAAGATGTGGTCAATGTAAACAGATATGACTGTAAAGCAATACTCAACACATGTAAAATAATGTGGATCAAAAGGATTAATTTATTGTAAATTTTTTCTTTTTGAATAGTTCACAGTAAAATTAAGTAAATAAAGGTTATATTTTGTATTTAAGATATAAACAATCCTTTACCAGTGGATTTGGACAATTAAGACATATATCACCAGATCTTTTAGGCTGAATTTCTGCTTTTGGTGGCCTTCTTTGAATTCGTCGTAACTTTTTCATTCTTTTTCTTGTTATTGGATTTCCTTCAGAATCTTCATAGTTACGTTTGAGTTCTTCACTATTTTTCTAAAAAAATATATTGAGAAAAAATAAACAAACACTTGCCAGTACAATAATTTATTTGTATGCATTTTAATAATAAAAGGATAGTTTATATGTCACTGTTTAGAGAGCAAATTTTCCTCAAGTGTACTCTAAAATATATTTAAGTATTGAGGAAACTTTTGGTAATATTTAGATTTGTTTTTATTAAAGGCTTAGTAAATAAAATAAAGTCAATCCAGACTAGTTACTTCACAATAGATCCTTAAATAATTTTACTCAAATATTGAAAAAATCATCATTGAACAAACTGTTGGCATTCCTAAAATACACCATTTTTTGTGAAACTTTATCAAGAAAAAGCGGTAGCATTCTCAAGTCATAATACTTGCAATATATAATTATTAAGTAATTCTTCTTGCTCGATGGTGAAAATAAATAGAAAATATTAGCAATATGATGTGAGGATTCTTTGTTAAAAATGCAAACGAAGTTTACCTGAGTTTCATTTTGTTTCTCTTCCATTTTCTTTAAGTGTTCACTTGGAGGAATTCTAACATAAGGTTGGCATATCCACGGAGGCAGTTTTAAATTGAAATTAGTGGGTTTCTCCTCAGTTTTATCACGATGATCTGAAACACCGTTTTGACTGCTTTTCTTGTCTTCTTCTTGATTATATATTTTTTCTCCTAAATGATAAGGCAAGTATTTGTCTTTCAATCTTTTGACCACATCAACAAACTGCTCCAAATGTTGTGCTGTTGCTAATAAAGATCTGCATTCTGAATTAGATTCCATGTTAAGCTTGCAATATAACAATCAAAATCTTAGACATTGAAAATATTATAAAATATATTGTTACTTATTTCAAATTTGAATAAAAAGGCTGTTCAGAATTATTATTTAAAACTTAACCATGTCTCTAATATGATTAGCAACACCGACATCAAAGAGACTACAATGAGTAGCAGGACGCCTATCGGTGGGATGAGTTAACTTTTTATCAAAGCTTTGCATATTCTTTTAACATGATAATTGTTTTTTGTTTTTATAGTGACGATGTCTGTGTCTTCTCAGTGGAAGGTGACATTATCAAGATGAGAAAAAGCTATTTGGTGTGATGGTGATGATGAATTTTAGAAGCTGTTTTGAAGAAGTTGGTTTTCATCAGGAGGGCTCGTCGTCATTCCAAAGAAAGAAATAATCACTATATGTAATGGGAAAAGTACGATATTGACAATGAGGATTTTATTTCCATGTCATTAAATATTTTATTAAAAACAAAAATATTAGAGACTTGAAGTGCTAGGCTGTTTTTTTCTTTACAAATTCTTTATGCTCGTATAAAGTTATTGTTTTTTATTTTATTTTTATAGTAATGTTGTGTATGCTTTTACATTGAAAAGAGTCATTGTCGCAACGGGACAGGATTATTTGGTGGGATAGACAATGACTTTTGAAGTTCTAATGTAAAAGTTGGTTTAGCGAAACTTTGGTTGTTTCATGTTGATGGTAACAGCATGAAATCAATAATGAATGGATCATAATGGGGAATTTTGGGATTTGGAGAGTTTATTGAAAAAATTCTTCCCCTGCAATTCCATTAAATTACAATCAATCATTAGTTACAATATGTTCATAGTGTGAAAAGAATTTTAAAACAACCCGCACTGAGTAACTGGCTGAAATTTTATATTCATAGCATGAAATATTGATTGAAAATTACTTACAACATATGAAATATTTTGAACAGATGTCCTCTGATATAAGCTGATGGACAAGGGTATTTTCCTACCAATTCAAGATACTCCAAGCTAATGTCCCAAACTGTTGGTGAAATACCCTCAAAAATAGCTGGATTAGTCAGGTTCCCTTCTGCACTCATCACTCCATTAACCCCAGTATAATCTAAACACCGGTGGACATCCTCCAAACACTGGATATTTCCATTTGCAAATACTGGAATACTTACAGCTTCTCTGAAATAAAATAGTTATAATAAAAATGCTAGACAAATAATCATCCCTCACCCCAATTTTAGTCCCGCAATTATTGCGATCATCTAATCTGATTGTTAAAATCAAATGAACAAAACTAAATTGATATGAAACATATAAGTAACTTCCTACCAAATCACTAAAACCATACTTATACAAAGTACGAGACAGGCAGGATGGTGGTACGTATACCTCACTTAACCAGTGCCGCGAAGTGGGAATAAATAAGGCAGATTTTTTTAAATAAGCAGTTCAAGTTATTGTATGCACTCCAGGAACTTAAGTAGTCGAGTACTATTTCTCTAGCATCAGCATCACCAAAGAAAGTCAGCAGTTAGTATGACTCCTGTTAATGTCTAGTTCATAGAAGAAATTCGCCTACTGTAAAATTCTTCTGAAGATAATATGAATTTCTACAGAACGCAACTGAGTTATTACCAAAAGGACCACCAATAAAGTTGTGCAATACATTCCTTACAAAGGCATGTCAATAAATAGGATGATATTGAACTATTGCACTATAATTGGGACTTAGTATTGTATTTTTGTAACTTTTTCATTGCTAAGGCATTCAATAAAAAAACAAGATAGGGCTGGAGTAAGCGAGTGAAGGAACTCTGGTTGGTTGGAAGAGATTGCCGCCTGGTAATAAGCTCGCCAGATTCTATTTGCAATAAAAGTGTTATAATAAATAAACTCTGAAAGTATATGATTCAGTTGAAGTGTGCACAAATTTTAAAAGGGGTCCTATACTATAGAGGAACAAGTGACAATCCCTCATTCAGGTAATGGGCCCATGACGTTCATAGAAAGTAAGTAGATAAGTAAGCTATACATTTCAACAACATCATTTTCAAAGCTATTCAAAATGTATCATTGCTAGCTATTAGATAACAAAAACAAATCAGTTTACTTAAAGTATTAAAATAATTAGATCTAACCACACAATTATATTGCTAATATCTCAATAAAAATATAAGTCAACTTTTAAGTCATAAAAAACCAATAGATACACATGTAAGAGACAATAGATAAACATGTCCGATATAAAGCTTTGTAAGTATTATAAAAAAAATTAGGGAACTTGGTAATGAACAGCAAAATAATTTAAACAAGACAATTATTTTTTTAAATCAAATGTGTTGATTAAAATGCAAACAATATTTTTTTAATCTTTCTCTATGTTCAAAAATAAACTTTACCTGACAGCTTTGATATGATCCCAGCTTGCAAGACCTGTAAGTGGTCCTTTTTGATCTCTGGTTCTCCCATGAACAGTTAACAATTTGCACCCAGCGTTTTGCAACATCAAAGCATATTCCACTGTCTTTGACACATCCTCGAAAACACGCACTTTGCAAGTGACCGGTACAGAGAGAGATTTACTGAGGGTATTAACTGCAAAAAGGAAGAACATATGATCAAATAGATAAAGGATGATATTTAAATCAACAAAATGTAACTCGGATACCCTAACACCAAAAAAAGGTTTTCATAAATTACCTATTTTAGCCAACAAATCCCACTCATCTTGAAGATATGCTCCATATCTGCCTCTCTTGGCTATGGCCTGTGGACAGCCGAGGTTGATATCTATAGCTTCGCAGTGCGCCTCTGCAAGTTGAGCGGCTGATAACAGAATCTCTGGGTCGTTGCCACAGAACTAGAAATTATGCAATGTAACCGCATTAACACCAATGAAACCTTAGAAAAGACTGGACAGTAAGTCAGATAAATGTGTCAAGATTATTTTAACATATCTATATACAGTGCACTATAAACTAGTAGATTACTTAGATAGTGGTATTTGTTTAAAATAAATAGAGGTTGAATGATGGCAATATCGAGATCATTATAACAATAAAATTATCATATGTGATTAAAGTAAACTCAGTTACCTATCCCAATAGAAAAACGTTGTGATAGTGTGTACCATATATACTCGTATATAATGATAAATCCAATGAGGCTAGTAAAAAAAATATGAGGCAATTTTTAAACACAATACCTCTGATTACTACTAAATATTATTATTGGCTAACCAAATACGTTAGTGCTACTTTCAGTAGAGGTTAATAGAATCAATTGTTTTGTTTTATAAAGTAAAGTAAAATTAGTAAAGGTTTTTACCTGTGTCATGATTCATACACAACCATTAAACAATTGGTGCACTTCAACTTAATAAATACTTTGTTTCAATGTAGTTGAGCCCTTTTAAAATGTCCGTTAGATCTAAGATAATTCATGCATGTTTAACATATGGATTAAACTCTATTACAAAGCTGTAGAATTGTCTTTTAAAATATGTGTGGTTTTTAGAAAAAATGCAGTTAGTGAACGCTCTGCCTTAAAATACTCGTAGTTTCAATAATTTGCTTCTTGAGGTGAAACACTCAAAGATACACCATGATCAAGAAGACCATATGTCACTGATAATATCAAGATTATTTCATTTGAATTATTTAAATTCTGTAGTAAATTAGCTTCATCACAGAAATTCTACAAGCAGTATAACAATAGTGGTATATAATATTACAGTTAGACCCATATAAATTTGCCCAAAAAAAGTCAGCAGCTGATTGAGTATGTAGAGCGTGTTTGTACTTGGATATTCATGCTATAGAAGAGGAATAGCATCCAAAAAATAAACTATTACATTTACAGGCATGTTCCATCCCCCAGATCATATTATATTTCTTTAAACTCATTCCTTCACAAAGGGGTTAGAACTCGCATTCTGATCGATCCATATTATAAGCCAAATTAATAAATTATTGGTTTAAAAAAAATATTACATCCAAAGGTAACATAATAATGAATAAATATCATATGGATTTTTAAATCAATCATTCGTTCCTGAGCCCCCCTGAATTGAGAATCCCCTCGCCATTCCAACGTCAATACAGTTGGAAAGCGAAGTTGTGCCATGGAGTTTGTTATTTTTTAAGTGAGTGAGTCGTTGCACACCAGCAAATTCACCTACTACACCGCTGTACTGGATCCGATGACACACCAAAGCGAGACGATTGAAGCACAATGGCACGTTTTTTTTTTCATTCATTTTTAGAAAGAATAGATATGACCGAAGTCATGGGTATCCTTATACCCCCAATGCTAGGCAGAAAAAATGCGTCATTCGAGGGGAGTAGCACAGAGTCGGGTTCGAACCGACGACCTTCCGTACGGAAGTCCAGTGCGTTACCGCGCGGCTATATACTTATGAACTTTTAATATTGCTAGGTAATCTTATATAATATGTGTATATGGAGGACACTTGTGCATGTATATGTTTATTATGTTCATTGCTGAAAGTAAAAAATCTTGACAGATGTAATCTGAGTTTCCTATGACAATGAATGTTAAGGTCTAAGATATCAGGAGAAACTTAATCTTCAGAAGTCTTCTTAGCATAAATTAAATTTCCAGCCTTGGTGACGACCTCCGTGGCCTGGTGGTAAGACACTTGTATGCCGATCCGGAGGTTGCGGGTTCGATCCCCGCTGGAACGCAGATTTTTTTAAATAGGATTCCAGTCTGGTTAACACTTAGGGCCTCTAAAAACATATTTCTGGTTGGTTGGAAGAGATTGCCACATGGATATAAACTCGCCAGGTTGAAAAAAAAATCCTTAGTACTTTTGAACTCAAAAGAACTCATAGATTTCATAAAAAAATACACATACAAAGATAACATAACGCCACGTTCCTTTAGGGGTAGGCTGAGAGGACAGATCTCCACGGCTTTCTATCCATGCACACAACTTTCGAAACGTTCACATCCATACATCTCGTCTTAGATGATCTTCTGTTTCTTACACTTCTTACATTTCTCGCAGTTAAAATATTACCAAATATCTCCTCCCACTCTTTCCTAGATATATCTCTTCCTCGATCTCCATTTATTTTAGACCTACACTCTTTCTTATATATTTGTTTTGTGAGTCTTTCGCAACTCATTCTCCCAATATGGTCAAACCATCTGAAGATTCCTTTCTTAATTCTACTTGTGACATCGTACTATCTCTTTCTGACTCTATCTACTCACCGTACTATATCTTCTACGCAAGACATGCATTTCCATCCCATTTATTACGTTCTTATCACTTCTTTTACATGCTCAGGTTTCACTTCCATACATCAAGATTGGCAATAGCACACCAAAATAATATACTAAAATTCTATTATGGAATTTTTTTGAGCAAAAATTAAACAAAATATTTTTTTACAAATTAAACACCTAATATTTGTACAAGTAATTCACCTATTTTATCTTTTTGAAAATGGCATTCCAAAAAAACTATCACCCCAAGTGATTGCTCAGTCAATTCACACCTTCAAACGGCAATGTACCAAAAATATGTTCAATTTTCACCTGCACTATCAAAGGGTGGTCTTCTTTGCACGAAGCCAGAGCGTCGCGCCGGTACTTGGGATCTTTCCGAAAGACATTTGCGTGCAGCATGGGCGTGTAGCAGAGCTGGGCGCTGTGGCGGCGGCACAGGAGGCGCCACGGGAGCTCGCTGGCGTCCACCATCGGCGCCATCACGTAACGGGAGCGCATCCACTCATGATCTGGACAGCTCCTGGAAGAAATTAATTAATCAATATAATTCAAGTACAGCGACGTTTAGTTAATTCCAGAATGACGAAATATTTTTTCAAGTATCCGGACTGGAAGAGCTCAGCAATAAATCGCGTAAGAATAGATCAGGTCTGCGAATCTATAAAAGGCGAAGCCACTGTCGCGTCAGATTAGTCCATGCGTCGTCATCGAATAACCCCTATAAATTTAATTAGAGTAAATATTGTATGAAGATTTAACAAGTAATAAATGTTGTATTAAATATCTTATTCCAGAAAGGGTGTATGTGCCATACAGCACCGGCACAATGACTGTAGAATAAGGTGGATGACTGCCGCTCAATCCTCTGAAATTCCGGTTTACTTCTTGCGTTTTCAGTGAAGAGCAGGATGAAGAGATTCCACTTTGGCAGGTAGAAGTTTGTAGAAATAAAAAACAGTAGACTATATTTTTTTCCCGTTTTTCGTTCCATATGTTCAGCCCATCGCTGATCGTAAGCCCCTTGATTCGACAGTGTATGCCGTTACGGCCTGTACGCGCAACGAATACCACGCGCTTTCCGCGCGTAGGGGGTGTCCGATCATATATAAAGTAATAATTGCGAAGGACATGCACAAGGAACATTGTATTATAATATGTACATGTATAGATAAGGCAACTACAAACCTACCTATATAGTAACAAGCAATGGTTCTTTTCATAATCTAATAATTTTCATAATCTAATAATTATTTTCATAATCTAATAATCAAACATAGATAAGGCAATTACAAACCTACCTATATAGTAACAAGCAATGGTTATTTTCATAATCTAATACAATAATGTTCGTAAATGGATAATCCAATACAATACAAGTTTCCGAACATTTTCAGAGGTAATACAAAATAAAATTCACTCATCTATGCGACGCATACGTCCGATACAGTGCAACACAAGCAATATAAAAAATAAAAAGACTAAAAAACAGAGTTAAATAAATATATATAATTTATTTAAAAAAAAACAAGAAAATAAAGCGATAATTTAAAAAACCATTAAAATTAAAATAAATATTCTATTCAGACTTTTCGCTTCTTGTGACAAACATTTTTTTGGTTTAGTCAATTCACCCTGCTGAATGTGATATTAATTTCACGATGTAGAATTCAGTCGCTTAATCACATTCTACAGTGGCGCCGCATCAATTGTTTATTTGTAATCCCTAATTAATTAGCTTTAGTTCGCATTATACGCTTGTGTATTCACCGTATACATTGCCTCAGAAGTACTTCAAACCCTGACAAACGACCTTGGTAAACATCTCTGAAGCAATGCGGTATCTTGGCAATCCAAATATGATTCGATATACATTATTATACTGTAACATACATTGATTTTTTAACCTATGGCCGTGTAATTTACCAAAAGCTCACTTAAGTACAATTAGGGTCCGATTTATCCTAGAAGTTGCCCTCGGCTAATACATATTGGGGGTCTCCTAAAAACAAAAAGTTAAAACCTAGTAAAAAAAAACAGGGGAAGCCTCTAAATATATTTGTACATAATATTTTTTTTTTGTGTGCCATACTTTTTATCCAATTCGTTTCAACATTATATTTTGTTGAAAGTACTCGTACATATCTGCTTTTGTCGACCTTTTGAGGACCCCAATTCATGAGTCCGGAGGTGGCAACCTCCACTCCCGCAGCGTGCGTTGTGCAGTTTTTTCATGAGTTTTTCGATTTATTTTTCAGATCCCAGACCCCCTACGAATTTGGGGACTATTTAATCACTACATTATCTAAAGCGTCTTCAAATCATATTTGCTCTATAATGAACTTCATTGTTAGTGGATAACTTCATCAACTTTAATATTAGAGAACAGTTATGTTTGCAGTTAAGCTCAAAGTATGACTTGGATCAAATCTCGACCATTTATTATATGCACTCATTGATATTTGATGTCCGTAAAATGAACCTATATTTTTAACGAGCAAAGAGTTTAACGTTTTTTTTAATATGCTATATTTATTTTCCCACTCTAGCCTAAAGATCATCTGACATGTAACTGAAATAGTCATGTCAAACTCGTTTTGCACCACAGGCAACATAAGATATTTTGCATTAGGTTGAAAGCCGCATGTTTTCATTATTTAAAAATAGAAGAAAAAAACGTCATTTTTTCAAATATAAAAATATTTTACCGAAATTAATTATAAAAAAAAATAAAATCAATAACGATATCACATTTCTTTTTTGTTTATATTTTTAGGACACTTGGTACAGTTTTATAAAGAACAAATCATCATAATTTGGTGGATGGCTCGAGATGGCGTTATTTCCAAATTGACGAAAGATACTGATCGGTTAATATCTACATTTCTGTAACTTTGTTATTTTTCATCCATGAAAATAGATGCTCGCATAAATCTTTACTCACAAATAAAGCCAGTATATGCACATCGATGCCGATACGCACGCAAATACGAGTAAGTATAAAATTCCAGAATTCCAACTTCCTTATATTTTCGATTAAACAAAGAGTCACATTGGATTCCAATTCATTCCAATCATTATTATGAGTATCAATTACAATACCAATATCAATGAACAGAGGCGAAGTAAAGAGATGAAACTGTAATTCTTAAAGAAGATGAAATAGTCCATTTTTATTATTTAAAAGTCTTCTATCGAACTCCGTATCTAACAAATAAAAAATTTCTTCATGTTTTAGTATATTTTTTTTCAAGAAGTCTCGGCGGAGACTTTTTGCAGACGGGTCGTGTGTTTAACATGTCTGCTCTAAAGCGTCTTCCAAATATATACATATACTCTTATAAACAAATAAATATACGTTTATTGATAGCAAGATAGTATGTACGAGTACATATGATATATGATATATATAAATCCTGAAATTGCATATACATTTCAAGATAATGGCGAGGAAAATTACATTTAAAAGAGAAACTACCAAAAGGTCTGGGCTCATATCATAACGTCCTCTCATTCGAGATACACCCCCACCGATAGAAGGCGAACCCAGCCGCGAGAACATCAGATGTTTTTCAGCCCACACCCTCTTATATATATATAGGTCCATTTTTTATTATATATGCCTGCCAATTATATCCGTAAATTCTTGCATTAAATAATCATAAACGTAGTACATATTTATCGATCTCAATCTTAATTTTAGATAAGCACGTTATGTAAAATCATCTGTCTTGGTTTGCCAAGTGCCCTTCTTCGGTGTTGTTGAGCTTGGCCTTGATATAATATCTTGATATAAGGCAAAAATTTATTACAAGAACAATATCATGAATAAAGAACAGCTCAGAAGAGTTTACTATGGATAAATGACTAAAAGCAAGAGCAATAGGAACCTCCGTGAGTACAATATTGCGATGTATTATATAAAAATGTTTGACTATCCGTAAACCAAAATCTATAAGAAACTTCCATCAAAGCGGAAGCAATATAACGTGTATTCCCTAAAGTATAGAATAGTAGAACACTGCAAGATAAATGCAGTTGGAGGGCCAGACAACAAATGGTTGCAATGCATAGTTTGATAGCTTGAGTAATTTAGAAATTTGATTAATCGTTTCGGAGCTTACGAAATTGTTTAGCATTGATATTATTGATTGACGACCTCCGTAGCCTAGTTAGTAAACCACTTATAATACGGAGGTCGCGGGTTCGATTCCGTTGGTATCCATTTAAAGAAAAAGTATTCTAGACTGGTGTCAAAACGATGTCATATTCGGATTTTAAATCAGTTATCATAATATTATAAAAAAGTTTTAAAAAGGACACAAGTATTTTCTACGAAAATAAAAATTAAATGTCATGAATTGGCGACCTCTGTGTCTTAGTTGATAAAATATCTGTCTAACCCAATTAAAAAAAGATTCCAGTCTGGTTTTCATATAAGGCACTCATATTGGAAGCGATTTTCACATGGCAATAAACCCCCTAGGCTGTGCTCTATTCTATAAAACCAAAGTGTAATACAATAATATCATATTAGTTGTTGAAATTTTTGTGATTTTTCCGAATAAAAAAAACTGTGAACAGTATATAAATTTATTTCACAAAACTTGATTAAACGTTTGTAAAAAGGTACGAATATTTTCAAGAACACCGAGTTGAAAATAGTCAAGAAAAAACTTGGAGCACTGCTTTAACTAAATAGAGCAAAAAACTTTTTAATGAATAAATGCCAATTTTATTTGAAACTAAGGGCGGTCGAGGGAAGTTTGTCAAAGAAAAGGTTACTTCTCTCCGAGTGCAAACTTCCAAATAGATTATTTTCCTCGCCGCGGACGTGCGGGCGCGGAGAGGTTGCAACACGCTAGCAAATGCTCCGCTTGGGGCGGATTTCAGGACGAAAAACTTGGCGATAGACGTCCGGACCACGAGTAAGCAGCCTTTCTATTGGCACGTCGACATGTTTCCATTAGATTTTACTTTATTTTATTGTTGACTGTAATGAGTCGAACCCGTAAAACGTTCAATAATAACATTTTATTTAAAAGAACACTTACAAGAAATTAATCAAGATTATCACACAAAATATATCATTCAGCAGGTCAATGAAAATATTACTTATTATATAAAATATATGGAAAAAAATAAAACGCTTCCTCAGCCAATTAAGGGGGTATTCTAGTCTAGAAATTTGAAAAAAAAATATTTTTTTTGCATATTTTTTAAAGTTTAGACCATTAAAAATATGTTCTCAAAAGAAAATTTTAAAATTCTTAATATTTACGAAGTAATAAATGCTATAAATGAGGCCGGAAGCTATAAATGAGGCAGGAATTACGCCGCACCGGTATGACTCGGACAGTAATCTCAAAACTTTAAACGCGTTTTTCTCGAAACTACTTTTTTCGACCTGGTCGACATAAAATCTCAAGTTCTATCCAACCGATTGGCTTCAAATTTGGTATGAAACTTCGATAAATGTTTTTATATCGTCCCTACTTTGGAAAATTCAAATTTTTTTTTACTATTATACTTTTAAAAAAAAATTATATTTGAAAAAAAGGGTAAAAAAATATTTTTTTTTCAGACAGCCGCCATTTTACGATTTTTTATCTCTTTGGTACCTACTATAACGACATTATTTTTTTATCAAGAACCTGTGCATGATTTTTGTTTCAAATTTACGAAAGGGCTTCAATCATGTCGACCAGCTTACCCCCTTTTTTTACAAAATATAATAGATAACAGCTGATAACATCTTGATTTTTTTTTATTTTTTTATTTTTGTACATTCTCAAATCATCAATAAACAAACTGTAAAAAATGCGCAGGAAAAATGTTTTTAGTTTTTTTTATTAAGTCATAAAAAACGCCCGAAATTTACGCCTCTAGAGTAGTATACCTCCTTAAGCCACCATCACCTTAAACTCGGACAGTGTTGAACTAAATATGTCCACATTCGAGTCAGCTACCGCGTTGTACTCTCGGCACATTCTTACTACTGGGTCGTAGAAGCCGATGTTACTTCAAAATGTAGCTACACTGGACAAAGCAGAACTTCTAAGAGAGCGAAAGGAAATACTTAAATGAATACGTTCCAGAGTCGCAGGTGAGTCCACAAGACCATTCAAGACTTTATAAAGAAATACAAGATCAAAAGTACGTTTACGAGCCTCGAGCGATTGAAGATCGTAAAAAGACACGTGTTATGTAATTATAAATCAGTAGAAGAAATTACTACATTCTTGGCCTAGTTGGTAAGGCGCTTGACTTCTGCAGAGTAGGATTTGAATTCGATTCCCGATGGTATCGGGAAAAAAATTCCCCGTGTAAAAACAATACTCGAACGCGTGCGAGCGTTGTTGTCTCTTCACGTGCGCTAGTAATGCCAAAACGTGCGATGACGACGTGCGAGTTCTTTGCCTATTCATGTGATTTTATGTTATTTCCAGAAGCTCGATTAATGGGGTCGAAGACAATATAGTCTCCCAGCCACGCTCTTCAATATGTCAGAATCACCAATTCGGATACATTGTGGAGTACTATACGAATGAAAAAAAGTAGAAAAAATAAGGACAGTGATCTAATGTTACGAATTACCTACCAAGGCATGAAAAATAAAAACGATACAGGAGTTTACCAGGGAAAGTCTAAACCCACCCCGGTAAAGAGGCGAGGTGATGATTGTGAAAAAGACCAAAAGTAATGAACTAAGAAACATTTTAATATAATATAAAACGCTATTCCCCTCCATGTGTCCAATATTTCCCTAACAAAGTTGTACGAAGAAGATATACTTGTACGTATTTTTTCGGAAAATTTTAAGTATAGATTTAAAGAAATATAATCAACCTAAGAATATTTGTTGCAAAACAATGTTACAGTAATATTTTAATACTTAAAACCTAGCTACAATATTTAGTAAAACTGAAACAGTACAAATGTACTGTAACACCATTTCATAATTGTAACGTCTAAATTTAGCAAAATTCAAATTACTCGAGCAATTTATAACCGCGATCCAACAATGGAATGCCATTCGTAAAAATCGCCAGGATTCTTCCAGATACTCCTTCCTTCCCCTGGAAACTTTCCCCGGCAGGTGTGTGGTGTAGTGAGACGCTTCTCCATTAGTTCCAGACATTTATTTTACGGCCCTCCACCCCAACATTCTATTTTCACTTTGAATCTTAAAACGTGGGCACACTATAATCTCATAAGACATTACGGGCAAATGTCCCATGCAGTGAATGTTACACGGAAAATGTCAAGGGGAATGTTTGTGACGCTAAATTGAAAAGGAAAATGATTTTTCTGAAACAAGCATTTTTTATTTTGTAGACTTAGCGTACCTCGAACGAAATATTATAAGAGAGATGAGAAAAAGGCAACCTTCAGACGATCTTTATGTATCTATCATACAGCATTATACGTATATCAAATTAAGGTACATTAAAATGGAAAAATAACCTTTTTTCAATTTTATTTAATAAAGTAATCTATAACACAAAAAAATTCCAAAGGCTATACCTACATAAAAATGTATAATATCTTGAGAACTAAACTTATTTATATATTATAACTATGAACTAACTAAATTTTAATTTCCTACGTGTCTTTTTATTTTTAATAATCTTTATATTTAATTTCTTAAAAATAGTTAACACCTACATACTACTCACAACTAGATAACAATTCTTATAACGAATTATTTAACACTAATTATTTAGCACGTACATGTAAATTCGTTCAGGCTACTTACATTCCATCACATTCAGATCTTGGTTCTCCCTGCTAGTACTGTTGGTGGACTATTCAGGCAGCAGATGATGCTTAGGGAGCCTGTGCTTATAAAGAAAAGGTAGATCGGACTTTCCCTCGTAAGCCCCCAGGGCAGCGATTAGAGGATTACTGTGGTTCTGTTGACTTTTATAGAACTTCACGGTCTAAGCGAGAATATGGTGTTGGAGAGTTTCTTCACGCTGTTCGGCTTGAAATCGAGAGAGGTGTGTTCTGGGATGGGTGTTGAAAGAGATCTTGAATGCCTTATTCTGCGCTCGTTGTAGATTCAGGTGATCGTGTTTCTCACACTATCCCAAACGGGTGCAGCATAGGTCAAGATGGGACGAATTACCTGTGAAGAGTTTTACCTGTGAAATTTAATTCGTATTCAGACATTAAAAATCCTCCCAGTTACTAAACATAAGTGTAAAAAAAGAAGAAACGCTAATAATTATTTAAAATTTTAATAACCATAATTCACAAGATCGTTCAATTATACTCATTTTTTTCTTTCGTATTTCTTCAACATATCCAAATAAGCGATTCGACATATTGAAGATCGTGCCCAGGAGACAATATTATCTTCGACCCCGTAATCGAGACCTCAAGTTTAAAACCACAGGAGTAGGTAAGGAGCTCCCTGTTCGTTCGTCATTACACGTATTGGTAATACTACCGTAAGTGAAGAGACAACAACACTCGCACACGCACTCGGCGTGCGTGAGTTTTGTTACCTGACGAATTCTTTTGACGGCTGTAAAAGACATGAAAAAAAGGAAAGCGTCAGGTTGTGTTGAAGTGAGCATAGAACTATTAGTGTATGGGGGTGAACGAATGGTTGAGTGGATGAGACAGTTTTTTAACAAATGGTGGGAATCTGACTACATACCGAAAGACTAGAGGAGTATAGTACATTAAAACTTCCGAACAGTTTTTAGCAATAGTTCATGCTACTTAAAATAAAATATTACAATTTTTATACAAAAATTAAAACAAAAACTACTTGTATAAAGAAATTAACAAAATTGAAAATAGAAAGTTTAGGAATGTCCAAAATCCACATTAATTGTATCGTATTATAACTCAGTAACCTGGTGGGCTCATTACCAACCAAATAGAAAGATGTTCAAAAGGCCATAAGTAAAAACCAGACCGGAATCTTTTTCAAAAAATCTGGGTTCCAACGGGGATCGAACCCGTAACCTCCTGGTTGGATATCAAGCGTCTTATTAACTAGGCGATTAATTAAAATACAAAAAAACTTGATAATCATAGAGTAGAATAGAAAGTTTTTTTTCTTTATTCTTCATATATTAAAAATGTAATAGTGTAAATGAACTCAAAATAAAAAAAATATTTTGCGTTTTGTTCTTCAAGAGTACTTTTAGAGAGATTTAGTGAATTAGTTACACGTGTAATGTAATAGCTACATTATCAAAATGATAAATCTTGTAATCGCTGTTACTAACATATTGATTATATTCTAATGAACCTAAATAATATAGTAACCGAAATGGCACTTGTGACCTCTGCTTTTACTTAAACCCCTTAACTCATATTTACAGGGGCGTGTGAAGAAATACCAGCCCAAAGTATAAAATGTTACAAATATATTAAAAACAGAATAAATATTTTTTGTCTTCTATATTTGTTTATTAAAAACTCTTTTAATATTTACTTCCGTGAACAAGTTTAAAATATCGCTCATTGAGCAATAAAAGCAAGGTGTGTTTGTCACCCTCATTCTTTAATATTTATTATACCATACATCGATTCATGTGTGAAAAAACTACAGAGGTCAATGGGTGCCATACAAATGTCAAATGGAAATGCACGCGCATTCTGTATGCTGATAGCATGGTAGTGTAAGCGGAGAATGAAGATGAATTACAGAGTTTGATAAGTAAATTGCATTAGAGATGAGAAGAGAAAGATCTGAGAATGAATGTTGCAAAATCCAAAAGCATGGAGATATAGGTGAAAAATAAAAAATGGAGCAATTTAAGCAAATTCTGCTATTCAGGTAGTATTTTCTCAGATGATGAAAGATCTACGAGAGATATCGAACAGCGTGTAGTGATAGGAAATAAAGTCAATGGGGATCTAAAACATACACGCACGGGGGGGATACACGAACAGTATCAAAATCTGCTAAGATATTTTTAGCAGATTTTGATACTGTTCTATAACCTAATCTACAAAACCTACAAAAGTATTTTAGTAAAAGTATTTTAGTACCAACTTTAATGTATGAAAGTGAAACGTTGACGTTGAAAAATACTGAAAGGCGCTAAATAAATGCTGTACAAATGCGTGCACTGAGAAGAATACATGAGGTGACAATGTATTACGGAATACGGAAAGAAGTGATTACAAATTAATGTGAACTAAGGCTGATGTGTTGAATAAGATGAAGAAGAGCACTCTAAGATAAATTGGGCATAAAGAACGAATGAATGAAGAAAAATTAACAAAACAAATACGTGGTAGAGAAAGACCAAGTAAAGTATGGTGGATCAAATAAATGATATTTTGAAAGAAGGAAATGTATAAAAAAAGTCAGAGAAATCGTAGAAGTATTATGAGGTCTATAGATGTTGAAGAAGCGAAGGATGTGAGTAGAAATAGGAATGTCTGGCGCTTTGTCTTATCTGCCTACCCCAACAGGGAAACGGCGTGATGGTTTAAATGTATGATAAATAAATAGTGATATTCATACATACGAGTAGCGATACACATAATAAAATGTATACAACTCAGAATTGCTTCATTGGAATGCACATACTCGTACAATATGTATTTTGACGTCCTACTTTTCGTATTATCTGAGGCACAAGCTTAAACTAATCGTAATTTAGACTGGTAATGTGCATTGCATGTATATTTTTAATGAATTGAAGGAAAAAGTTCAGCTATAAAAAATATACAGTAAACTTTCGGGTGATTTGTATGCATACGCGTAAATCACGCAATCTCGGGGCGGAACGTTCATAAAAAATATTGTGTGAAGAAAAGGAAAATCCCGGGAAAACTCGGAATCTATGTACGTGGTTTCCTCAAAAGCTTCTTCCCATTTAAGCGAATAAATTCTCAGGTAGATAATAACATCTCAGATCCAGCGAAAATATTGCGAATATATTCTCGAATTCTGAGTGGCGCACATAAGTATAAAATTGATAAGTAGTGGACATAGAATGGTGACATTTAAATCATCGGATTCATACATAATAATCAAAAGGTGAGTGTTATTTTTTTTTAAGTGAGGATCTTTTACAGATGAAATTTCGTCTTGTTCTAGTGCCATATCAAGTACCCCTGATGTTGACGATCATCAGAGCTAAAAAAATATATGTTTTGACCAGATGAATTAGCTCCCAAAACCCCGCACTTTAGTTCAACACCATATGTTGCGAAGTATAAATATTTAGATTATTGATCTAGCGCCAATTAGTGACCAAAATCAATCTTAGGGTGTTTAAGCTATAGCGAAAAATGTCTCAAAAAGCGCCTTTTGAAGATATTAATACCATCATCTTTCCTATGCTCTGTACCACCTCATAAAAAGTACACAGATTGGTGTATCACCTGTACCCCTCTCGACTTCCTTTTCCACTTTCTGTCCCTTCACAAGTATTTTTTCATAATATAGGTACCCTCTTTACTAAGTATATAATTAATATACCTTAAGATTTGAGTTAAGAAAGTTTATGTATATAAGAAAAAATAATTAATACATATGTTATAGAAAATAATAACTCATATAGGTTCAATACACATTATTTGCATAATTTAAGGATAAAATCTTAAAAAACTCTTTTTAGGCATGTACCAAATGAAATGCATTAATTTTTTTATCTGGGTAACCCTAAGTTATCTCGATAAATATCGTTGGTGCAAGATTTAATATGTTGTAAAATATGTTGAAGATTCATGGAACTTCAGTATTTTGACGCTTGCTCGCTGGCGTACCATTAGACCTCGCGTACCACTACGAATAACATAGTTTGCGGACCGATGCTCTGAAGAAAGTTTACTCCATCATTCAGGACAAACTATTCCTAATGACTGAACGAGATAGGCAGGCATGTTTGCTCGAGCCACGTCAATTAGATTGACACTCTTATTCGTAGCATGTATTCACAGGGCGCATCCCTAGCACACAATTCCGTCATGAAAATACTGTTAATATTAACACAATACAATAGAAATAGGGCGACATGTGTTCAAGTATACAAAATTCATTTTATTTTTTTAAATGTGAGTTGCGTAATGTAATTGTACGTTTCAGTCGAGCTAGTAATTTTGAAGATATACAAAATCGGTTTCATATCCCAACAGAAAAAAACTTTAATATTATTTTGAGTTTAATATTAAAGTTCAATAATATTTATTTAAGTGAGCAAAGAAAATATACCTCTTCCGTGATCTACACGATCTCGGTGGCCGAGTAGATACGACGCTAGTCTTCCAATGACGGGTTCAATTCCCGTTTGTACCAAGACGTTTTCCAGTCTAGTATTCGCGCAGGCTTGTTAAACATCTCGCTGATTTGTTGGAAGAGATTGTCACATGGCAATAAACCTGCCAGCTTAGACTGTATACAACGAAAGTGAAATACGATACATGTACCAGGAAATTCGAAATATAGTAATTCGATACTTTTATAAACTTTCCTAAATCTATGTTCCTCAGATTTTATAACCACTGTGCGGCGGATAGCAGCTTGCTACAACATCCTTCACTTTATGGGTAACGGCAAAGAGATTTATATTATAATATTATGAGATTCCACACTTTGTGAATTGCTAAAAAATGTAAAGCTCTGAAAATATACCGCCGTATTTATATGAGACCTTTAATAAATTAAGCTATGAATGGTTGCCTGACACTTCGTAAGAAAAATAAGTTAAAATTTTCACAGCTTAGTCACAATGCTTGTATAAATATTTAATTGTCGACCTCCGAGGCCTTATCGGCAAAACTCTCAACTTCCACCCGAGGGTTTCGGTCCCAATTCCTGATGTTACCCAAAAAAACAGAGGTGTCCGTCTGATAAAAGAGTTCATCTGGTAACAAACGCACGCGCAATTCGCACGCACTGATTACACATTCGAGTTGTGTTACCTCTTTACGTGCGTTATGTTGCTAACACATGCAATGACGTACCGCGAATAACGTACCTAAACATTAGATGTAAACCCGAAAACTCGATTACTCAGGTCATAGACAATATTCAATATGTCCAAATTACCCATCCTTACGAGTATATGTGTATGTTGAAGAGTACCATACAAAAGAAGAAAAAAAAATTTGATTAAATATTATATTATTAAAAAAACATTCTTAACAAAAAAGACTACATGTGAGAAAACTTATTCAACAACAACACAGTCTCGAGGCCATACTTTTCAATATATCACCAGTATGTATGTGAAGAGGAAAGTAAGAATATGAGAGAGAAAAATATGAATAAAACTGTCGATATAAAAAGGGGGCCAATTTTCAGGCCATGTGAGCTTTAATGGCAAACTCTTTAGCTTCAATCTTGTCCCTTCGCCTTGTTGCATTTTTTGCGGCCATCTGGATCAATTCGTAGAGCACATTCTGTGGTATTGCGATGAAAATCGAGTCAATAATTTCCGAAGGGAACTCCATGTACCCTTACATCGGTTCATCTTCAGACCGATTGGCTACTTTGTTCTAGTGGCATCAAAGGATAGTTTTGTTGCATATGAAATTTTCCGTGAAAGTACTGGGAGCTTGCTGCGCTGTTTGAAAACTCCAAGCCTTAAGCCACTTTCTAAGAAGAAAAAAAATTGCACTGCGAGTCATTTTCTTTTTCCAGTGACGTCGGACAATAAGTCCGTCGTCAACATTATTATTTTCACACTCGGATGGGTCGCCACCGGAGGAGTTCCTTTGGACAGTTCCTTCTTCGTCACTATGTGACGTCACGCTCATAAAAAAAGAAGATTTCAATCATCCAGTGTATATTATGCTGGATGGTTCTTATTTTGTCCCTCATAACAGCGTGGGTGGAGGTGGGATCGAACTGAACTGTTGAAATAAAAATATACTTATACCTAAATTTTAATATAAAATAATACCAGAACAGCGAAACATAGCTTTCGAGATAGATAATTCCAATAAAGCCACAGTAAATCCTTGTACGTGATGTGTACCACAGGAAGACGCCTGTGTGCTCAATAGTAAGCTTTACGGTGACTTGAGAGTCACCGCAAAGCTCAATATTGCACGAGGTATCCGCCTCGATATTTGATATTTGCAAACGAAACGTGGACGTAGAAAATACTGAAAAGAGCAGAATAAATGTTGAACGAATGCGTGCAATAAGAATACATGAGGTGACAATGTATGATGGAATACAGAATGAAGTGATTAAGGAAGAATGTGGACTTAAAGCAGATGTGTTGAGTAAGATAAAGAAGAGAACTCTGAGATGGTTTGGAAACGAATGAATGAAGACTAAAAAAACAAATATACAGTACAAAAAGAAAATATGGTTGGATCAAGTGAATATTTTGAAAGAAGGAAAAGTTAGAGAAATTGTATAAACTGTATGAGGAGGTGTATGTATGGATGTGGAAGAAGTGAAATATGTGCGTCGAGATAGGAAAGTCTGACGCTCTGTCCTCTTTGGCTACCCCAGCAGGGAAACAGCTTGATGGTATGTACGTTACGAAAAATCTTTTGAATTCCAAGTATGAGCCAGCGAATTATTTGTTGAAGGGAAAATTGCCTCCAACTCACTGCTGTTTATTTTGGTTGATCAAATAATATGATTAAGCAATATAAGATACCATATATGTATCAAGAATTCCCCGTGCGTATCTGCGAGAATATAGGTATCTCTCGCTTTACGCAATAAATTGTTCTAGGAAAAATTACATAACATGAAAAACACGTAAAGTGAATTAACTTTAATGAATTAAATTAACGAATTATATAACGCTTTCATTGTATACAGAACAACCTGGTGAGCTTCCAGCCGGATAGAAAGATGTTAAAGAAGCCTTAAGTGAAAACCAGACTTAAATCCTTTTTTTTAAATGAATTTGGGGTCAAAAGATAAGTGTCTTGCTAACACCATGGAGGTCACCTTACTAACTTGACCAGGACTGATTTGTTCCAAACGTAGAAAATCGTAAAAATTTATTTTTTTATTATTTTCAATTATTAAGACTACATAGCTTTCCCATTTCAATTGGGTAACGAATTAACTGGATCTGGAGGATCTGACTCATCATTATATTGATGTATTGAAGGCTCTAAAGAACACATCGATCAATAAGTCCCGGGACTAACTACTTAAACAACATTTGTTTGCCAAAATATCATCTTTATTCATCAACAGTCTCCTTCAAAAGCGATACATTCATTCCAACGCTTTCCTAACTTTTCTATGCCAGCCGTGTAGAACGATTTATCTTTGGTTTCAAAATAGGCGTTATTTTCCGCAATCACTTCTTCATTGGAGCCAAATCTCTTTCCCTGGAGCATCTTTTTGAGGTCTGCGAAAACCCAATAGTCGCTGGGGGCCAAATCTGGAGAATACGGTGGGTGCGGAAGCAATTCGAAGTTTTTTTGCAATTTCTGCCTTCAAACGCTCCAATAACGCTATGTAATATTCGTTATTGGTGGTTTTTCCCTTTTCAAGGTGATCGATGAATATTATACCATGCGCATCCCAAAATACGGAGGCCATAACCTTCCCGGCCGACTGTTGAGTTTTTGGTCGCTTCGGACGACTTTCACCGGCTGCTCTCAAGTCAGCTGACTGCCGATTTGATTCCGGAGTATAGTGGTGGATCCAAGTTACATCCATTGTCACATACCGATGTAAAAATCCTGTTTATTTCGCGTAAACAGTGCCAAACAGCGCTCTGAATCATCGATACGTTGTTGTTTCTGTTCCATTGTGAGCAAACGCGGCACCCATTTCGAAAAAAGCTTTTCATTACCAAATGTTCATGTAGTGTAAACACTACCAAATGATATCTTTAGGATGTCAGCTATCTCACGCAACTTTAATTTGCGATTTTCCATCACGATTTTGAGAGTATTTTTTATGTTTTCTGGCGTAACAGCCTCATTTGGACGACCAGAGCGTTCAGCATCATTTGTGTCTGTACGACCGCGTTTGAAATCAGCATACCACCCCACCGACAAATGGTTGTTTTCGACGGAGCAGAGCCCGGATAATATACATGTACTACCTTGTAACCTAGGTAATAATAATTTTTCAATATTTTTCTACTCCGTTATGCTTAAGAATTGATTTCACATTAATTATCAAACTGTTTTGCTCTATATAGCCCCCTCGATTACCATCCTCAATGCTTTGTTTAATACCCTTGTCATACTCGTATTATAGATATTTATTACTTATCATACATATATTTATAAAATAAATCATTTCAAAACTTTATTTGGTCGTATAGTACTTTTTAACACATCTGAATTGGCAATACAGACATATTGACGAAGGAGACAGCATTATCTTCGGTCCTGTCCATCGAACCTTCAGGCTTAAACCACTTCAGTTGGCACGGATCTCGCGGTTTGCCATTGCACGTGCTGGCAATAATACGTAAAGAAACAACAGCATTTTTATGATAATTTTTTGGAAAACCTGCAGTACGTGTGTTAAGGTGCAACCCCTCCAAACCGATATATCAGCATGAACATACCTGTATAAACAATGTATGGCGACGATACAGTAAGTGAATGTGTGTCAAATGTGTTTACAAAAATTATAATGATGATATGACGCATGGAGATGAGTATCCGCTCTGAAAGTCCCATTACCACTGGATGACAATGAACTCAAGGCTTTGATCGAGAATAATCAACATTTTACGACGCAAGAGATTGCTGAAGATACAGATAATACCGAAAACCACTGTACAAATTCCTCGTACGTGAAAAGACAACAATAGAAAACGTCTAGCGCTTAAGAGTATTGTTATCAAGCGAACTTTTTTATATGACTGGGACTGTATTTTTATTAAGTTCGGGTACCATCAGGAATCGAACCCGAAACCCCCCAGAGAAGTCAAGAGCCTTACCAATTAGGGTAATTAGAACTAACATTTACAAATCGTTTTGGGGGCTCGTTACGGTATTCGGGGTTTATGCGCCATTTTCGATTGCCGCTTTGCCATTCACTGAACCAAAGTAATATTCGTATATTCTAATGACACGCCAATTCCTATATTCTAATGTAATATTCGTATATTCTAATGACACGCTAATTCCTATATTCTAATGTAATATTTGTATATTCTAATGACACACCAATTCCTTGTACATCTCCCGATATGCGTCCTAAATTACTACACGCGAAATTCGTAATCACATACTTCAATTATTTCTGAAAGGGCACAAATCCATGTCGGTATTTTCAATGAAGAACAAGATGAGTAATTTATTGCTCATTACTTTTTCCTTTGATCATTATTAATTAAATTATTCTTGGAGCGAACTATTCAAGAAGGACTATCAGCCTTGTCATCATATTATACATTATTCCAACACCGCGATCATTAACAATCAAATTTATGTATTCTCATCAAGTATGGATGAAAACACTAGAATTTAAAACCAACATCACGCTTCAAAACAAATCTTAGGTCATGAGTTAGTGCCAAAGTGTATATTCTTTTATAAGTTAGTGCCAAAGTTTCTTTACAAAATAAATTCTAGGTGATGAGTAAGTACCCAAGTTTTTATACATTTTATCAGTGTAGAGGTAAATTGGAGGGAGCCATTTTCTCGTGGTTTATGCTTTAATATTCTATGTATAAATTCCCAAGAGCAAATAATGCAATAAAAGTTTGAAATTTAGATCGCAACATCATTTGAGCGATTTCATAAGCCATATGTACTAAGCCAACTTGTAACAAAAGACTAATCAAACATTGTGGATTAATTTTGGTGGAATACGATCGCTAAGAGTAAGGTCCATAGATAAATAAAACGATCGCTAAGAAAGCGTTTTTCAAATTCATCAAGAAGCATGAATGGCGACCATTTTGATTTTCGCCTTCATAAAAACATTTTTTTCAACTAATTTAAAAAATGATTATATATTTGCAACGCAGAACTAACCAATAAAAAGTACCCTACAAAAAAACATTCACAGAAAATAATAACACTATTCGGAATACAAGTACCAAGATTTTTACGTCTGGTTTCCGCAAGTGCAAGGTTGTTACCGTGTTGAGCTGAAATGACGGCCGATGTTTCGAAGGCATTGCAGCCTTCGCCCTCATGACGATATCTTATTCGGTAATGTTTTATGACATCGCGCTGAGGATAACGAAAACAATGTCTTCGAAACGTTGATTATCATTCAACTCAACATGGCAACTGCAAAAAATATTGTTCTCTCAATATAAAAAAATGCCTCGAATACGCACTTAAGATGCAGACTGCAATTCTAGACAAATAGCCAGATAAGTAAACTGAGTCTGGAAAACCTAGTGTTGGGTGATATTGTTGATAGAAACGGTTACGTGGAGAAGTGCAGAGAAGATCTTAGTTAACGGAGTCTGAACATGACACCTTCTGAATCCATTTAGTATATATGAACCGAGTAAGTGCATAAACAGGTGATGTTGCATCAATAATTCTACCCTCATAAATGGACTAAGAAAATTCGTAATTGAAAGCAGTCAAGGAAAAAGTATATAACAATATAGAGGTGGTAATGTATGACAGAATACGGAATGATTAGAGATGAATGTGAACTTAACGGTGATGTATTAAGTAAGTTGCAGAAGAGCACTCTGAGATGGTTTAGGCATATAGAACGAACGAATGAAGAAAGAATAAAACAAATACGTGACTGGAAAAGTGTGCTAAAAGAATAACAAGAAAAGAAAGGTTGGATCAAGTAAATACTATTTTGGAAAAGGAAATGTAAAAACTCAACGAAAACACTCCCTACCCCAACAGGTAAATAAGGATTAAATAAGGACTCATATCTGGTTAAACTTTATAATATGCTCTCATATCTGGTTGAACTTTATAATATGCTCTCATATCTGGTTGAATTTTATAAATGTTAGAATTGCCCTTATTTCTCAGAAATAAAGAAACCTTCCTCGACAACTTGTGAAGTGTGTCTTAAGAACCAGAAGACAGACACGGATCGGGGGAGTTGACAACCAACAACCAGACATCTTAGCCAGGACGGCAGTTTAATCTGCCACTTGGTTCTGATTTCTCTAACAATTCTATTGTATTTGGGGTGTTTCATTTTTGAACAGCATTTTGTTAAAATTATATGGACACACTCTAGTCCAGTACAGGATTGTATTGATTCTTCAAACTAAATTTAACCACGAAATACGCTTTTATCGGCTAGATATAACGTACATGCAAATAATATATGAAAGAGGTAATTTAATTTAGAATTTCCAATAAACTGAATGTACGAATAAAAAACATTCAGAGGCCTAGTAATAAAAAATATTTCCGAAACAATGTTTCTGTAATTACATATAACTAAATTTAGACGACCGCCGTTGCCTAGTTGGTAAGTCGTTTGACGTCCACCCTGGAATTTTGGGTTCGTTTCCCCATGGTACTCAAAAAAACTAAAAGGGTTCCAGTCTAATAGTAGGAAGCTTCTCTGGTAACAATACTCGCGTACGATAGACGTGTGCGAGTGTTATTGTCTCTTCATACGCGGTAATATTGCCAACACATGCGATTGAGAGTTTCGTACCTACTCCAGTGGTTCTTAACCCGAAGGCTCGACATATCCGCATCGTCAATTCGGGTAATTTTGAAGAATACCATACGAATGTCTGAATTAGGTGATTTGGATATGCTCGTATACCTTCCTAGAGCAAATGAGAAACAATTATGAATAGCTAGATGTTATTAGTAAATGTGGATTTAGCGTTTCAAAAAAATATTTTTGTGTTTCCGAAATGATCAAGGTCAGTGCAGCAAGTAGGTAATTTTCTTTCAAATACACAATATTTAACCATCCAATTCCTTTGAGCTCGGTTTGCCAAACCGTATTGTAGTTTTGGGTCGTTTATCTTATAACAATCTAGTGAGTTTATTGCTAGGTGGCAATCTCTTTCAACCAACCAGACAAATTAAATAAAGGAAATTACATGGCCGCAACAATTATTCAAATTTTTGGTAATTTGCACAAAATGCATAAACAATATAAAAAAACAAAAAAAAATGAGATATCCAGACTGGGACCCTTTTTAAAAATGTGCAACCTCCGCGTTGTAAGATGTCTCTTATCAAATGTGCAACCTCCGCGTTGTAAGATGTCTCTTATCAAATGTGCAACCTCCGCGTTGTAAGATGTCTCTTATCAAATGTGCAACCTCCGCGTTGTAAGATGTCTCTTATCAAATGTGCAACCTCCGCGTTGTAAGATGTCCCTTATCAAATGTGCAACCTCCGCGTTGTAAGATGTCTCTTATCAAATGTGCAACCTCCGCGTTGTAAGATGTCTCTTATCAAATGTGCAACCTCCGCGTTGTAAGATGTCTCTTATCAAATGTGCAACATCCGCGTTGTAAGATGTCTCTTATCAAATAGGCCACAGATGTCGTCAATTATTATGGTCAGCGTAACAAGTACGATGTTGTCATTAAAATATACAATTTTCAATGAAAACATCGTATTTGCCTTTTTTAATGAAAAAATCATATTTATTTGGCTCCAGTTGGCCAAACTATGTTGCAATTTTGAGTTATCTTATAAGTCAATTAAACATTTTTAAACATTGACAATCACATAAACATATAATACAATAGTGTTGAAATATCATATTTTATCTAGCGATATTATACTAAATAAAACATATTGTATATAATGAATTAATTTGGAGTATACATTACTCACTCGTACGTACCCTTAAAGTATCTACTCGATTTTCATGCATAATTTTGGCGTAGGTAAAAATAAACAATAAAACTTGCTAAAGAATTTATAAAGAACGTATATCAAATTTTATTATATTTTGTTTGTTGTTTCATGCTTTATTGGTTATGATTTTATCGGTTTTCTTTTTCATGTTAACAAAACAGGTTATTTTACAAATAATCGATTACCACAAAGGAAGCCCGTCTGCATCACAGAGCCAAGTGGTAACAATTGAAAATCTTCAAAAGGAGTTTTCTTAGTAGTTTTATTGCCCCCTGTGATATAATTGACCCATTTACGAATATAACATGACATGAAATTTCTTTGTAAATTCGTAGAGCTTCATTAAGTTGTAGAATACAATGTTTTTGATTCGAAGGTTTTATTGAAATTATGTAACCCAGAGATTCTCAATTCAATTCTTGGGGATGTTGAACAGCACAGAACTAAAATAGAGAATGAGATTTTTAAGATGATATGATTATAGTCTATCCATCGTGATGAAGTATGATTGTCAGCATTCCTGTGGATGGAACATCCCTATTCGCTTCAGTAAGCACACAGTCTTGACAAATCAAGATCAAAGTTTCATGACGATCGGGAAAATTAATCTGACGCAGTCTTGCGTAAAGTAAACTTTAAAAAGCGCTATTTTTATGTTATTTAATAGCAGTATAAAAATGTATGGTAACTAACTTTCTACGTATAAGATCTACTGCGGCTTAAATGTAATACCTTGGAATTGAAGTGTGTGTACGGATGTGAATTCTGAGTGTGAATATTTCAACGGAGTATTTTAGCATTTAGGACAAATGTATTAAATTTATCATTAAGATATTGAAACATTTCGTCACAGGCCTTGCCTAGTATAACTTTTTTTCTATTTTAATTTAATTTAAATACTATCTCCATCGGTGGTATCTAACCTTTTGACGGTGTACTTTCCACATTCCGTTGTAGAGCCAATAGAGGAAGAGCTTCCCTCGGGTACAGGCTCATACTTCAAAATATGACAATTTTTTACGGGGAAACTTAATTCGTTCCTAGATATAGTGTGAGTGGCGACAACTGCATGTCCCTGTAAAAAAAGGCCTAACCAGTGAAGCAGTTATCTAAAACAGAAAATTGTAATAAAAGGGCAGTTTATTAAGCGCCATTTAGAGAGCAAACTCTCTTCGATGGCGCTTCAACTCAGGATTCGAACCCACTATAATTGCCAAATTAAAAATATTACAAAAATCAAGTTAAGTACGAGTATAAGAATAGAAAGGTTAGTAGACAAAATCCCTCATTTGCATATGTTATGAAAAACTTATTTGGTAAGAAAACCGCAGAGAACTTACCAAGGGAAGACGAACTACCAACAAACCATTGTAGATCTTTTGATATGTGATAGTAACACATTCGGCTTTAGATGGAGTGTATTGTATGTGTGTAGTACTTACATATAGTCATAACCCTCGACAAGACATCCTAAGAAAGGGTTGGCTTCAAGTACTTCCTAAAGCTACATAAGCCACCCATATATCTAACACTAAGAGGTAGACCATTCCTCGCCACAGGTACAGCAATGGCAAAAACTCGCTCATGACCCCCGTCTTATTGGATCGATTCAGAACAATCCCTATATTCGATGAAGACAAAATCGAGTTCAAAGTTCTACTCCTTTCCGATTGAACATTTCTCACGACACAGATTCGAAAGGTACAATCGAGACATCCCATTAAGGGACCTGAATACAAAGAGATAAAGTTTGAAATCAATCTATTCGCCACACCTGAGTTACTGTAGACTCGACGGATTGCCTTTTCATCAACACGATGTAATTTTTTTTAAATATACTGTGGATAGTAAAAAGTATTTACATATTTTTTCACCGTCTACTTGTTACAGTTAATAAGAATTTATATATTATTGTTATTAGGAGTTTGGGAAACTCTAATGTAAACACAAAACACTAAACTATCATATAATGGGCTATCACTCAAATTGACATTTAAGCCATAGAACTAACAATTATATTATAGTTTATGAGAAAGTAACAAAAAACAAAGAAAATGTTACATTAAATAAAAATCGGACTACAAGCAGTATGTCCTCGTACATTTTTATTGGAAGTCATATTTAGATATGAGAAAGAGACCACCTGTACCAGACATGCACATTACTAATCAATAGATAAAATGGATAAAACGCCCGGGTGAATACTGAACATAAAATTGTTATTAGACTAAAAAGGTATTATTTGTTCGAAACTCTTATTTATGACACTTATTGGCCGTAGCATAGTCTGGCATTTTCATTACCATATAACAATATTTGTATTAATGCCAACTTTTACTGTCGTATGGAAGCGATTGAAAGATAATAATATGAACATAATAAAATATGTTACTACTGCAGTGTTTGATAGAGTAAAAATGGTCGGATAAACGATAATTGTTAGAGATGGACGTTTTTAGTAGAAGTAAGAAAGAAATCTTAAGATGGTCTGGCAACAATAAGAGAAAAAGTGGTGAAAGACTTACAAAATAAATATATGTACGTCTGAAATAAATGGACAGCGAGAAAGAGATAGACCGTAGAAAAAGTGGAAGCAGATAGCTGGAGGAAATTTACCAGAGGGTAAGGTAAGAAATATGAGAAACAGGAATGCATGTATAAAGATCCGTGTGCATGGATAGAAAGGAGCACATATCTGCTCTATTTGCCTACCCCAAAAGGGTCATGACTTGATGGTATGTATACGATGCATGTATATGACAATATTTACCAAATTACCGTTACCGCGCGGCCATGCACCTCCATCCTGTATGTACTACGAGTATGTAATTAACATACCATTATTTTTCAGGAAAAATCTCAAATTTCTCTTTATCTTCAAAGTTTGTAGGTTTAAACTTTGAAGATAAATAACTAGGGTGTTATTGGAAATAATAATAATAAACTTAAGATAAAGACACAAGTAAAGAATCTTTGTAAGTACAGCCCTCAAGAAAACTACAGATTAAAAGCTTATCCAAGTTAGCTTTACGGTCTGGAAAAGACCTGAAGCTGCTACGCGGCTTAACGATAATGTGACGTCATAAGCCAGAACTTTGCCATCAGAAATCGCGTTGTTCGGGTTATAAAGTCAGAACAAAGGACCAACAAACTTGAGTTATCACTGTTGTATAACATCAATATAATAAATGTATTAAAATAAAATGTGAGATTATATAAATTGGAAAGATGAAAAAAAAATGGAAACGAGTATGATACAATTCTGTGATGATCTCAAATTTAAAAAAAATGTATCGAAGAGTGAATTTAGTAGCGAAAAGTGAGTTTGGTATCAAAGAGTGAGTTTAGAGTCGAAGAATAAGTTTTTAATTCATCAATCAATCAATTCGTACTCTTCAACATATCTATCCGCACTGATAATGTAACTGAAACACTTCAAATGGAGACTTAACTGAAGCACTTCAAATGGAAACGTGAGTTATAATTCCTCATTTTTTTTAAATATTTTTCTAGTTTTATCTTTTTAAAATGCGCTTATATTATAAATTTTATTTGAGTGAATTAGTTTGAACCTGCATCATATGAAAAAAATTGCCAGAAAGTAATCGGCAAACTAATATAGAAGACATTTTTTCTTCGGATATATGATACACATATTCGAAGATTTTAACGGCTGTTCTTTACTATTTTAATATATTGTGCTGAGTTGGCTTAAATTATAGCAAATATTTCGAAGGCCTGTAGTCTTCATCGTCAATTCGATGTCAAAAAACATATTTATAATAATAAAAGGATCACATATACTCGTATAGCGCCGTTTAGAGAGCAGGTACTCCTCGAAGGCGCTGTAACTCTGGATTCGAACCCACTATTATTGACAGATTCAAAATATTACCGAAAAAAAGTTGATTGCAAGGAAAGGTGGCGGCTGCGGTCATTAAATTCAAATTTCCCCGCATGTACGTATATTTATAAAACCATACTTGGTAAGAAAACCGCACAAAACTGACTAAGGGATGATGAATACAAAGAAATCTTAACCTTGCTTGTCTACCGAATATACTGAGCACGCAAAAACTACCGACGACTATAAACTACTAAGCGACGCGTACCAGCGATTGCAACGTGAGCGTATGTTTATCTGACTTATTATTAATGTTATTTTGCCCTATATTTTCTTAAACATTTTCTTCTGTCCTACTCATTCAAAATTTGGGTCATAAATCACTTGACTAAGCACGTAACTCGTGGTTATCCATATGTAATAACAATACGTATGATCGACAATCTTAACCAGGCTGGGACCAGATTTTTAAAAATTATTTTTAAGCACAGTCGGACCTCGAACTGCCAAACCCTGGGTGGAAAATAAGTCTTAATATGTAGTCCATGAGTGTCATCAGCGCACAACTTAAGCATGGCTATTATAACGAAATATATACAATACAATTGTCTGTTTTGGGAAATATATAGAATATACAAGGAACCACATTGAGAAAACTTACACGTCTTAATTAGACTAGGATCCCTAGATAAAAACTGTTCGGGTAAACGATACAGACTTTTAATGAACACGGCACTTGGAAATATTGAATTTTCGTTAAACAGCGTTATTGTCCCCTAAGAAAATGGAACTAGACAAATTAAACAACGGAACGATAAAGAAATAAGACTACCGTATATTTTTTTATCTAATGTTTTATCAGATGTGTACTAGAGCCAACCTTGATGTATGGAAGCGAAACCTGAGTATTGAAAGGAAGAGATAAAATTAGAAGAAACACGGTGGCAATGCGTGTCTTACGTAGAATCTGATATTACTATGTTCGATAGAGTGAGGAATTATCAAATTAAAGATAACTGATTGATACGGATATTATAAGCAATATAGAATTAAGAAAATAATCTTGAGATGGTGTGGTCGCAGAGAGAGGATGAGTTGCAGGGAAAAAGTGGAAAGAAATGGGTGGAGAAATTTTTATTTAGGGAAAGGTAAGAAGTATGAGAAACATGAGAATACTAGAACGAGGCGAAGGTTGTGTGCATGAATAGAAAGGCTTAGACATCTGTCATATCTGCCTATCCTAAAAAAGACATCGTGTCGGTATGTAACACATCGATCAATAAGTCGAAGGACTAACTACTAAAACAACATTTGTTTGCCAAAATTATTCTTTATTCATCAACATAGTCTCCTTCAAGAGCGATATATTCATTCCAACGCTTTCCTAACTTTTCTATGCCAGCCGTGTAGAACGATTTATCTTTGGTTTCAAAATAGGCGTTAGTTTCGGCAAACACTTCTTCATGGAGCCAAATCATTGGAGCGAACAGCCAATAGTCGGTGGAGGGCAAATCTGGAGAATATGGTGGGTGCGGAAGCAATTCAAAGTTCAACTCATGCAATTTGCCCATCGTTACCATCGACTTGTGACACGATGCATTGTCCTAATGAAAGAGAACTATTTTTCTTCTTCATATGGGGCCGTTTTGTGTTTTTTTGCAATTTCTGCCCTCAAACGCTCCAATAACACAATGCAATATTCGCTATTGATGGTTTTTCCCTTTTCAAGGTGATCGATGAATATTATACCATGCGCATCCCAAAATACGGAGGCCATAACCTTCCCGGCCGACTGTTGAGTTTTTGGTCGCTTCGGACGACTTTCACCGGCTGTTCTCCACTCAGCGCTCTGAATCATCGATGCGTTGTTGTTTCTGTTCCATTGTGAGCCAACGCAGCACCTATTTCGAAAAAAGCTTTTTCATGACCAAATGTTCATGCAAAATAGTGTAAACACTACCAAATGATATCTTCAGGATGTCAGCTATCTCACGCAACTTTACTTTGCGATTTTCCACCACGATTTTGAGGGTTTTTTTTATGTTTTCTGGTGTAACAGACTCATTCGGACGACCAGAGCGTTCAGCATAATTTGTGTCTGTACGACCGCGTTTGAAATCAGCATACCACCGACAAATGGTTGTTTTGACGGAGCAGAGCCCGGATAACACTTTTCAAGCCATCGCTGAGTTTGAACGGTATTTTTTCCCATTAAAAAGCAATGTTTTATCAACACACGAAATTCGGTTTTTTCCATTGTTTTGAAAATAGCAAAAGTAGCGTCACTAAAACCACTGTAACTCAATGACACAATGTCATAAAAGTTTGACACGTAACTTCTAAAGGTTGGTACTAACTGAGAATGGTATGGATTTGTTATTAGAGGCATCATCTGTTGGTTAGTCCCGGGAATTGTTGATTGATACGTTATGGTATCTGATCATGGAAAAAATGCAAATTAAAATATATCTTCATGTTAACCTTAGAGATGTACGAAACAGTTCGTATTCTGAAAAGAAACGGAAATGTGGAATGGAAAAAATGTGGTGTCAAATGGAAAAACCTTCAAACATTTTTAGTAGAATTTAAAATTAAAATCCCATCTTTTCACAAATACGAGATAAACTGAGATCTACTTAGATACGAAAGGAGATGGGTAAGACAATGATAATGGTGATGAATCGCCAGTAGTTAAATATGGCGATGATTACGACGTACGAGTAAGTCTCATCTCATAAGCCCTAGTAGGCAACCTGATAATGTGAAGAAGCCGTTCTTTATTACTGTTTTTATTAATTTTGGTACAAGATATAAAAATTGATAAAACCCAAATGTAATGAGAATAAAGAGGAAGTATTAGTTGGAAATCAGGATAGATGGTTTCATCCTTATTTATTTATTTATTTATTTATTTATTTATTATTATTTATTTATTTATTTATTATTACACATGACAAGAAATATACATAATTTGCGAAAAAACAACAGGTAATTTAATTTGGACATACAATTTTAATGGATCTGGGTTTGTTGGCTTTCATTTGTCGTATCCCCAGTAAACTAGGTTTTTGCCTGTATCTCACTGAGGATATTTAGCATGAAAAAATAAATCGATACTTCTTTCCGATATTTTATTACACAAAAACAAAACCCCGTTGCACGTTCTCATCAACCTGACAAAAAGTGACACTCAATTACAACTTGAAACATCATGCGAAACCAAACTCTTCACACATCATCACTCCAGAAAGGCCAAAAATGTTCATTCCATAATATACCGCACACAATCATAAGAATAAAAATAAAAACAAAAATGTACAGAAATACAAATACATAAAAAAAACAACAAGAAGAAACCCACACTCAAGAGCCCACACAAATCTTTTCCACACGTCATTCATCCTGAAAGCTCAAGTACTCAAAATCCTGTCGCAATAACAACCACGCTCCGATCGACTGTCTAAATGGTTTTCCACCCTTCACCTTTATTGAATTCGGCACGTATATCATGTGAGCCAAATAAGCATATTGTCTTTGGGCAAAAGAGGTTTTAACTCTAGGGATGGTGAACACTTCATTAGTTGCCATGCGTGTCATGTGTATCTGCTGAGTCTGCATCTTCCCTTCCTCTCGATGGTAGGGTCAGAGAATGGATTTGAGATGCAAATTGGCTATGTTCAGGACCCGATACTCTCTGAAAAGCTCCGCCGTGTGATACCAGGCAGGAAGTTAATTTTTTCACAATCAATTTTTGGAAAACCTGCAATATGTGTTTTTGGGTTAAGGTGCATCCCCCCCAAACTGATATACCGTAGGAAAGTGCTGACTGACATAAGGCGAAGTATATACTTTGAAGAATATTTTCACTCAGCACATTTCGAATCATACGGAATATGTATCCTAATTTTCTGATTTTTGTGCTCAAAGTGTTCATATGGACCTCCCAACGAAGGAACTGATCAACATAAACTCCAAGGTACTTTATACTATCAACCCTTTCCAAAGAAACACAACTACAGTCAACCATGGGTGAACAAGTGTGCAGTGTTATGTATTTATTTGTAGGTGCTTAAGTTCTTGTAGATATGCTAAATGTGATGTATTTAGTTTTTTGGGAATTTAGTAAGTTAGAGTCCATCCATTCTTTAACTACACGTAATTCTTAGTTAGCCTTTGAAAATATTGTACATCATCCCATGTTCGGCCCTCGAACAGAAGAACCGTGTCGTCCGCAAAAGTAATAATCTTACCCCTGATAGAAAGATTACACAACTGATTGACATTATGGTAAATAAAAGTACTTACGGTAAATAAAAGTACTTATGGTAAATAAAAGTACTTATGGTAAATAAAAGTACTTATGGTAAATAAAAATACATTATCCAGTGTTTTAACTTAGAGTCAAACTCGCAGAATGGATTGTCAAAATATAAATGTTGCGCAGGTAAACAGCAATTGAACGAACGGATCTCGCCGTTCGTAAACGAACTCGATAGTCTTCGTGCGATTACGAACGGCGAGTTTCCTACATATTCTAGTAGTTCTAAACCCGAAAGCTCGACTAATGGGGATGAAAACAATATTGTCTCCCAGCCACGCACTTCAATATGTATAAATCACTAAATCGGATAAGTTGAAGGGTACCATACGAATGAATAAATGCATCTTTATTCAGTTTGAAATAAGGCAGTTAAATAACTATACCTATTATTGTTAATATTTTTAAATTGTTTACAGTTTTTTATGATGCAGATTGCAATAAGCGCTGCCCTTCTATATTGTATTATACTTTCGTTGTAAACAGTACAACCTGGCTAGGGTATTACTATGGAGCAATCTCTTACAACCAACCACCAGAAAGGTGTAAAATAAAACCTTAAGTGAAAACTAAACTGGAAAACATTTTGAATAAATCTGATCACAAACGGGAATTGAATCAGCAGCCTTCGGGTTGGAAGACAGGTGTTTTTACCAACCAAGCCGCAGTACCTTATGCTCGTATACAAGTTGCTACAAAATATATAAGAAAATACAGTAAAGCCAAGTCATGCCGACTATTATGTACTACCGAACGCACTAAATAGTCGGTCTCTTTTTGAGAATTTCTTGAACTATTCAATAGAAAAATAAACACATGACTTTGAAAAATTTGCTTCGGAGCACAAAAAAATATCTGCACAGCCTACGATTATTTGCTTTCGGGGTGACCGGGTTTATGTTTGTTCATATTAAAAACAACTTCTAACCCAACTGCAGGCACAAATTTATGATACTCCCAAACAATTTCACCCTACTTATATTATGCAGATGCCGTGATGGTATGAACAAAAACCACGGACCGGCACACTTTCTAACCTTTTGTCATTCTAAATGCTAACCCAAATAGGAAGAGCCCCATGACAATGTTGGCCTTTATCTCTGCCTCGCCTTTTCGTTCAAAGCTACTCCAACGTTTACCTTTTATTTTATATAAATATTGTAATATGTATACCCCAACCCTCAGTGGTGTTGCCTCCCCATGAAATATTACTTATCTATAAAATTCTATACCATGCTTCTTTTTTATTTATTTTTTTATATCAAAGAGGATTTATGATAATATTCTACTCGTACATTGATATTCAGGTGTCAAAAGTAAAAAATGTTCATTTAAAAAATATGATAATAAACCAGAAGAAAGGTGTCAGTCACGTATCATTTGCGGATGGGCAACTGGGTGGTGACTAGTCACCTTTACAAAATGAGTATTGTGGAGGATCCAGGCTGCAAGTGTGAGCTGGATGATTAAACAATAGATCATGTGTTTGTCTTTTACGTGACAGATTTGATTTACCGAGTGCCATATCTTTGCCGCGTCCAATGCATTTCTTCTTTCTTGGAAGAACTTTTCCACTTAGAGACCGAAAGTTAAATTTTTAAAGTTTAATGATTTGAAGCTTTAAATTGTCATTTTTGGACATTTCTTTTATTATGATGACTCATATAATTGCATTAGTGGCTTTGATGCGGTTACACAAACCATCCTATCGTGGGTGGATTGCCTATTAGTGGCTTTGATGCGGTAACACAAACCATCTTATTATGGGTGGATTGCCTATTAAAAAAATCAAAATCATCCATTCGTCTGATATTTTAAAATTAATATGAATTTTGGATATTGCATTTCGATTTGTTTTCTTTAATTTTCCTTTTGAATTTCGTCAATATCTTTATAGATTGTTTTTAGTTAAGCATACTTTGTTTATTTATTTATTTACCAAACATTTGAATTCACAATGTAGCTCTCGAAAATGAAAATAAAATTGATAAAAAAAAATGGGAGTTCAAAAGAATAATGAATTATTTGAAATGTATTTATGGTCAGAGCGATTCATTCACAATATCTTGAAATTGACATATTGTCACTATTTTGTAATATCCTTAACATTCCCGACACCTCCTCTTATTTCACCGAAAATATTCAGCGTATTTTCGATTTTGGCATTGCGCTACGTTCAAGCAGAGATGGTATATTGGTTATCCCAGTTCATCACTTTTTTCTTACATTGTCCTTCACTATTCATACAGTGAAACTCAGGAACCAGTTGCCAACTAATCTTAGACATCGTCCATCATTGACATGTTTTAAAAAGCGATTGAACAGCTCTTAATTTCAAGTCAGTTATATATTATGTATTTCTGTCCCGATTTTCCTCTTAAACATACCTTACATTTTTATTTATTTGATCATATCTCACTTTTTTGTTGTTATTTATATTGTTCGTGAATTTAGTACAAATTAATAAAAATATATATATTTTTTGAGGCTATGTAACTTATTTTATATACTTTTGTCTCATTTGTTTGAAGAGATTGCCACCTGGTAATAAGCCAGCCAGATTATTATACAGTAAAATGTTAAATAACTAAATTCATAAAAAAAATTAACTGGCAATTTAGAATTGAAACGAATCTGTCAAATAACGGCGATATTGAATAAGATCGGAAACGTAACAAAACATTTAATCTGTTTGGATTCACAGCGTTACAAGCTCGCTATTGTATAATCCAATATCTTTTATATACAATTTTGTCCTCAATTTATTTTCTTCTGCCGACAATATTGGACTGTTTAATCTAAAAATACGTCCGCCTTGAGCAGGTTAAGTTATATTTCTTGTCCCTCGGTTATTTCACTTGATCTTTCGTGGCCACTTTGAGCACACACAAAACACTTGCCAAATATTTGGTTATGATTCTTCAGGGAATCTCTAAATCAAACAATAAAATATAACAACAGTCTAAATTTAGTTTCCAACTCGACTGACTGCCGAAATTTAAGAATTTAATATTTCAATACCCAAAGAGTATACTACTAGAAAGAATTTAATGAAAATGTTTTTGACAAAATTACTTATCCGTGAGGTGGAAAATAATAGACAAGAATTGTTTCAAGAGAACATCAATAACATGAGTAAAACCCCACTTTATTAAAAGAGGTCCACACAATAAAATGAGCATGGACCATTTGGAAAGGGAAAATAAAAGGAAAATGCCGAATTGAAAATAAATAAATAAAAACGATTATTACGTAAACACAATACTATACATTACAGACAGTCCTCGATTTTCGTATATCAGATTTTCGTACAATTCGATATTTCGACTAATAAAGTTTTGTATATGTGACTATTTCTTACAGTCTAGGAAGTAAATTATCGATATCAGAAAACCCCCACTAGATACACCTGTGCGATGCCGCCACCCCCTCCCCAATGTTACAAACATAAATCACAGCAGGGTTAGTCTTGGGTTGGAAGAAACTCTCGAAGCTATCACAGTGGAAATAATTAATCTAATGAATTAATTAAACACGAATGTCAATAACGAAGATGTTAATTACTTGATAAGATCTTACTCAGCACCATTGTCGAACGAAGACCTAATTAACCTACAAGGGGTAAATATGATACTCGACGTCGTTGCTGGGCCCCGTAGTCGAGGATTCCTCCGCCATTTCAACGTCAATTCAGTTGAAAAACGAAACTGTGTCGTGGAATTTTCGTTTATTTCATTTTTTTTCTCGTTTTGACGAGAATGGGCCGTTGCACACCAGCAAACTCACAGACCACACCACTGTACTGGATCCGATAGTACACCGGAAGTGAAACGATCGAAGTACATCAGCATGTTTAATTTAAATAATAGATATGATCGAAGTCATAGGTATCCGTATACCCACAAGACGGGAAAAATACCTATATCATTCGAAGTTCGAACACTGCGCTGTTATATATGAAAAAATGCCTATATCACAGCGCAGTGTTCGAACTGGCGATCTTCCGCATCGAAATACAGTACGTTACCGCACGACCATGCAACACAATGGATACAAATTAAAAAGAAGAAGTTGATAATTAAGAACCTATTATTGAGACGTAAACAGTCAAAATTATTTAATCACTTATCAACGGTTGTACATTATTAAAAAAAAATTGAAAAACATAAGTAGTGAGTGCGTCATTCATTAAAAAGGATTAATATTTAAAAAATTATTATTATTATTATATCAAAATCAAATAATATGTTACAAGCATAATGAAAATTTTAAACAACACGTACACACGTCAAAATTCTAACACATATTAAAAAAACAACAACATAGAGGAATTACTAAAAAACGAATGTAGAGATTTTTCAAGGCATAATTTATTAATTATATTTCCTTTTTATATAAATATGGATAGAATTTGTAAACATAATTACAGTAAATAAATTCTTAAATGTTATATTAAATGGTAAATAATATATTTGGAAATGTGACTTTTAATAGAATTTAATGGCAAGAAGACGAATAACATACAATGAAATCGAATATAATTGGAATAATGACTTGAATAGATTAAGTGTGAAAAAGATAAAAACATTGAAGAATATTAAAGAAATGTAAACGTAACGAAACACTAAAGGCAACTCTTTGATATCGTTGAATGATCGAATAGAATTATAGATTTAGTAAGAATTGTTATCTAGTTATACTCGTAAGTAGTATGTACGTGTTAACTATTTCTAAGACATTAAATATTAAAATTATTGAAAATAAAATAACACGAAGGAAATTAAAATGAAATCAGTACATAGTGATTCATTCATAGCATCTTCACCGTACACTTCGCAAATATCGTGAGCAGCTTTGGCAGCTTTATTCCCTCGATTGAACGCGAACAGAAGGAGGTGTCGAAAATGCTCACTTTCGTCTACTTGACATTCCATTTTGAAGGCTTGTAATCAAATAAAATAATATATGTAATGTAAAAGCAAACACAATATCTTGTAGAGCAGAAAATTTTCTTTCGAATGACGTATAACTTTTACTATTTTCTGTTACTTTTGGTGCTCATTTTTAAACACAACTTATGTTAACACCCAATAGATTAATTTATTGAATCATTTTTTTTAAATTATATTATACATTTATAAAAAATTTCGAATTTTATTTAAAACTACATATTGAAGTATTTAATAATAAATTACGTTTTTAATTTATAATAGTGTGTGGGTGTCCACGTTGATGTATGGAAGTGAAGCTAGGTAGAAGAGGAATAAAAGCAAAATAAAATACTTGAGGACCGGCAATGTATTAAAGTAGGTGGAATTTTTACATCAGAAATGACAAGGTGGATAAAATGGATGTGATAAAGAAAAGAACTTGAAGGTGGTTTGGGCATGTGAAAAGAACTTGAAGGTGGTTTGGGCATGTGAAAAGATTGCATGGCGAAAAAATCACCAAATGAGTATACAGGTCAGAAGTGATAAGTGTACGTAGAAGAGATATACTTAAGAAAACGTAGCTGGATCAAGTGGACCACGATTTGAAAAAATGTAAACTGAGAAGTACTAATAACAGAAGATTTCTGTAATTACTTTTATTGTACTACTAATTATTATATTAATACCGGTGACACGTATTTCTACCTCATATTTCGACACTACAGACAAAAACTTTTTAAGGTATTTGCGCCTGAAGAGAGTCTCGAAATAGGAGGTAGAAACATGTATAATGGGGATTTATGTAATAAGTAGAATATTATTTGACATGGATTACAATTATTCACCAAAGCCTCGAGACATCTTAAAACGGAATTAGAACACACTACATCCCATTCAAAATACATACGAAGGATTTAAATTAATTGCAAATTGCTCGATTCAATCCCATTACCATTCTCGTTTTTGGGAACTACTGTGTATTCCGTCCATTTATCATTTCGGAAATGTCTCGATACCACAAACCTTGGGAATTTGTCATATTATATGAGTCGGTGTGAGTAAAACTGGGTTAAATCCACCGGGAGTTGAAAATCGATATGCATTAACAGAATGTTCTGTAAATTTGTAAACAATGTTCATAAAATTTTCAGTGTATTTTATCCTGAATGATTTTATAAATATACTCGTATATGTGAGACAAGTGTTGGAGATATGGGAGGCATGTGCAGCCTTGAGAAGCACTTGAAGACATCCCTTTTTGAGAGGTATTTTCGAGATTTATGATTGTATGCGAGTTACATATATAGCACATCGATCAATAAGTCCCGGGACTAACTAACATACTAAAACAACATTTGTTTGCCAAAATTCTTCTTTATTCATCAACATAGTCTCCTTCAAGAGCGAAACATTCATTCCAACGCTTTCCTAACTTTTATATACCGGCCGTGTAGAACGATTTACTACCTTGATCAAAAAGTTTTAGGACTTCATTCATAAAATCGAAAATACAAGTTTATTCACCAAAATCGATATGGTCCCCATTGACTGCAACGCACTTACTTGATCAGCGCTTGATCTAATCCTCGAAACACCGCTGGTACTCAATTTTCGGTATGTCCATCAGAGCTGTCTTCGATTTTGTCATGACATCCTCTCGGGCGCTGTAACGCGTTCCGCGAAGCGGTTTTTAAAGTCCGTTGAACAGGAAAAAGTCGCAGGGAGCCAGATCAGGTAAATTCGAAGGCTGCTGGATAGTATTTGTGTTGTTTTTGGTCAAAAACTCATGGAAATCATGTCTTTCGCGATTTCAACGCGGTCCTTTTTTTGCATGAAATTGAGGTCTTTCGGCACCAGTTTTACAGCGACACGTCTGAGCCCCAAATCATTAACCAAAATGTCTTGAGCGGATCCATAAGCGATGTTCAAGTCCTCTGCCAGCTCTCTGATGGTCAAATTGTGGTTTTCGGTCAACATTTCTTTAATTTTATCGACGGTTTCATCGGTTTTCAACTGCCACTGCGTTCGTCATCCTCGACCGACTCACGACCACTTCTGAAGCGTTCGTGCCACCGAAAAACACTTCTCCAACATTTTCAAGGTCTGCGGACCGATAAATCCGTTTTTCACACAAAATTTAATGCAAACTCGTTGATTTTCAAACTTGTAAAAAATCGAAAACACGCACAAAGGTAGATGTACTCAGTACAGCGTAACTTTTACAAATGTCAAGCTATGACGCTGAAATTTGGAGGGAAGTGTCAATGATAGATGTGGTAACCTAACAAAAAAAAAAGAATTCCAATCGGGTGGCCACACGGTGGCCGGTCCTAAAACTTTTTGATCAAGGTAGTATATTTGGTTTCAGCCAATAGTCGATGGGGGCCAAATCTGAAGAATACGGTGGGTGCGGAAGCAATTCGAAGTTCAACTCATGCAATTTGGCCATCGTTACCATCGACTTGTGACACGGTGTATTTTTCTGATGAAAGAGAACTTTTTTTCTTCTTCATATGGGGCCGTTTTTTTGCAATTTCTGCCTTCAAAAGCACCAATAACATAGTAATATTCGCTATTGATGGTTTTTCTCTTTCCAAGGTGATCGATGAATATTATACCATGCGCATCCCAAAATACGGAGGCCATAACCTTCCCGGCCAACTGTTGAGTTTTGGTCGCTTCGGACGACTTTCACCGGCTGCTATCCACTCAGATGACTGCCGATTTGATTCCGGAGTATAGTAATGGATCCAAGTTACATCCATTGTCACATACCGATGTAAAAATCCTGTTTATTTCGCGTAAACAGTGCCAAACAGCGCTCTGAATCGTCGATGCGTTGTTGTTTCTGTTCCATTGTGAGCCAACGCAGCACCTATTTCGAAAAAAGCTTTTTCATGACCAAATGTTCATGCAAAATAGTGTAAACACTACCAAATGATATCTTCAGGATGTCAGCTATCTCACGCAACTTTACTTTGCGATTTTCCATCACGATTTTGAGGGTTTTTTTAATGTTTTCTGGTGTAACAGCCTCATTTGGACGACCAGAGCGTTCAGCATCATTTGTGTCTGTACGTTGTGAAAACAATGATGCAATTAAACAAAAAACAAAAAATCACTTGTGTTATTAAATTTAGAATTTTTATATTGTTTAATTTCAAAATATAAATTCAACTCACACCAACACCGAGGATTTAGCAAGTTTTAATATGACATTAGTTTAACAATTTACATTTAATATGTTTTCCAAATATATTTCTAGTTCTCAAACTGAATAGCACGTAAAGAACATTTTTTGAATAGCATCAAATAGTCATGGTTAACGAAACACTGACTAAACAAATTAATAATGCAAACACATGAATGGAAGTCGTGTAAAAGGACGACCGAGAGAATTATGGCTAAATCTATTAAACGAAACTCGGAAGACGGAAAGGTAAAGAGTGTGTTAAGAAAATAGAGGAACTGTATGATAAAATGTTTGGACGTGAAGGAGGGGATGAAAGAACGTCGTGATAGAAAATGTTGGCGCTCTATCATATCTGCCTGTCCTAACAAAGAAATGGCGTGATGATATATGTATCCATATACCATACATATATGTGTATAATATAGTAAAGTATTTTTTTATTAAAATGGATTTGGCCGAGTTTGATTTTCACAATCTCATAATATTATGTATGTATGTACGAGTATATTATGTAAGCTTTCCGCATTTTGATGATACACTGGGCTGACTTCTTGTTCATCTGTTTAAGCCCCCACACATTTATCATCGTTATTTGGATTTCCACAGGATCTACGACCTAATATACCAGTCTCTCGAGGACAGTTGGTTTTCTACGATATCCATGTTGTAAAACTTGAACGCATACAGCGAAAGTTTTTACGATTAATGACCTTAAAACTATAGATCCCAATAACTGAGTTAGACTATGGCGTATTGTTGGAAGTGATGAGTCTTACAACATTTTATTTATTTATTTAACACTTTTATTGCAACATAATCTGGCGGGCTTATTGCCAGGCGGCAATCTCTTCCAACCAACCAGACAAAAGTAAATGAAGCAAGTTACATGGTCACACAAATCATTAACATGACTATCCATCCCCACGAAATCCATAAATACATACATGAGCATATGCCCACGAGCCCACAAAGACGGACAATCACTCGAGCATTCTTTTTCACATAAAGTGAGATATCACCAATCAAAAGGAAAGGAAGGGATGGTGGAGAGGAAAGGAAAAGAAAAATCAGGAATGAAACACGTTATTTTTAATGAAACACGTTAGCGTAGCGCTAATCCATGATTGGAAGGATGCTGAAAATTTTCGGCGAGATAAGAGGGGACTGCGGGACAGTTAAGGATATTATACAATAGATACAGTTTGCGAATTTGACGTATATTTTTAGCATTCAACCAGTTCAATGCCTTCTGGTATGAAGTTATATGATCATACTTTCGTAGGTTGAAAATGAATCTTAGACACACATTTTGAAGACGCTGTAATTTGTCCAGCTGTTCCTCTGTAACGTCCAAGTAACATATGTCCGCATAGTCCAGAATCGGAAAGAGCAGAGATTGTACGAGTAAAATTTTGGTTTTAGTTGGTAGGAATCTTTGCAACACTTTAAGGGAATGAAGGTTGAAGAAGATCCTTCGGCTTACCTCATTTATTTGATCTCGCCATGAGAGAGTGTTATCTACTCGTATTAGCACTCCTAGGTTTTTAACAGTTTTATGTAATGGTATGATAGAGCCATCAAGTAATATTGGAGGAAGTAAGTCAGTGTTGAATTTACCGAGAAGCTGAGGGCTGCCAATAAGGATCACTTGAGACTTCTTAGGATTTATGAGTAAGCCATGCTCCCCAGTCCACTCCGAGATTGATTAAAGGTCCGCATTTAAATTGTTCAAAGCCGCGTGAAAGAAATTTGATGATAAGAACATTTTCAGATAGAAGAAAAATGTTTGACCTTACAACATTATTTAAGATTGTCAGCACGTATTTCAATAATCCGAAACTAACTCAGCCTGTCATGTTACACATTCATTGTAGGCCCACCCGATAAAGTATTTTGTAAGGTTTCATATAATTATTTGTACAACTCCTACATAGCAAGACAAGGGTGTGGGCTGAAAAACATCTGATGTCCTCGTGGCCGGGCTCGCCTTATATTGGTGGGGTGTACTTTGGCCGGGCGGATGTTTTAAATGAACCCAGACCTTTTGATAGCTTATATTTTAATGTATTTTCTGCTATTTATCTTGAGATATATGTGCGATTTTGGAATTTATTTATATATGTACATACTTTGTTACTATCCATAAACCTAAATTTATCATTATTGTTATTAAGGCTGCACATATTGAGCAATCAATATAGACACTCTATGGATTTTCGTGTGAATTTGAGTACTTATAGGAATAAAGTTAAGAAATTGAGCTTGACGGAATGAATTAATCGAATTGTATTTATATGTTTACTTTGTCGTGTTGTTCGTCTTTTACATGCTTTCCTATTGTATAACACTCCTTACATGTTAATTTTGTTTGTTGTTGTTTTTTAATATTTTGTTTCAATAAGTTCATTTGACCGTTGAAATAAAATTTAAATAAACATGCGTAATTTTGATAACATCATCATAATTTCAATTCGCCTAAGTCCACTGCAGGACACAGATCTCCCCTCTTCTCGTGTATCCCTCACGGTGCTTCCTTGTCCCTTACCCTTCGTCCCCCAGCCCTAGATAAAACACTCGACTTCAACATCCAAGGAGGACGTCCTTGTGGCCTTTTTGTGGTTCCAATTTCTACTTTAACGAGGCAATTTGTTCCACTTAATTTTTATTACAGATTTATTCGTTTCTCTTTCTGCCTTATAATATTATAGTGAGCATAGCTCATTCTATTCGTCTTTCTGAAACTTGTAGTTAATGGGAGGATTGTCTGGTTATTATCATTGTTCTGTGACTGTGTATATATCATTGTTCTGTGACTTTAAGGATAAATACAAGGAGTTTTGGATCAAAAAGAGAAAACACTGTAGCCACACCTACATTAAGCCTAAGAGGACGTAATCCATGAATGGCGCAATTTTCAGTACTAAATAGTCATAAAAATCAGAATGAAAAAAAAATCTTCTCTAAGCTCTATTTGGTTTATCTTATATCACTTGTGATTCTAAATGTTATAATATTGTACGTTGATGGAAAACAAAATTGTGTATCTGGAACGCGTAAATAGGTCAATTATTGGATATATTATAATTAAATTGAACGCGTAAATATAATTAGCTTTATTGACATTTTTTGTGAAGTAATGTAATTTTTGACTGACTGGATGGTTGAAATTAAAACAAACTAACAGTTTTTAATACTTTCATTTTTTTTATTATTGGTTGAGTGCATTATAAAAAAGTTAGTGTGTTGATGGATTTGGTAAATTGCAAAATTTCGTGAACTTTCTTATGATGGTGTTTTAGCAGCTTTAGTAAAATTCACATAAAAGGAACCAACAGCAAATATTATAAATATATTTTATGAAATATGCATCAAAGTATGCAAGTCAACATACAAACCTGTTTTTTAAAGACATTTTACTTTGGATGGTCTCATTACGAAAAGCTGAGAGGAACAATGATAAGTTGGGAGGAACGTGAGCTTACCAGATAGCTGGCGAGAGCTATGGAAGCGTTCTTCAATTGGGAATCTTCACCTTGTGAATGATAAAACGTGCCACGAAAATTGTGATGTGCTAACATATGAATCATCTTAAGTGTGGCAACGATTACAGAGCAAATATCTTGCACAGGTGAGGGTTACATTGATTACTCGTTGTGGTCATGTGGATGGTCCAGACAGTCAGTCATATCATAAAAGAATGTCCAATATATTCATCTGCGAGAGGACTGACGAAAATTCATCGGCTTACTCATGAGGCTGTATCATGAATAAGAAACCTGAATATCCAACTTTAAGAGAAAAACTATACGAGAGAAGAAAAATAACGAGTTTAGATTTTTATCTTAAAATCTTAAGCACATTGCTTTTTCAAGAATTTATATTACAAAGAACGGACATTTTTTTAAATAATTTGTAGAATAGCAATCACAAATACTTTTTTACACTTGCCATGACATAAACACATGTACGCATTAGTCTGCGATAAATTATAGCAAACATCAGCAATTCGTACTCATCGAATACTTCGACTAAAAAGAAAAATGGGAGAGTTAGAAAGTAAGAAACGCATAAATCATGGCTAGAAATGGCAGCAAACATTGAGATGAAACTCATCCCATGAAAAAGTTAAAATAACTTGTAGATAAAAATAAAAATACTTCCAAGTCCTGAGACTCTCGACGGGTCTGGCCAAGTGCTCAGCTGAAAACCTCAGTGGCCTAGTTGGCAATACGTATGTCCCTACCTTAGAGTGGCGACTTCCATTTCCGTTGAAACCAGGATATTTTTTTTAAGTAGCACCAAACTTGTTTTCATTTAAGAATTCAATAAAATATTTCTGATTGGTTGAAAGAGATTGCCACGTGGATATAAGCCTGCCAGGTCATGATGTTTGCAACTAAATGTGTAATACAATAAAATATAATGCAATTCATCGAGCTATGAAATCAATAAGTAGCATTATTGAAAGGAAAATTTTAAAAAGTAAACCTGAAGATATAAAAATACCCCACCCTTAACTACTTAGTCTACAGTTTTCTAAAATATTATTTAAAAATAAATAACATTTTAGAAAACTGTAGACCGAAACTGTTATAGAAAACTTTGAAAATATTACTAAAAGATTTATAAAATAAAATATTTAGGCGAAAACGTATGACTAAACTGGGCATGGTGTAAAACAAATACCCGGGAGTTAAGGGTTCGATTCACAATACTAATGGTAAAAAGGCCCTGTGATGTATTCACATCTAGGCCTCTCAACATCTTTCTAATTGGTTGAGAAAAATACCACATTACGATAAATCCACCAATTTATACTGTGTGCAGCCAATGTATTATGCGATACAATTATTCACCAGCATCACGCTATGTCCCTATTGGGGGCAGAAAGAATAGATATATAATTTATTTTATCCTGGCACACATATTTCACTTCTGCCACGTTCATATATCTCGTCATAAATACTCTATTATTATAAAAAATTTCACTCTTCTCTTTTTCAGAATTATATTAATTTGGCCGTATCACGTTTTTCTAGACCTTCCCTAACTTGTCGTACCTTCTAATTTACTAGTATAAATTATTTTTATTATATTTCATCATTCAATCTTGCTACGTGGCCAAACTATCTCTATGATCATTTCTTCAACTTAAGCACTGCATCTTCTTTCACTCCGCATTCTTTGTTGATTTTCCCATTTCATATTATATCATATATGAGTTTTCCACACATTCTACGCAATAATCTTATAACTAAAGCATTTATCTTACTTTCATCACTTTTTTGCCATCTCCATGTTTCGCTTGAATATCGGGACCAATATGTCAATATGAGCAGTCAGCATTGCTTCTCTTGAAATGCTCCGATCGGATAGCACATTGTAAATAACCCACCGTTCACTCTATTACCTGCTGCTCCTCTTCTTTGAATATAATGTAAATAAATAAAGGATCATTGATAGCAACATAGTATAAACATATACTCGTATATTCTAAAATTACAAATACGTTAAAGCAATGGAAAAGAAAATATATTAAAAAGAGAAGCAATCAAACGGTTTGGGCTTATTTCATAACATCCTACCTATCGAGATACACCCCCACCAATAGAGGACCAGCTCGGCTACGAGGATATCAAATGTTTTTCAACCCTCTGTTGGACATGATCCACATGACAACAAGCCCGGCAGATTGTAGTGTACACGACAAAAATGTAATACTCGTACAATACAAGAAAAGCACACACTCTCAAATCATCCATCTAATGTGAACTTACTTCCAAGATACAAAATTTCCTCAATAAAATTATTATGCTCAACACTTAAATTATGAATTGAAAATTTCCAAGAGTTCAAAACAGCATTGAATTATGTCAACGCTCGACCGCAAAGTCTTATCGTTCAAAATTTCGACGTTTAATTTATAGGAAAATCACCAAGTGCGTCTCATCTCAAACTCGCATTAATTATAGAACTTGACGTAAAGTTGTAGAGGAAGTTATAATTTTGTCAATATAACTTGATAATGCCTGCCATTGACACTGTACTGAACTACTACTAATCAATTGGAGCACGCCGATTTAAGTTGGAGGACCAAAATATCCCACAATGAAGTAGAGTTGTAAGTAGGATAACCAGCTCGCAGGGTTTCAGCACCGTCTCTCCAAGCTCAGGGTTTTGTTTCAATTTCTCCGAGCTAAGCTTTTTTATAATAATGTTTATAGTTAACTTAATCGTAATTCGACTATATCAATGAAAATAAATTACGTTTCATATAATCGAAAGTATAACGCGTACCGTCATACTAATATGGAATATAATTTTTACTTGAGTTGACCATCCCAGTTCCCCAGTTTCTAGATTGTCTCCATTTTATATAAAAATAAAAAAAATGTGAGTACAAACAGAATAACCATTTAACCGCAGTACAAACAGAATAACAATTTTAACTGATTATGATAAATTGTTCTAATATATCTTAATAAAAAGAAAAGTAGATTTGTTTACAAAAAGGGCCGGATTAATTATGTAGAAATGCGTGCACTTAGAATTATACATGGGGTGACTATATATGACAGAACACGGAATTAAGTGATCGGGGCTGAATATGAATTTAAGACTGGTGTGTTGAGTAAGATGAAGAAGTAGACCACTCTGAGATTTTGTTTGTATTTTGTTTTCTATAAATATCTTGTATTTCCCATTGAATAAAACCTTTTTTTTTTACTAACGAACAACCTCAGGATTTGCATTAAATGAAGTTTGGTCACCCTAGTTATAAGCCGAGTGTAAGGTCCGCAGTAATAACAGATTTTGAGACTCAAGTTTGGAAATTGTAACAGATCTTTGATTTCAACAGCTATTAGATCTTAGACACTAAGTGAAGGTAAACTATATAAAATATAATACTATTAAAGTAGTAAATTTGATTTATTATATCACATATCTTGGACAAATTATCAAAATTAAAATTCGTACATTTATATTGAGAGGATTTTGTTTTTCTTTATTTATCAAGTTTAAATAATTATAAACTAATTTTACCTAATTATGTAACATGTATAATTTTACATCCGAGATATTACATCACTATTACATTATTTTCTCCCAAAACCCAAGCATCATACTGCCTGTAACCTATTTGCAAGTCTGTCAGAGTGTCCAATCCCATCTCTAAGAGATTATCATACGATGGTTTGTAATATGAGTATCTAGGATGTTCGAAAAAGGTTCTTTATTATTCTAGTTGTGCCGGCTCTGGTTTAAACATTTTACATCATGATCAGCCTGACACAGGTCTTATAAATTCGAAAATTGATATTAATTCATATATGTTTGTTTTTCTAAATCAGATATAACCGAATATTACGGCTGCCTTAATTGTTCGTTCCCTCCCTTCATTGTAGAGACTAGAGACCACTATGGTTGGAGATATCCATACCTAAGTATTGTATTTAAAATTCTATTTATTCCAAGATGATCAAAACTTGTTTATTCCATCATCTTGGATGGGCTAAACTTAAATTTATGTTGCGCTCTTTGTTGTGTTATTTTGGCAACATTCGAGGTTTTAATACAATTTCACTGTAGAAACAAAATTTATTCATGATTCTGCGAAAATTATGTTTGGTCCTGCGAGCGAAAACGATAACTCAATTTATCGCCATTTCCCCAAGGATTTCGATATTTCAGTAAATGCAAATTTGCAAATAAAGGTTCTGTAGTAAACAAGAACTGAGTATCAACACTAAACAAAGACTCGCAAAAAACAGTCGAATTTGAATACTAATCTGGCTTTCTTTATTTTTTCTACCTGATATAATATCAACACTATTTGATACTGGACTTAGCGTTAGTGATTTTGCAAAGACTTTCAAATAGTATCGAAAATAATTAAAATATTATCTTAACAATTCTTAAAATATGGTAGAGGAAGACCAAGAAAAATGTGGTTGGATCAAATGTACAATGTTCTGAAAGATGGGAAATGTAAAAAGTCAGAGAAATCGCAGGAGCTGTATGATAAGATGTATAGATATAAAAGTGGCGAAATATATATGTCGCGATAAGAAAGTCTGGCGCTCTCTCTTTTCAACCTACCCCGATAGAGCGATGGTGTGCTTGTATGTATGGTCGGAATAAAACGTCTGAATGTGAAGAACTGATTGTCCTAATTTCATCATTCAGTGACCTTTACACTGGTACGCAGTTACGCATTAGTGCTTGGTATTTATTATTGGACCATATTGACGTGTATTTACGAACACTGAGTGTTATGCGGATACTAGATAACGGTAGCATGAAATGATTTATGAGATGAGCTTTGTAACGTGAGAATGGACCTTTACGAGGATTTGTTTTTATTGATTCGAAAAGTTCACGAAAATAAATACACGCGTGTGTTTTTACTTTCCTTTATTTAGTGTTTTAACACTTAAATTTTCATTCTCAAGAACTAATTCATTAAATATAAAATTTTGTTTCGTATCGCACGTTTGCTAACAAAATGTTTTTACCGTGTGATAAAAAAACAAAGGTTGAGAGTAGTAATTTCAAAAAAACTTCATCTTATAACGAAAAAGAGTTTAACATAAATAATGGACTACTAGAAAATATAAATATTTCACACGGAAATAACTTTTAGACAAAAATAGATCGCATGTTGCAGATTTTGCGATACGCAATTCTATGCTTAAAAAATTTAAATTCTCCATTTTCAGAAATAAAATCTCTTAATAAAGTATGTCTTATAATTTTTTTTCTACCAAGTTAATGAAAATCTTACACTTGACAGTACTACGAACTATTTAGATAATTATCGTTGAGTTGGATACCAGATGCGCAGAGATGGTTTAAGAGAAATCCTCTTTTTTTTTAATTTCACCCTATTTTAAAACATAGTTTTGAAATTCTTTCAAACTCAACAAAAATATCGCAATAATATAATATTATTCTCTGCTCTTTCCTACAAGTGTTAAAATATCGAAATTCGGAAGGGAGAAAAGGTAACAAGAGCCTATTGAACAAAATGAGTATATAAAAAAAATACATTGTTTAAGAAGACGACATTAACGAACAAACCACTTAAGGCTTGATGAAAATTGTAATGCCCTGTATTTTTTTATGACCTGTATTTTTCACATTAATATAATGAACAATGAAATATTATTATGTTGAGCAACCGCCCTCATAATGGCATTCAAAGCAGTTGGACAAAAACTCACCCTTCGGCATTTAGACGTGTCCGACATTCAAGACAAAGGTTTACAGAATAAAAGCCGGATCGACATAGACCCATAAAACGGTACATTGATTAAGTATCTAAATTACCTATTACAAAAATAAATAAGCCGATACATAAGATTGATTGTATCTTACAGGATCTAATCCACAATACACATTTTTGGTTTATTTGAAATATCGAATGAGTATACCTAAACATTTCACTAGCAAAGTGTTAAGCCTGTTAAATATGTATCATTTTTTATTATATGATAAATTAAAGGTTTTTGTTTACATATCATACATAGTCCAAAAAGTCGTAGTTGTTGGGCCTCGTAATCGAGGATCCCCTCGCCATTCTAACGCCAGTGCTGGAAAGCGAAACTATTGCCGTGGAGTCTTTCGTCTTTTTTTCTCCTCTTTGAGTGAGTGAGCCGTTGCACACCAGCAAACTCACCGGCCACACTGCTGGACTGGATACGATGGCACACCTAAAGTAAGACGATCCTGGTACACCGGCATGTTTTCATTCGTATTTTTTAAGAATAGATATGACCACAGTCATAGGTATCCTTATACCCCAAAATACAAAGTACAAAAAAACGCCTGTCATTCACAAGAAGTAGCACAGTGTGGAGTTCGAACTGGCGACCAAGGAGCAAGGAATTCCAGTGCGTTACCACGCGGCCATGAACCTCAAAAGTCAAAGTAAATAATAATAATAAATAATAAATAAATATAGGTTTATTGATAGCAACATAGTATATACTCGTATATATACTCGTACATATATAAATAGATTCCAAAATCATATATATATTTCAAGATAAATAGCATAAAATACATTGGAAAGAGAAGCTATCAAAAGGTTTGGGCTCATCTCATCTCCCCGGCCGAGATACGCTCCACCAATACAGGGCGAGCCCGGCCGCGAGGACATCCGATGTTTTTCAGCCCACACCCTTGTACATGTAGATTTAGAAGAAGAAAATACAAAAAATAAATAAATGGCATTAAAAAGTAAACTCACAAATACTACCTCAGATTAACTCAAATAAATATAGGTTCCTTGACAGCAGCACAGCGTATACTAGTACATACAAAAATATGAATAATATATGTTATATTCTGAAATCGCACATACTCATACATCTCAAAATAAACTGCAGAAAATACACCAAAGAAAGAACCACCAAAAGGTCCGGGCTCATCCCACAACACATAAGGTACGTAGCAAGATCCAAAAGCTTGGACAAGTTAGAGCTTGTATTAAATTTTGATACCTCTACCCTCAATAGTATGTCAACTAGGGTCGGTAGAAGACATTATGTTTCATTATATACTAAAATTGAACATCGCGCAGTTATCAAGTTTCTCCCAAAAGAAGGGAAAAGCTCAGCAGAAATTAAACGACGTTTAGATGTTGCGTACATAGAAACTTCTCCGTCATATTCCACAGTGAGGGATTGAGCTAAACAGTTTCGCTTAGCCAGAGAATCTATTGAAGAAAATTCTCGTTCAGGGAGACCAGTAGAAGCACTCGCTTCAGAATATTTTTTCAATGGTATTAAAAATGTATTAATCGTTCTAATAAATGTATTGAACTATTATACAAGGTGACTATATTGAAAAATTTTAAAAAATGTTTCATTCCATCATCTTTTTTATATCATTGGGCCGAAAAGTTTTGGACCTCACTATGTATATATATTTAAAGTAAAATATAATATATATGAATAACTTGTATTGAGTACATGGATATAAATAAAAACTTAAAAGATATCTTTGATCATTTTAATATTCTTTTTACAAAAACACGTAATTTAACATTCGTATTACGAGTATTAAAAAAAGGTACAGAACTCGCTTTAAAAATATCCTCGATCTAAGAGATCCAGCAAGACTTCATCCAAGCGAAAATATACGGACTCGTAAAATATGACTCTCTCACTTTTTATTGCCGGGTGACTCCTTAATTTACTAACTTAGTAAAAATACGAGTAAGGAAACAAAACTCGTATTAGAATGTGCGAGTATGGCAACAAACTTTCCATGTTGTATGAAATATAATAAAAATGTTGTAATAAATTTTGAGAAAAACTAGATATCATCTTTCTCGAATATTTATCACCAGTCAAGAGCACCCTTTGAAAATTGTAATAAGTAGCATTTCAACTAGAAAACAACTCGAGAGACATCGATTCAACTAACACAAAACATATATCAATGATTTCATTATAAAAATGAGTTTCTGCATTGATATAACGAAATACGTGTTTCATTTATTTCACTTAACACTGGAAAAATCAACAGGAATTCATTGCTACCACATCTTGTTTTAAAATACTCGCAAAAATATGTTAAAGGTAGAACGAAGAAAAAAAATAGTTCCAAAAAATCATACTACAAATTTCAAAGTTTGAGATATGCTGACTTGCGTTGAAAAATTAGTTAAGCGAAATAACCCGGTCCAAGGAATAAATAATATGACATTTTATATAACGATGCTATTTTGTGAGGTTGATAGCAACACTGGTTACAGCATTTGGAAAACTGCCTGAAAAGGTTCAAGCTGATAAAATTATTGTAGGATGAAAATATCGCAACAAAAAATGTTAAAATAAAAACCAACCAAAAGAAATGAGAGTAATATATTTGTGCGTAAAGGATAAAGGGCACGATTTATTGTGTTGGTAAAATTTTTAAAAATGTTAATGCAAATCATATTTTAAACAAAAAAATTACCATTGTGTTTACTTACTCGAATACTCGTACTGTAGTTTTAAAGGTATTACGAGTACACCATACAAATACATATGTATATATAGTATTCCATAATAAGTTTGGACGACTTATGCGAATATCCACTGCGTAATGAGGAGTTTTTGGAAATGATTTTGATATGGCTGGTGAGATTATTACGCTGTTGAAAGTGTTTATATGATGAATTTAAGTACGAGTATGTATAAGAACGTGAATAAAGAGTATGAATGTTTCAGATTAGAGTATTAGTATTTAGGATAAATATATTGAATTTGTGATTGACGTATGAGACGAATTCGTTACAGATCTTGTCTAGTTAAGTGGTTCGCTATAAACCCACAAAACAGAGGGCGTTTTACATTGCTATTTATGTACTTGTACTCGACGGTTCGCCTTTATATTAAAACTATGTAAATTGTAAATATTATATTTTAAATGGTAAAAAATAAATTAAACGAAAAATTTATATCAAGATAAAATTCTACATGTTTTATGCGATGAACCAAAAAATTTGAGTTACTAAATTATAAACTGTGTGGAATATACAAAAGCAAAATGTCTAGCGGGCATTACAATACGTAGGTGATAGATAAATTACTATTAAACAACACATGGACACTTCGCACATACACTCGGTCTTCTACGTTCCTATCACATATTGGAAGATTCACAAAAGTTTCTTAGAAGTCAGTCATGTTTCTTTGGTAAGTTTTCCGCAGCTTTCTTACTAAATATGTTTTTGTATACGTATGTGGATGCGGGGAAGTACCCCATCAAATGTCCGTAGCCACCACATTCCTATTCTTACACTCAATTTATGTTTCTTTTCTTCATATTTTTAATATTGTATGTCAATAATAATGGATTCGAATCCCGAGTTAGAGTGCCCTTAAGGAGAGTCTGCTCTCTAAACAGCGCTATATAAAGTGCCATACGAGTATAATCATTATGACAGAATTATCGTGGGAAAAAAACATCAGAAAAGATGTTTCAACTATAATACATAATACAGATACAAAATCGTTAGACAAATTAAACAAGCTCAAATAGAAATGTTTTCTTTGAACTCAATTCAAAGCCCTTTGTTGACAAAAGAGCTTTGAATTTAGTTGAAATAAGGCATGATTTTCTACCTTCCTTTTTTGTACGGCTTCCTGGCGGGTAATAAATAACCAGATATTAAAATATTTCTATTTTACTTATTCTAATTAACTATTCGCTCACTTTGACACAAATGAATAATTATAACCACTCAGTAAACAGTCACGAAATACAAGTAACCAAATTTTATTTTTAACTTCAATTGTTTGTAAAATCAATTAGACGACTTTCACAGTCTTATGGTTAGACGTCTATCTATCCATTAAAAACAAAGATCTGGTTTTAACTTCAGACCTCATTAACACTTTTTTAGTAGGTTGGAAGAGATTGCCGCATGGTTCTGTATACGTCAATTTCCAGATTGCACTGTATACGTCGTCGTCTTGCTGTGCCGCGTAGTCGAGGATCCCCTCGCTATTACGACGTCAATTTAGTTGAAAAGCGAAACTGTGCCGTGAGTTTTTTTTTATTTCTTTTTACTTTTAAGTGAGTGAACTGTTGCTCACCAGTAAAATCACCGACCCCATCGATGTACTAAATCCGATGGCACACCGAAGTGAGACAATCGGAGCTCACCAGTATGTTTTCTTTTTATCTTTTTTGAAAGAATAGACATGACCGGACTCATAGGTATCCATCCTTATACCCTCGAATAAGAGGAGGAAAAAATAGCAGTGTCATTCGAGGGGAGTTGCACAGTGTCTGTACTGTATACGAGAGTGTAATATATTTGTCAAAAAAGGTAAGGAATAAAAGAAACCGAATCAACTATGAAAGAAGATGTATGAATGTAAAAATGGCGAAGGTGGTATGTCGTGATAGAAAAGGTTGAAGTTTTGTCTTCTCTACTTACCTCAACAGAAAATTGGCGAAATGGTATACATGTTCTCAGATATTAATTTCAAGTGTACACAAAAAACTATGTATTATATTGATTACACTTTCGTTGTATACAGTAAAACCTGGCGGCCTTATTGCCATATGACAAAACTCTTCCAACTAACGAGAAATATGTTCAAGAGACCTGTGAAAACCAGACTGGAATCTTTTTTTTTAAATCGGGGTTCCAAACGACTTGAACCCACAACCTCCGTATTGGGAGATAGGCTTCTTACCGACAATGCCACGGAGGTCGTCAATAATGTCAACAGTGGTTTATCAATAAGGAATAATTTAATACAGATATTAAACTCCAAGTCCATGTTAAGTGTCAACATTGTTTTGATTGAAGCATGCGCCATTAGATGATGTTAATGCCAATAATTTACATTTCACAATATCGGCCATTTGGAGCCGTGGCGAATTCCTATTGTACACGTAACCTCTGTCATATTGAGATGACAATGGGTGTCACGTGGGTCGGAAGTGTTGAGTCAGCCATGGAGTGGTGGCGAATGTCAAACACTAATCTGTCACGAACTTAACTATTATTCTATGAAGTCATGATGACATGCCGGATTTCAGGCGAAACTTGCCCAAAACGCGTATATGAAAGGACAATGTTCATAAAAGTCGAGATATGTTGATCAGATCCTAGATTTATTCACAATACAGCCAAGTTATATTAGTTTGCATGAACAAAAACCTTTTTTTAGACTAAATATTCGATACGTTCAAATTTTAAGAGTATATATAATTTAATAATAAATATATCACAAAATCTTCAAGAATGATTGTGCACTGTGGAGTACTAACATCAACCTTGATGTATGGAAGCGGAACCTGAGCGATGAAAGGGAGTGATAAAAGCAGAATAAATGCGGTAGAAATAAGCACTTTGCGTTGAATTTCTGGAATTACAAATTTCGATAGAGAAAGGAATTATCGACTAAAGAATAACTATTCGATACGGACGTAATAAGAAGAATTAAGAAAATAATCTTGAAATGGTTTGGTCACAGAGACAGAATAAGTAATGAAAAACTTACGAAACAAATAAACATATATGTTTGAAATGAATGCAGAGCGAGGAAGAGATAGACCTAGAAATTAATGAAAAGAGATACTTGGAGAAATTTTAACTGAGGGAAAGGTAAGAAATATGAGAAACAGAAGAGCATGTATAACGAAATATATGGATTTGAAGACGCCGCATGGATAGAAGGATACGGAGATCTGTTCTATCTGCCTACTTTAAAAAGGATATCACAGTGTGGTGTTTATATACGAGATTTAAAGGCTGAAAACCCCGAATTCAGACAGATCTCAATACAATTTACTAGTTGCGCTATTTCCTACTTCATAGTGAAATACAAACAAATCCAATTTGTTAACAGCAAGATCATTTAACTGTGTTATGCTTACTTTTGAATTTACGGCAATAAAAACCGAAGCCAGAATGTTATCTGGATTATATATTCAATTTATCATAAAACATCATATTTTCTTTTGTCCTCATGATACGAGTACCTTTTGCATAATATTTTCAGATTATTTTAGGCTATGTTCTTCAGGAATGTTCGCCTTTTCTTTGGAATGTTGAATCCCAAGAGTCCCTTTATATTTTTGGCGGCTTTCCAGGAAGGCAATTAATTATCAGGGGTTTTCATACGACGCATTATGAAGGATTCTGCAATTTTCTATAATTTCTGATATAACTACGAGTAGTTTTAATATTTTTGATATTCAAAATGTATTTTATAATATTAATATGATACTAAATAAGATTTTATATAAATTTTAACGTCACATATTTTGCTTGATTAAATAGGAAATAAACCGTTACGAGATAATATAATAGTTGGTGCATTTATGTTCATTGTTACATTCCATTTATACAATTCAAGAGTCGCAGCTAGCAAATCATTTATTCAATTCGCATTTAAAAACAATTCAAACAAATATTTTAGCATTTGCATTTTAATATAAATATGACGGACAAACAAAATATGATTAACAAAGGAACAATAAACAATACTATATAATAAATCATGCGCCTTCGGGTTTACATACGAGTATAACGCGGATATTTTTATAAAAAAAATATTACGTTTTAAAAAGCATGGAATTTCAGAGAAATTGAACGAGTTATATGAGAAGGTGGATGGATGTCGAAGAAACGAAAGATGTGTGTCATGATCGAAAAGACTGGCGCTGTCCTCTGTTTACGCCGACAGGGAAGCAGCGGGATGGTATGTATTATAAAATTTATGTTTGACACCATGATCCTCATATTCATTTTATATAATTAATCGTAACGCACTTTACTAGTTAGCTTGTCGGTCGAAAAAAAACACTACAGAATAATAAACCCTCAGGATATACTGAAATCGTCACTGTTTATATGAAACTATTAAATACATACATACCATCACGTCGTTTCCCTGTTGGGGTAGGCAAAGGATAGAGCACCATACTTCGACACAAATATTTCCCCTCTTCCACATCCATATATATATATATTCTCATACAACTCCTACGATATCTATAACTTTGTAGCGACCGTGCGTGCGGTCACTGAACCCACTGAGGTGACCCTTGGCCACTCGGTCATTGAACTCGCACTGTAGGGAATGCGAGACAGCACCGGGCGAAGGTCGCCCGCGCAGTCATTGAACTCACGAGTAGCGAACAGCGAGAGCGAGACACCGATATATCTATTGCCTCTCCTGCAGACCGTAGTATGAAATGTATATAGAACGTGCAACAATAACCATGTGTCCGGCGAAGCGAGACAGCGACATGTTCTGCGCCGTTCTACACATTATAAATACAGACGCTTAGAATAAACTTGCTCTCTTTACTTATCTCGATCTCGACGACTTTTATTCAAACAAACTCATCCTTCTATGCGAAACACAAGTCCCTAAAACTTCTTACATTTCCTTCTTTCAAAGCATCATTTACTTGATCCAACCATACTTTCCTTGGTCTTCCTGTCACATTTGCACTGTTATATATTTCTTTTAGTTTTCTCCGTTTGTTCGTTCTACGTGCCCAAACCATCCCAGAGTGATCTTCATCATCTTAATAAACACATAAGGCTTAAGTTCACATTCATCCCTTATCACTTCATTCCGTATTCAGTCATGCATTATCACCCCGTGTATTACATAGTAAATAAGTATTAGGAAGAATAAAAAAAATCCTTGAACATCTCAAACTTATTACAAAATATGTTTTACAATTTAAACCACACTTAAGTGAGTTACGAGATCACGAGATGGGCAAAACTGGGAGACGTTCCCATTTACTTCCTAATTGGAATGGAGGTAGGAGAGAATAATTTCATACTATGGTCCATTCCGGTTTGATGTGAAAAGTGATCTAATTTTTTAATGGGCAGAGAGGGTAAAATCTGGAGACGGGCCGCGCTAAAAGCGGGTTGACTAATGTAACGGAAAATTATTTCCTTGCGGATTTTCGGTACGCTTTGCGTCACAGAAATCTGGATAGGATCTTTGATCCAGATTCAGAGCCTCGGATTTGGGATTCCGAGGATATAAGCTTCGCTAAATGAAGCATACTTGACATTTTTAAATAAACCCAATTTTTTAGATTGCTTTGAAATGTCTGTATACATTTTTTCAGACTAGAATATTTGATATTTAACCAAATTTTTCTTTCATGTTTTTCCCAAATATTTTTATTCTACGTCAAATGTATTACATACCTTATCCAAAGACATTAATTAATGCATATTTCAGCTTATATATGTAATAATTTCAAACATTAAATAGTTGACAGAATACGAAATGACGGTGTTACAATGTATGACGAAATATGAAATAAAATGATAAGGGATGAATGTGAACTTAAGACTGATGTGTTAAGTGAGGTGAAGATCACTCTGAGATAGTTTGGACATGCAGAACGAATGACCTTATGGTAGGTATGTATGTATTATGCCTGAACAACCTTATGGTAGGTATGTATGTATTATGCCTGAACTTAAAATTTCGTTATTCATCTTCAAAATCGAACACTCATCGCTTCAAATTTTAAAGTTACATAAAAACTTTAAAATTTGAAGCGATGAGTGTTCGATTATCATAAAAACAACATAACTTCTTTATTTAAGAAAACGTGTTTTTCACGAAATTTTATTTCAAATACTTATTTCTTTAGTAATAAAAAATGTTAAGCTTTAGTTTTAAACGAAAATTAAATTTGAGGTAAGTTTTCGGTGATATAACTTTTAAAACTTATAAATAATCTGCACGTTATCAAAGTTTTCGACTTTGATAACATGCAGATTATTTATAAGTTTGAAAAAAAAATTACCATTTTGCAGTATATTTAGTCCTGCTTTTTTACGTCATGAAAAATCAGAACTTTCTAAATAAAAATCATTCATTCAATAACTATCATAATTATCTACTCCATAATAAACCCAACTTTGTTCATAAAAAGCTAACAAGTGACAAGTTCTTGTATATTATTACATTGCGGTGTAGGCAGACAGAACGCCAAACTTTTATATTCAAGCACATTACTTTTGCCTCTTCTACATTTATTTATTTAACACTTTTATTTCAAATACAAACTGACTGACTTATTGCCAGGCGGCAATCTCTTCCAACCAACCACATTCATTTACATGATCATGAACAATCCTCTATTATTCTTACAGTTCACTTTACCTTCTTTCAAAATCTAGTACACATGATTCATCCACGTTCTCCTTGGTATACTTCTTCCACGCGCATCTTGCACTTCTGACTTGTTTTTTCATCATTAATTTTCTCCACATATCCAAACTATTTTTTCATAATTTATTCATCTTATTTAAAACGTCTTTTTTATCAATGCATTAATTTCTAATGTTTGCATTCCGCCTTCTTTCACAAATTGACAATCCACAATTTTTTCTTCATAAAACATCTCAATAATTTACCAAACATGTTAACCTCTGGTGTCCCAAACTAATAACGAGTAAAATTTAAATATTCATAAAACAATGCAAAAGGAAACAACAAATGGTTTCAAGAGTTTAAAACCATCAAATCGAAAGCATTCATAAAGATAAAAGACGTTGATTGTATTTTATGAACTACACTTTCAAATAAAACCAGGCAGGTTTATTGCCGTGTGTCTCTTCTAATCAATCTGGAACCTTTTAAAAAAACCTGAGTACCGACGGGAACCAAACCTGCAACCCCCGGGTTAGAAGACCTTTTAACAACTGGGTCACTAAGGTCGCCAAACACCTGAATTAACATAAAAAAATAAAAATGAAAATTCACATATTCATAAAACAATGCAATATTCACTAAAAGGAAATAAACTAATGGTTTGAATGGGCTAAAACAATCAAATCGAGAGTATTAATAAAGATAAAAGGTAGGCAATTTCTTCGCATCGTAGCAAAAAAACATTTTTGGCAACACGCAACCAGTTCATAAACTGCACCATTTGCTCTTTATCAATGCTATACGTTTAAATATCTCCTTCTCTTTAAGCTAGACCTGAGGTCTGTTATCCAGCATTTTTTTAGTATTATGCGCTATACAGTCAAGTGTTGGACCCACATAAGTTGGTTCTCATTTGACAATAGGATGCTGATCGGCGGTCAGCGATAGACGATATTAGCTATCGCCAAGGTTTACAGAGCATGCTAGGTGGAATCACTCACGGTCTTATCGATGCCTGCTCCGTTGAATCAGGAGGTCCAGCTTCGCGCTGCGATTATTATTATCAGTAAGGATCAGCCTGCGAGCATAAGTGACATCCGTCTTCATCCAAGCTTGTCTAGAGGCCCAGTTGTCAACTCGGCAATAAAAATGGTCGTCATCCCCCGTGGAAAGTAGACATTTAATTTTTTCCTAGCATCAGGACGTACCTTAGCTCCTCGTGAGCGTATCCAAACTATTTGACTACTAAATTTATCTCTTACCATGGGAGCTTCAATAGCAAACGTTTTAACTTCAACCTTGCCCCTTCGCCTTGTTGTATTTTTGCGGTCATATGGATCAATCTGCAGACCACATTTTGTGGTACTATGATACGACTATAATCGAATTAATACTTTCCGACGAGATCTTCATTTAGCCTTATATAGTACATCTTCGGATCGGGTGGCAACTCCAATCTAGTAGCGTCAAATAATAATTTTGCTGTATTCAAAGTTTTCTGTGAAAGTATTGGCAACTTGCTGGGCTGTTTGAACTCCAGGCCTCAAACCACTTTATATACATTTACTGCGCTATGAGTTATTTTTCATCTCCCTTGACGTTGGGCTTTAAGTCTGCCGACGCTATTATTTTCACTCTTAGGTGTGTCGCCGTCGGAAGAGGAGTTCTTTTGAGCAGTTCCTTCTTCATCAGTACACGACGAAACACTCATAAGAAATAAAGAATATTTCAACCTTCTGGTGTAGATCGCGATTAACAGCGATTTATTTTGTCCCCAATAACAGCATAGGTGGCGGTGGGATCGAACTGAACTGTAATCGCCAAGAATGCATCTTAAGATGTTGACTACCAGCTATCCTTCCGTCTTTTTGGAGGCCTTCTTGGGGGACGACTAGAGCGGATATTTCATACATTGACACGTAAGGAATCCTTGTGTTATCCATTCGTTCCACGTGGTCTCAACAGTGTTTTCTGCGGATTGCGAGTGTTTTGCCTGCTATAGTTCTGAGAGTTTTCATTTCATTAGTTCTAAGCGTCCTATTTTGTTGGTGTATCTGCTTAAAACTGTATTCCATAAATCATGATTAGCCTCACACATGCTTTGTATTTTTTATCTTACTTTCTATTCTAATGTTTGTTATTCCAGACCACATATTTTAGGGATCCGAGACAGTGGCGGCTTTATTTGCTTGGCCTCTTATTTCCTTGTAAAGATCACTGGAACTGAGAAAATTGACCACTCGATATTTGCTTGGCCTCTTATTTCCCCGTGAAGATCAACGGAACTGAGGAAATTGGCTACTAGATATTTGAATTCCATTACTTGTTCAATATAAATATGACATAATTAACTCCTCTGATTTTGACACAAAGTAAATTACTGGCATAGCTTCGAATACCTGAAAATAGGATTCAGCCGCATATAAAATTAATATGTACGAGTATATAATTCCGATAACAATTTTCCCCCCAATCTTCTAATGTAGTAAATTTTGCTGAAAGGTGACAGTGGGTAGTATCATTCCACCTCTGCAAAACGTACATAACTCAGGGAGCAAAGCCATATTTGGTATCATGTATGTCATCGATTGCCAGAAGAGAGAAAGTAAATTTGTTAAAAAATGGATGATGTAAAAACCAGGAAAAAAGCGATATGTCACTCAAGAGAGATTTAATGTTATTAATTCACATTTTGAAGCACATCAAGGATGGTGCGAGTTTCATATTAACTGGTAGTTAGTTCCAGAGTCTAACAGCATGGACAGCAAAAGACGATAAGAAAAATTAAGAGTAGTGAACTAAAAATATTATGAGCATTTATTAACTGTCTATGTGGATGCAGCAAACAGAATAAAATATTATTTTATCAAATGCGTTAATGTTTGTATAAATTTACACTAATCGTTGAAAACATAGATCAAGTAAGAAAAGAGGAAATTGCTCATTTCACGATAAGGGTAGGACAGAAAGAAACCTTTGTTGCACCAAACCCTCATTAATCAAACTCCATTTAGCGATGGATTGCCGCATATTTTTTTGCTTAAGTCGATATTTTTAGATTAGACGACTAAAAAAAGAACATGTATTTTTGGCAACAGTATCGTTTTCCAATCCCTGTTGAGATTTCCAGTTTTGCTTTTTAATAACAGTATGAAATGACGTAGATACACAAGACAAAGGAGTACTTAATATGACAGTACAGAAGATGAAGTAAATTAATATTGTCTTAGAAAATAACAAACAGAAGAGAGGAAATAACTTCAGCAATAAATATAATAATTAGAATTTCAAAAGCGGCACAACAATGAGATGGAATTGCGGCTATGTCGTACGGCGCTTAGAAAGTTGTAGAAGATGTATTTTGACGTTAACTAATTGTTTTTGTTAATAAACACTATGGTTGTATTTATACGATATATAGTTAAACATATAGTTAAACATTCGATTACAAATACATTTGATTTCATGCAAATACATCTGGCGGATTTCTTGGTTCAAAGCAATTTCTCCAAACAGCCTTTCTTAAATAATCTTTGGTATCCATGACAGTATATTTAACATAGTCCATGAAAACAATATTTGGGAAAAGGTAACAAAAATCCAAAGAAAATAACAATCTTAAGGAAAATTGGGTTTAGAATGAGAATTGTGTGGCAGTTAAGTACGAGCAATATCTAGAGATTAATAATCATTATTTTCCAGTTTTTTTTTCTTAAAAGATCATTCCAAAGTCGAGCCGAGTGAACCGCAAAAGTTGATTTGTGCTATGTCGGTATACAAAAGATTCTGCCATCACCAGATCGAATATGATGCGTTGATAATAATTATATATTGTTCAATGCATTCATTCGTATGGCATCCTTCAGTTTATACGAATTGATGTTACTTACATATTAGAGACTACACTTTTTCGGCCATATTAATCGAGTCTTCAGGTTTAGAAGCGCTGAAGAAGACACGGAATTCGCAGTTCATAATATCACATGCTGGCAATAATACCGTGTGGTAGTAGTGTTGCCAGACGAACGATTTTATCAGACTTGGACCTATTTTTATTCTTTTTCCGGTATCGTAGGAAATCGTGTCGATTAAAATGCTATGGTAAAACGAGACTATTATTAAAAATAAACAACTACACACACTTCGTCGCCAAGTAATATTGGACTCCATCGTGTGGATGGGTTACGCCAATAATGTAATAAAATATTACATATTAAGATAACATATTCACAAAAAGTGTTGTACCTGTATTTAAAAAAATCTACGCTTTAATTTGTAAACAAAGTATTTCCTTAGACAAGACAATCTCTCCTACAAAAATATACAAATACATGAAATTTGTAATTAAAGAATTAAACCACATCGTCGCAAGACTTTGCTGGTGAAACAGTTTAAGCGATCCACAAAATGGAGGATTTTTAGCAATGTTATGTATAAGTTGTGTATATTCATGCGCACTCAAAATTCTAATTTGAGCATTACTCTTATGATAATTTTTCAATGGTCGATAAAAGACTGTACTAGTGTAATAATATAAAAAAACAGTTAATGAATTGAGAGCAGCCATTAAAAGATAATGCGGCCAAATATCAAAACATTTTTTTTTAACCTGGCGAGTTTATTGCCATGTGGCAATCTCTTCCAACCAACCAGAAAGCTGTTCTTATAGGTCCTAAGTGTTAAGCAGACTGGAATCCTATTTTAAAAAATCTGGGTTCCAGCGGGGATCGAACCCGCAACCTCCGGATCGGCAGACAAGTGTCTTACCACCAGGCCACGGAGGTCGTGATGTTTGCGATTCCACGTTATCAGCAGTGCATGGACCAGAACGGCAACCAATTAAGCACTTGCGATAACTAAAAAAATCGACGTCTGCCTTCTTTAATTTTTGAGTTCCAATCTTAGATTTTAATTAATACTGAATTTATAATCATTCTAAATGTGTATACATTTTTTTAAGACACCATGTATTTATACCCTTACCATGTCTCCCCTGGTGAAGTGGCTGTCAATAGCCACAAAATATTGTTTTTTTTCATAATCATGTACAATACTTGCACTCGACGATTCGCTTTCCCATCAAAACAATGTAAACTGTAAATGTTGTATTATGTATACTAAAAAATATATATAAAAAATCAACTGATACTGAAACCCTCTAAATCATATTTCAGAAAATGAAAACATAAAAGCCCGATGTATACTACAATTATTATTCAGGTAAAAATGTGATTAAAGCATTTACATTCGTTAAGAAAACAAACACAAATGTATTGTCAACAAAACCTTTTACGCTTTGCAACTCAGCAACCAAATACAATTACATTAATTCTTTCTGAAAGAAGAAATATACAAGGTTAAACCGAGCAAATAATACTTAGAAGGCGTATACAATGGCGGATTTAAAAATATGCACAAAAGTAGCGCCCTTTGTTCCCTCGGGGCCATAACAGCAACAAATGAATGACTCATAAAGCGCTGTTTCGTAATAAAATATCACGTCAAGAGCACCTTGTTTCTTTATTTTATATTGTGAGATAGTTCATACGCGCCACTATTAAAAATCAAGCGAAATGATCTCTAAAAGTATTTTTAAAACCTATTTGTCACTATCACCATCGCACCATGTCCCTATTGGGGTAGGCGGAAGTAACAGATCTCCACTTGATTTTATCCTGACACATTTTTCGCTTCTACCGTGTCCATACAACTCGTCATGCATGCTCTGCTGTTAGGGTTCCACTCTTTCAGAATTTAATTTATTTGGTCAGTCACATTCTTCTAGATCTAAACATATTTTATTTTTAAAACTGGGATACCAATATTACATAACAAGCGTATAAGTTGGAATAATGCTGCATCTAATGTTTAGACAGATATCTAGAGTATCGCGACATAATAACGGTGAATAATAAATCCAATGGGGTTAAGCGTTAAAAATTCGGGTAAAATTTTGAAAGATATTCTAAAATAGCAAAGGTTTACGAACTTCATCTTATTATTTTCATGTAAATCGATTGGATTGTGCTGTTTACAACTTATACAAGAGAATAACTTCACAATTTTCTGTCTTTTTACCAGTGATTAAAGCAATTATGACTTATATTCATAAAAGTTATTTAGAAAATTTGATTTAAATATTCAATAAGGCGTACCCTCTAAGCCATTATGTAACACAAAAAACTTATGATTTATTAAATATTGAATACTATGTAAAATAATAATAACGAAAAGGGCCTCAGAAATAGTTGCGCACAGAGCCCCCTGGAGAATTAAAACGCCACTGGACGTACGAGTAACAAAGATAACTCAAGATAAATTACGTATTTGTACTTGGATATTTTGTACAGAGTGGTTAGAATATATATGGTATTCAATTTATTGATTAATTGAATACATAAACTTACATTGTGATGGCCGAATCTATGACTGCCCGATCAAGTCCGTGGTGTTGTGTGGATGCAGGGTAAGAAGTCCCAAACTGAAACAGGAAGTATATATAAAAATCTTATACTTCAGGGGATCCTTGTAACAAAATGAGAAAATAAATATGACATATTCGGAAAAACGTTTAATTTAAATTTGTCTTTGCATATTAAAAAATAATATAGATTCAATTTACAGACAGCAATTATTCAATTCACCCTTCTTTTAAAGCTCCACAAGGGAGCATAGGGAGGCCATCAGTCTTCTCCATTCAGAGCGGTTTTGGGCGGTGTTGGTAATCTCCCTCCAAGACATTCCTAACGCTCTGATTTCCTTGTCATAGGAAAGCAATTATAACGATTGCTAATCATAAGTGGTAGTGATTTGATGTACTCGTATCTCAAACAATTGAGCTTGACTGCGAACATAGCTGTCTTCCAATATGAAATATGATAAAAAAATTGATTGAGAAATGGAAGAGCAGAACTATTACCATCACGACGAAATGCGCCTAATTAAATATCTAGTCTTCGCAATATGATATTGATGTGTGGCGCGGAGACTTGGACTTTGCGAGCAAGCGAGAGACGCAGAATAGGTGCATTTGAAATGTGATGCCAGAGAAGGATGTTACGAATTCCATAGACAGCGAGGCGAACTAACGCCTCCATTCTCGAATAATTGAGAATCATGGACAGATTGTTGATAATATGTCTTCGACGAGTCCTCCGGTTCTTTGGGCATATTGTTCGTGGTCTAGAAGACAGTTTGGAGAGGTTTGTGGTTACTGGAGGTGTAGAAGGACAATACACAAGAGAAAGAATACCAATGCACTGGACTGACCAAGTGAGAGATGCAACTGGACTACCCTTAACAACTGCCCTTCGAGCCGCGAAGTGCAGGGATGGATGGTGAGTAATCGTCAGAGGGTATCATGGGAGTCACGATGTTCAGTCATGAGCTAACGACAGGATGGATGGATTTAAATGAGTATTTTTGAAAAAAAAATCATGGATCAAAACCGTATAATGTGTGCAAATGAGCTTGTCAGTTGGCATAAATTGCTGTATAGCACTAAACCCACTACCTGTAACATATTTAACCATGTTCACAAAATAATAAAAAGTAATATAATAAATACACTGCATTCAAAGACAAAGATTCATATTGCATGGCATTATACTCGAGCGAACTTTGGGTAAATTACACGTCCAAAAGTTAAAAATAACTTAAAAGTTCAGTATAATGATGAATATTTATATTTGAACTGCTAAGATATTGTAGTGCTTCAGATATGTTTGCTTAGGGTCATCTGCAAGGTTTTAATGCACTACAGAAGCACCGCACATGGAGAATACATGAGCGTATAATGTGAACTGGGAACTCATTAATAGAATTATGGAAAGGCAACAATTTATGCTACATCGCTGGAGACTGCGATTAGCAAATAGATAATTGATTACTTTCATAAAAGTGAATAGTAATAACATAATACCGATTGTTTTAATATTAACTTTTTTTTTTAAATATACTACTTAAAAAATAATTACTTGTTTAATTGATTTTTTTCTATCTATTTAATATGTACTTAACTGTTATTTTATTGCTTACGTATTTAATATGAAGTTTGTTGCATTGCACACTTGCTGGAATCAATTATTATTATTTTAGCAAAACGGAAAAACACACAAAGATCATCGTTTTTTTACAGTTGATGTAATTGCTCGGATAAATTCAAATTTCGTCTCTCGGTATGACTAAATAGTCTTCACGCTTCTTTTTTCGTTCAAAATGAGAATTTATAAAAGAAAAATATCCATGCTAAGTGTTTTCTCAAAATCCAAGTAAGAATGTACACTATTAGATAGACTTTAGGAGGAGGTCATACAGATGAGAGATTGTAGCAAAGGGTAACATCTGCGCCCTCCCCGTTACGCAAGGGAACATTTGTGTCCATTTGCGCCGTTCTGCTCTCTTTCAGCCACAATTTGTGGGGTAAAACTTTTCCAATAAACTTTATGGCTAACATTATCTGATTTTTAACGTTTTTGGCTATGTAAGACTAAGTAAAAATATGAAAATTCGAAAGCTGTGTGATATGTTGACTGACTATCTAGGTTAAAAATGGAATATTATTTTTTTACTCAACAAATGCTTCAGATTTTCATCGAAATAATATTTTATTTTAAGCCTTATTGAAAAGTTGTGAATAAATACGGTAAAAATGCTGCTGGAATGTAGAATATTTCGTATAACAATACTTGATCGATCACATATCGGAAGATCTATAAAGGTTTCATTGTATTGTAATTCGTCTTTCCTTGTTAAGTTTTCTGCGGCTTTCTTACCAAATATGTTTTTTTCTAAACCTATGCAGATGCGGGCAAGTACCTTAGCTAATGGCCGCAGTCATCATTTTTATTTTTTATTTTTAGTCCCCAGCTTATATACTCGTATATTAGATTTATTTTTTGTAATTTATTTTTATCAAACACTGTTTATTCCACTTTTTTAGATTTATTTTAGATTTATTTAGATTTATTTTCCAATATTTCTAATCTGTCAATTAAAATGAATTCGAATCCTGACTCGAGTGCCTTTGAGAAGAGTTTGCTGTCTAAATGGTCCTTTTATGATTATTATTATTTGTCTTTTATTATTGATGTATTAAGAAATGTCCTTTTATTCTTACTGTCAATAAATGACCTTTTATTATTATTATTGATAGATAAAGAAATTATCTCATAAAATATAATAACCGTTTGTTAGAAACTGGTCTTAAAAGTAAAATAAAGAAAGGAATCTTGAAATGATTGTCACATTGAGAGAATAAGTCGCGAAAGACTTACGAAAGAACTATAAATGAGTATTTATGAAATTAATGAAGAGCGAAAAAAAAATAGACTGAGAAAAGAGTGGAAGAAAATAGTTCTAATAGTTGGGATTTTTTAACTGGTATAAAAATAGGAAAGTATGTATTACGAAATGTATGAATAAGGACGAGGCGAAAGCTTTGTGCATGGATAGAAAGGCGTGGAGACCTGTCCTTTCTGCTTACCCCAAAAGGGGCATGGTATGATGTATGTATGTACGATTTACATTGAGATAAGATTTGTCGCACTTTTCAAACGTTCCATATAGTATTGATATTGTAAAACGAGAGTATTGAAATTTAAGTTCAAGAGATAAGTGAAAAAATATTACATTACTCGAAATACATTTTGACCATAATTTCCTTTGTTTTCCTTCCTTATCTTTGAACGATTTCCTTCTCTATAGTTCAACCATGAGTGTTTCGATGTGTTATCTTTGACAACGATGTCCTTCTCTATAGTTCAAACATGATTGTTTCGAAGTCAGTGATTGATTATTTTTGTTTTCCTTGATACTTCGCAATTTTTTTTTGTAAAATATGTTATGAATAAAACAATAAAAAGTTTCCAAAATAAGCAAGTTAGTTGGAAAAAATTGCGCAAAGCAGTACGCTCGTACACAAAATAAAACAAAACAAAATTTAAAACTCTGAAAGGAAAAGGTAGACAGCGAAAATAAATTCATTCCTAAAATCATAAAACACTACAACATAAATATCATCACAATCAGCATATCTGGCTTCACATCCTTTTTAGAACCACGTATTAAAAATTAAAGTACATTCTCTGGTAAATGTATTAAAAGGCGAACAATTTATAAATTAACAGATTGGCGCAATGGCGATAGCGGAAATTGGGAAAGGGTAAAATCACGTACGAACATACTCGTGGTACTCCAATATGGGCAGAACTAATAAAGCCCATATGCTGCTTCTGACCGCCAACGCGTTATTGTTTGAAAAATCTTTATGTTCAAACAAATGCATTCACTTATGGCCATCGTTATCTGAAAAGAATAAGATATTTCGTTGGCTGTGTACAATTTTAAACTTAAAAAGGTTAAAATTTTCAAAATTATTTTTAATTTATTTACAATCCACAATACAACCTTTAAATTTTACGTCGTTTTAATGGAAAAGAGAATCGTAGAATACACGAACATATTAATACAAAACACCCCATAGTGTGGATATTGAGAACTACTTAACTAGGTAAGGCTTGTGACGAAGCGATCTCATTTCTTAATCACATTTTTTATATATTACATTTGCCCTAAATACTAAAACACTCAACGGAAACATTCCCTTTCTTTATTCACATCCTTATATAGTACGTAGTTAAATCCTTAGTTATTGCATACTAAATTCCAACCGCATCATAATCTTAACAAATACGTCAAATCATATCCAACAACTTCTTATCATACGCTCTACATTCGCATCAGTGATTCATTCACATGATTTTATGTAGATCTCCAAAAGCTCATCACTTCTCGCTCTCCTTCTGTCGAAGAGCTTCCTTCATACATATTTTTTAACATTTGAAAACACAACATTACAAAAACACTTTTCCTCTGAAATGTGTGGTAAATTTTTAACTCAACGAACTACAATTATACTTATCATTTACGCAGACTGATCGCAAAGAAGTTCAAGTGACATATAATAACTTAAAATCTTCCTTTTATAATCAAACCAAGTTTCAGTATTACATTTAACCTACGCGTAAATACTGAATATCAGTTTAAACGTTCGTTAATAATTGTGCTAAATAATAAAACCCTATTTCATAACAAATTAAATACTGTAACCACCGTAGTCTTGCTAGGATGTGCTAGGTATAAACCATTACCAAACTGTAACTTGTAATCACCGTAGTCTTGCTAGGATGCGCTAGGTATAAAGCATTACCAAACTGTAACTTGTAATCACCGTAGTCTTGCTAGGATGCGCTAGCTATAAACCATTATCAAACTGTAGCTTGTAATCACCGTAGTCTTGCTAGGATGCGCTAGGTTTAAACCATTACCAAACATTAAACTTTGGAATCACAACAAACAACACTTTCCCCAAATACGATTTCAAAACAAAATTAAACAATTGACAAAATTGATCCGCATTGTGATTTCATACTTTTTTTAAATAATGAAGCGTAACACCGTTCTGGTTCACGAAATACGCCGATAACTACACCACACCTTTCTATGTAAAAAAAAAACATCACATTCGGTTCAATTTCGTTAACATAAATCTACAGTAAATCGATAAACATCTCCCTACACATTCTCCAAAAACTATTGACGTTATTTTGTGTGACAAAAATGTATGCGAGAAATACCAAACACATTACTAAATTTGAGTTTGGCTACACAACAAAAACATTTTCTAGCATAATACTGTTAACAACAATCTGAATTACCCTGACCTAAAATCCTTTGAATATTTTAGTAACTTTAGAACTTTACCAACCATATAATACTCTATAATCTAAAAGCGAAAACATGACAAAACATAGCTAAAATTTTGGTTCAACATTCCTTAATTCAAAATTGGGCTACCAACTGAAAATAATCAGATTTCATTTTGTGAAAAGAGCATTGTAGGTTTTCTAGAAGATATATTAACTGAATCCAACAAAATATTATTTTTATAATTAAGTACATATTTTTAAATATCTTGTACTTGTAGAGAATCACATGGCAAGCACTGAACAAATATTAAAAGCAAGATAAAGAAAATAAATTGAGCGCTGCGCGCAAATACCGCAATGAAAGCGTGGCTCAAAATGGTTTCCTAATGAAAATGAGATATTGAAGTAATTAGATTTTTCCCCAAAACCAAACCTCGGACGGTTGAAAATAATGTTCACTTCCTTTTCGATATGGCCGCATTCATTTTACTAATGGTCGTGTATAAAATACTCCCTAATCAATAAAACATCCAGGAAAACTTTCCGGGACTAGATGGGAAAACATTCCAAAAATGTGTGTCGCTGAGGGCTCAATCACAAAAGGGGTTCGATTTAACCAAATCACTTAAGCTAGATATAAAAGGATAAACTGAAAACTATTTCACACCACACGAATGGTTTTCTTTTGATCGACTTTTAGACGACTTTTATTACATTTTCCATCAATTCGATGGCTTTTTTGGTCAAGTGGAAGAACGCTTGATTTCAACCGGGGAGTTTCATAGTCGATTTTTGACGATGAGCATATAAAAATATTCACCAGAGTTGTATTTACAAGTTATAACCTTTCAACATATTTCTAGTTCTTTGGTTAAATCTGCCAAATGACAAAAAACCCTCCAAATTGTACTGTACAAAATAAAATCGTTGAACAATACACCACAATTATACATGCAAATTTTGAGTTATTCTTCTTCTTTTTATGTACCTTTGAAAATCAACGATTCTAAAAAATCATATATCTATCATTGATGGCGAAGAACAAGTCATTAAGTGTCCGAATACCTGTTAATTCACATGATTGACAGGTCCTCTGTTCCGATTACTCGACTCTGAATTTTGAGCAATATTTTTAATTTCTTAATGTCACTCGACGATAACGTTTAAGTAAAACCAAAAATATAAAAATTTCTTAATACTCATGAAGTATAAAAAAATAATATTAATAAAATAGCCCAAGTAACTTTTCATAACATAAAATAATCTTTAGCGTAGCACCTAAAATATCATCTTTATTTCCGGACAGGCCTTGAAAGTTGTATAACACTACACATAATACAGCCTGGCGGTTTAATGTCCCTGAGATAATCACTTCCAACCAATCAGAAAGATGTAAAAAGGCTTTAAGTGAAAACCGAACTGGAATATATTTTTTTATCTGGGTTCTAACGGGAATCGAATCCGAAACCCCCCGAGTCAGAAGATAAGTGTCATACCAACTAGGCCACAGAGGTCGCCGGTATCATTATTTTGCAACCAATAATATGAAGGTGATGGAAACAGGAGTTCAGAATTGTATTATTTTATAACAATTTCGTTATATATAGTACAACCTGTTGGGTTGATATGACAATCTCTTCCAACCAACTAATAAGATTTATAAGAGGTTTTAACCAACCAATAAGATTTATAAGAGGTTTTAACCAACCAATAAGTTTTATAAGAGGTTTTAAGTGAAAAATACACTGATAACCTGCGATAACGAACTGGCAACCTGCGGATCGAAAGACAGATATATTGTCAGCTAAGCCATAAAGGTCATCGGTTATGTCGTCAACGAAGCGGTAAAAATAAAATCATAAAAAGCAGGACCCCAAGACAACGTCGAATATTCTGAAGAAAAATAAAAGTATTAGTTTTAAAAACTTCCCATTCAACGAATGGGATCACTCATAGATTCTAGAGGCTTCACCTTTCACAGCATTCCATCGTGAAAAAATCTGATATTTATTAATGCAGTTTTAATAAAGTTAAAAATTGGATCGCTAAAAACAAAAACATTTGAAAGCCACTGATCAAGTACATTGTATTGCATCGCGTGCCCAATATTTTAGATGTCGTTATCTGTTAAACTTTATTCTACTGCCCTGTAATTGCATACGACAAATTTCAATCGACGTGGTGTTCAAAAATATCCTTCAGATTATTTTTGTGTTTTAAATTATGTAGGAAAAAGTTTTAGATTGAATAAATATATATTCACATAAAGTTTGTCATATTTATCGCCTACTACATTTTAATTCGAAAAAAATATTCAATAAACATGTAGAAAAACATACAAATTTATTTAATTAATTAAAAATTACCGATTTTTTTTCATTCATTTATATGGCACTCGTACCATTGAATTGATTCTAATAGGTGACTCGGACATATTGAAGAGTTTGGACGGGAGACAAAATTGTCTGTGGAGCCCTTAATCGAGCCTTCGCGTTTAGAAGCACTAGAGTAGGAATGGAATTCGTTGTTCATAATGGCCCTTGTTAGCAGTATTACCGCACGTGAATATGCAATGACACTCGCTGTTATCTAGTGCATATGAATATTGTTACCTGACGGAATCTTTTACCAGGCGGGGCCGTTTTTTTATTTTTTTTCCACGCACCATTGGGTATCGAAAGTAAACCCCCTGGGAGGAAGAGAAATGTTTTACCAACTAAGCTACAAAGGTCACCGATCAACAAAAGACGGGACAGTGCCATTTGAAAATGAAATGTTGATAATGTGAAAAATTCAATGCTTCCACGTGCTTAGAATAATATATATATTTTTTGTTCAATTGTATTTCATAGCGACCGCGTTATATTATTAACACGTTGATCGCCGTGTCAGCCACCGGTGGCCGACTCCGAGGTATTCCAATTGGGACGTGTCGGCCACCGGTGGCTGACACGACATACCTAATTTCAGAGTGTCATTCTGTCCGTCGGCTACGCGCTCTGTATTAAACTACTATTAAACTGGGCCGACACGGCCCTTCTCTATCTTACTACGATATGGCCTTAGGATATCTTCATGGTTCTAAAAGATATACTCATGAATGTGATAGGTAGGTTATATTAAATTAAAAACCTAAAAACGTAAAGACATTTTTTGGACATTTTACGAAAATCCTATTGGCGATCAATGTGTTAAGAGTAAATCTTTATTTCGCGTTACGTTAATATCACATAAAAGTTGAACAGATAATTACGAGTACAATATTGTAATACAAAAAAAACTGAATCAGCAACACAGGACAGTATTCAATATAATAAGAACTAATATAAGTTAAATTAATATATTACAATGATACTTCGAACATCATTAACACAAAGCAAATTAGAAAAAAACAGGTCATACTTTCAACAAACCCTTTTTGGTATAAAAAAACTAAGGGTCTTATAATTAAACTATGACTGGCAGAAACATCGTCTTTAAGAATACACAATTAACTTTGATCGTCTATTTGCGTCAATGTCTAGGTTCGTATAGTGAAAAATAAAAAAAATAAAAAACCAAAGGTGAAAAAGGTTGACCTGGGTGAAAGGTTAATACGCCAAAGGCTTCGTAAAAAATCCTTAGTATCGGTATTGTGAACACAATTCGCACTAGACAGTAACAATTCATATTGCATCCGTTTAGTTTCCCATGTTATAAACAATGTTTATTGCCCCATCCCCGGGGCAATATACACCGATACCAGTCCCGATGGGGTTGAACAACCCTTGCATTGTAAACAGACATAACACAATAACCACGAAAAATGGTGACGTCGCTTCCTGGTAGGCATTTTGCCATGGCAACAGGAAAACGGGATGCGACATTTATGACTTTTTCGTGGAAAAAAACGGACGGCGAAAGGGCAAAAACCCTTGATGGACTAAATGTACGAGACAGTCCCGTAGTAAAAAAAATAAAAGCATATTACATATGTTTCTGAAAAAAATGTGCTGAAAAAATATAAAAATGTTTTTATATTCAAATAAATTACACATCATTGACACTCTTGTCATTCGAGAGATATTCTCAGATGAAAAATATTTTAATAAAAAATGACCTTAAATTTTCCCCGGCTTGGACTATCAATAATGTAATATAATTGGAACTATCAATAATGTAATACAATTGTTCTTAATATAAGTTTACAAAATCAAATAAAACTGCTAAGCTTTCATTTATCTCCAAATATTATAATAGATAGATACAGTGTTGCTATTCTTGAAAGACATGAATATATTTTTACTCAATCTGCAAACAAGCACATAAAAAAATTTTGATAAAAATAATCAAAGCGAAAAACTCCAAAAGAACATAAAATAAGTCTTCCTGAATGGCTATATAAGTTTCATCCCGTTGTTTACGTTTGAAATATTTAAGTGGTTTCTCAATTTACTGCTGAAGAAATAAAAATTTCAAAACAGTGAAGTAATTTAACTGTTGGTTATATCGAACACAAATATATAAGTATATATGACAAACTAAAGATTTCATGAGAGAAGTCAGCAGTAAAGTTACTTAAATTGAAAGTTTGACAATAAAATAAAAGCATTCAAACTAAGTTGAGCATTCAAACTAAGAGATAAACCGTGCAATTACCCCCAACTGTCAAAAATGAGATCTCAGTGCGTGTTTTAAAACCGCCGTGTTAGCAGTTAAGTTGAAGTATATTATATACGAGATCAAATTGCTACCATTTATGATACGTAATCAACGAGATTTTTGTCCTTTACTAGACAATAACATGAGAAAAAGTGACCATGCCTACTCACCCTTGCAAGTAATATCTTATGCAATTTACAAAATATAATAATACGTGCAATATTCTACAGCAAGCGCTGATATTTTTTTTATTTCATCTAAATTCGATGCTGACCTCAAAATAACATCCTACATTTATCCAATCAAGCAACGAAATAGAAATTGTCAACTATTTATAAATTGTTTGGAATATAGCAACATGTCAGAGAGCATAACTTTTTTGCATCGTTAAATCTCGTGATCTCAAGTTTCACCCTGGTAAAAATTTCAACAGATTCCACATAACTTGAAAGTAGTTCTTAGACATTGCGAGCATTTTTTGTCCAATCGCAAAATAAATATTCTTTTGTAACATAAAGCTTCTTAATTTCAAACTGTAAATGTATGAAGTTTGAAAAGGATTTAAGAATTCTTAACCAAAATTAATACAGTGACGCGTAAGGCATAACAAAATGGCTTTGGTAAGTGACTTTAAGCCGATTGAAGGGAAAAAGTTGGTGTCATATAAATTCTGGAGCATTATTCAAGTGTCAAATATAATAAATAAAAGCAAACACGAAACTTAAGAAGATCTTAAACTGGGAAAATCAAAAAAAATCCATAGCAGCATAAAAAAAAGATTTTTTAGCAAATTATGTTCGTACACAAAGATTAATATCATATATAAAGACAAAGTTTCTAACAATATCATATTTAGATAATCTGTGAGATATAACCTAAAAACCAAAATTTAATTAGTTTAAAACCCTCGTATTGTGTATTTTTTTATGATGTGGAAATATGTACCCTTAAGATGCGTGATTGACAAAGGATCGTTGCCTTTGAGATTGATGGCGGCTGTTGCGCACTATACATACAGACAGTTAGAAGAACCAATAGACCGAATATAATTGAAGAGCTCTAGGTTGAGACACTCTGTGTAGTGTGCAAATCTTAAAATACTTTGGACACACAGCGCATGGGGAAAAACTACCTTAAGCCGTCGATTTCGGTGGGAAGTGTGAATGACAAAAGAAGCAGAGGCCGAGTACCCATCCGATGAAGTGACCAGACTTCATCGAATGGGACCAGACTCCATTGAAACAATAAACGGGGTGCTCATTTCAGAAGGCGCTACATAAGGAAAGAGATCGCTTGTACTGGAGCAGGATGGTATTGTATATGAACAAGGCGATCACGATCCTCAGAATTGAAGGAACGACCAAAAATGAACATAAAAGACTTTTGACATAAAAATGTATCTTTCACGAAAATTCTGTGAGAATATTACAAAATTTAGAAAGTAGAGAATACACTAGCGGAAAAACCGTGTCCATTTTCAAATTTAATTAACTCTAACCACAGAAGGATCATTAGCGTCGCTCAAACACTTTACGGCTGACATTCGTTGCCACCCAGGCTCTTCAAATATTTATATAAACGCGCAAAAATATTTATAAAGTTGAGTATATGGGACGTTGTCACGAAACTATAACATATATAATACATTTGCAAATAACTATATATGATACATTTGCAAATAACTATGAGATTCTTCATATAACACACAAGTAAACTAATATATTAGTTATTTTCATCGTAACTTACATACATACATATCATCACGACGTATCCCTTGCGGGGTTAGTAGAGAGAACAGATCTCTACCCCTTTCTATCAAAGCACACAACTTTCGTTTTCGCCAATTCATACATCTCGTCATGCACAACCTTCTATTATTCATACTTCTCACTTTACCTTTTTTCAAAATCTTATCCATTTGATCTAGTTTAATTTTCATAATTTACTTACATAACCTAATTATAAATAAAAAAACATTTAAATTTTCCATAACAACCAAATTTATTTTGTACAATAATGGTAGATGGCTTGTGTAGCGCTATTTCGTAATAATATATCTGTTTTTAAATATAAAGAGGCAACTCAAAAGCGTCACTTAATATATTCAGGTGGAATCATGTCCGAAAGAAAATGTAAAATCACAATTTCAATCATGAATAATAAGACTACTATCCACCATATCATTGGCACTGCAATACAACCTGTGATGTTTGGACATATATCAAGATTATTACTATCAAATAATGACGCAGGATGATACATCAAACAAGGTTTGAATAGAAAACCTCGAAGTGCACATTATAGTGCTTAAGAATTCTTGCCTATAGTTTTTATTTAATATACGAGTATAGAAAATCTACTCAATTAGTGACATCTAGTTAAGGAATCTCTAGTTAATGACCGAACCCGAAACCTCCGGGTTGAAAAACAGGTGTCTTACCAACTAGGCCACATAGGTCGTCTTAACAAACATTCAACATCTAAACCTTAAGACGTGAAAAATAATATCCATAGTATATTGTTCGACTGGAGCTTATTTCAAATAATCATTTTACAATATCCATGTTTCACCGTTTATTAAATTTGTTTTTTTGTGATCATGCCAAACATTTCAATGATTTCGATTTACACTACACCTTCCATAGTATGTAGGGAATTTCCCTGAAATATTTCTCCCACCTTTTTAGCGTGTTCAAAACAACCTTCATTTAAAAAAATGATATACATTACAAGTTATTGAAATGCTTACAAAAAACTTTCAAGGTGTTGACATTAAACATCGGGAGTGGTTTTTTACTGCTGACGTGTTGTGAAAATATCTCATGCTAATACAATACTAATACAATACAATACATACATGATTTAGGGAAGACTTTGACACAAAAAAGTCACGCAAATCCGCCTGTAAATAAAATGATAACATTTAATATTATCATCCCACCCTGAAAGTTATGTAGGGATCTAATAATCGGAACTATTCTACAGTTATTTTAAGAAATGTATTAATTAAAATTCTGAAGAGGAATTACTTCGAAATCGCGAACGTCAGTAGAAGGCGTGGTAGAGGACAACCAAGGGAAGTATGGAAGAAATGATATTTTTGAAAGAATGAAATGTAAAAAGTCAAAGAACGCAATGGAACTGTGCGCGAAGGTGTATGATTGTGGGGCAGTTTAGCGGTTCTGTTCTCTCTGTCTACCCCAAGAAGAAAAAAGCGTGATGATATGAATGTATGTAATTAAAAGGAACTTATTCTGGTACTTTTTTCCATTCCGTTTTTATTGGATTCCCAAACAAGATTATTTAAAAAATCGATTTATTCTAACGAAAGGCTACTGATTTTTTCCTAGCCTGTTTTCAAAATATTTTATTTTCTTAAAATAACTAGATTAGTCATACATCAGGCTCAATACCCCGTACAAACAGCGACAGTCGTGTTGACTTTTAAGTTTTGGAAATCATGTAGGTGTTATCCAGTGAAACGAGGGTTGGCAATACTTAAGCCATAAGAAGCACTTTGAATTAAAGAAAAAATCTAGTTCTACTTAAAATCACAATTTTTAATCCTACACGTAAGTGCAATATGGTTACGGTCAACGGATATATTTTTTTGAAAATATACATGAAAAGAAACATCGAAAATTCTCGACATCAATAAATAAATCACCGAAAATCGCTTGCACGAGTATAACACTTCACAAATAATGTTGATCTCACTGGACAAGTATGTTAGACGATAAACGTCATACGATAAAAATTATTCAAGTCAGCTCCTTCTTCTTTAAAGTTACTCTCATCATCGGAGGTTGGCGACAATTATGGCTATTTTTTACCTTTGATGCAAAAGCTCTGAACAAAGATATGGTACCACAGTGAAATCACTCACGTAAGTTCTTTAACCAGGAGATGCGTTTTCTTCCCGCAATTCTTGTGCTCTGATTTTACCCTGCAATATAAATTAAAGGATCTACAATTTTTCTCCTCGCTTTATATGTCCAATGTATTCTAACTGTCTTCTTCTGATGGTGGATAATATTTCTCTATCTTTTTTCATCAGTTTCAAGGTGTCATCATTACGGACTTTGTCAACCCATGAAACATTCGGCATTTTTCGATAGTTAACATTTAAAAAACTTATTTTATGGTGGGTGGCCTAAATAATACACCAATACCATAGAGAGGTTAAGAAAAATATTTAGCGACGCAAAATTCTCATACGTAAATCGAGATTGAAATCCGTGTTGCATAAGAGATCCTGCATTTTGATAAAATTCCTTCGTGCAATCTCTACTCTTACTTTAATATATTGACACTTGTCCTATTGATAACTCAGACAGTACCTTAGATATTTACAATATTGGACTATTTCAATAATTTCACATTTTGTATCGAAATTCTGCTATTTGATGAAAAATCGAGCCTTATTTTCGCAGTAGTATAAAAAGAGACTTACATAAAACGAAGAATAAAAAAATACGTGAAAATTACAAGAAAAATCTCGTATTTTGACGTCACGCACATTTGAGCGAGCTTATAGTTACCGTTCATACATAAATTAATTTAATGGTGTACAAATATTCATTGCGCCGAGGTTATTCTGAAAAAGATTTATTCGCGTGCGATTTTTTAAAACAGTACGAGCAAAATCTGTGTTCTAATGGGATATTTAATATTTTCTAACGCTTTGTGGGTATTATAACATAATATGTTTGCCCAAAAACGTAAATTAGAACAATTACAGTAAAATTACATTTTAGTTAAATATACAAGTGTTTGCAGTTTGGATGAAAAGTGGAAAATCTATTATTTACAGAAGATGACATATCTGTGATGAGAACAGCACACAATCTTTAAATCAAGATTATGAAAGATTTAAAATGTTTACTTAAATAATCATTAAAAAATACAAAATTTTAAATATTAACGTCAGTAAAAAAATATTGGTTACCGTGATAAAAAAACACGATTAAAATAACAAAAAATAAATTAACTAACGGATTGCGTTAGTTAATTTATTTTTTGTTATTTTAATCGATTAATCATTAAATCGTTCAATTAAAATTCTCTATTATTGAACACTTAACGACAATCGAGCCCGTAACGTTCGAGTCGAAAAATAGATGCCTTAACAAAACCAAACTAACAGATGGTCGTAGAAGCTAACAAACAGATGGTCGTCAATAATTTCATGGTTTAAAAAATCGTTCTAACTTCATGTAATTTTTTTAACTTACAGAAAAAATATAATAAAAATAATTCGTTATCAGCATTGCCGCATCCCAATGTCATAATATCTGTAAATCAACAAGTTATATGAAAGTGATTTAAAATACGCACTATGAAAATACTATTTTAGAACATCAGAATTTTATTTACATACGTATTTTTAGACTATTGTAAGCAATTTTAAATTCAGATTTATTGATGTATCAAAATTTTCCGAACAATTGAAAATATGTAGCGAAAATAATCTTTATGGAACCATTAAGATATTTCGGGCCATTTAGTAATTTTCCTCAAATATTCCTCAGCATCGTCATAAAAAAGATTAATTGAAAATCAATTTCTTTTACGATCTTCAGATTTAACCAAAGAGAGACTTATTTTATGTAATTAACTCAGAATTCGGCAAATGCATATCGCATCGAACAATGATTGCCTAACATACATAACTATTTATAACAATAAATCAGGGATAACACTGGGTCGTTTTTCAATCCATTGAAGTGTCCCACATTTGCTTTTCTTAATTTTGGAAGTTTGGTAAGGTGCTTTTCTTTTTATGATTATGTGGTACTTTTCAATATTATGACTATGTGGTATTTTTCAATATTATGATTATGTGGTATTTTTCAAAGTCTTTTCATTCTAAAAATATTTATAACGATAAATCAGGGATAACACTGGCTCATTTTTTAATCCATTAAAGTGTCCCACATTTGCTTTTCTTACTTTGGGAAGTTTGGTAAGGTGTTTTTTTATGATTATGTGGTATTACTAAAAAAAAGGGTTATAAAATATTTCGAACAAAACTGACAAAAGAACAAATATAGACATCCCAAATGGATGTAATTATTTGAAAAATCATAAAATGATGTAGAAATGCGTGCATTGAGAATAATACGTTGACAATATATGACAGAATATAGAATTAAGTATTTAGGGATGAATGTGAACTTTGGGCTGTTGTAATAAATAAAATAAAGATCACTCAGAGATAGTTTGGGTATGTTGAACGAATGACTGAAGAAAGACTAACAAAATAAATATACAGCGCAAATGTGAAGACCAAGGAAAGTATGGTTGGATCAAGTGAATGATATTTTGAAAGGAAATCTTAAAAGTCAGAGAATTTGTAGGAGCTGTATGAAAAGGTGAATGGGTGTACAAGAGGCAAAAGATTTGTGTCGCGGTAGAAAAGTCTGGAGCTCTCTCCTTTCTGCCTACCGCGACAGGAAAACGACGGGATGGTATTTGTATGTAAAAACATAGATTAATCACGTATGTATCATATACAAATATCAAGCCCATTATTTTTTATGGTGAAATTATTGTATATTATAAAACTGTAAGTGTTTCATAAAAAGCGACAATATATTACCAGAAATATCTCAGAACAGGTAAATAAATGTGAGTTTTTGAAAATGATGTCCTAATAACCGAGTTGTAAAGAGTTAAGTAAAGCAATATCTCAGTCCGAGATGCGGTAATAAATAATTCATGTAGTACCCCTTCAATATATTCGATTTGACGATATGGACAGATTGAAGAGCGTGGCTGGGAGACCACACTGCTTTCGGCTCTTTTGATCGCGTCATCAGTTTTAGGGCCACTGGAGTATGAACGGAACCCGCAGTACGTCATGACATGTGTTGGAAATGCTACCGCACGTAAAGACGTAACAACACTTCCAGACGTATAGCGCACGTGAGTATTTTTACCACACGAACTCAACCAGAATTGGATACTTTTTTTTTCGATGCCATCGGGAATCAAAACTAAAAATCCAGATATGTCTGAGCAACTATGCCACGGGTATTGTCACTAATCATAACGAGTTTGTATAAATTATATGATTTGGATATGCAAAAAATATCTAAATTGGGTGTTTCTTTAATAAACAAAATTTATTACAAACATAATCTAAGAAAAAAAGAAGGGAGGTGGCGAACAGTTTCCTGGAAGCTGAAACCGCGATATTTGCTGATAACGTTTGGTACAGGTAATGTCGATACATAAATCAACTGAGTCCGGAAGGGGGAAGCATATCTGCTTATGCTCATCGTATGCAGATAAATAGTCAACCAAGAAAAATATGTTAACATAATAATAATAATAAATATAGGTTTATTGATACCAACATAGTATGTACACACATTCTGAAATTGCATAAATATTTCAAGATAATGGAGAAGAAAATATATTTAAGAAAGACGTTATCGAAAGATCTGGGCTCATCTCATAACATCCCCCCTGTCGATATATGTGTAAACCCCCACCAACAGAAGGCGGGTCCGGCCGTGAAGACATCACATATTTTTCTGCCTACACCCTTGTGCATGTAAATTAAAAACAAAGAAAAATACAGCAAATGAGCTGTCAATACAATTAATTCAGTTAACACAATAATACGTTCACCGATAAAAAAAATAGCACGCAAATATAATATTGCATATATCCTGCAATCACACAAACATGCTAAGGCAAAGGAAAAGAAAACACATTCAAGAGAAAAGCCACCAAAAGGTCCGGGTTCATCCCACAACACCTTCCTAGCCGAGATACACCCCCACCATAAATAAGTAGGGCGAGCTCGGCTGCAAGGACACCAGATATTTTTCAACCCACACTCTTAAACACATAAACAATATTATAAAAATAACAATAAATAAGTAGTTATATATAAAAATTTAAAAAAGTAAGCCCTCACATTATTTTTAACCATTCTGCACACTAATATATAAAAATGACAATAAATAAGAAGTAATAAAAGTAAATCCACACACACCACCGATTCACTGTTAGCGACAAAGTAAATCAACACATACCACCTCAGATTCACTGTTAGCGACATAGTAAATCCACACATACCACCTCAGATTCACTGTTAGCGACAAAGTAAATTTACACATACCACCTCAGATTCACTATTAGCGACAAAGTAAATCTACACATACCACCTCAGATTCACTGTTAGCGACAAAGTAAATCTACACATACCACCTCAGATTCACTGTTAGCGACAAAGTAAATCCACACATACCACCTCAGATTCACTGTTAGCGACAAAGAGAAAAACAAATAAGAGTCAAAATAAAATCACGAATAGAAAATGATGTTCATACACACAAACTATATATAAAATCATTCTAGCATTTGCTGGCTGAGTAAGAAGATCCCCTTGAATGTTAGATTATGACTCGGGACCAGTAATAGAGTTTCTCTTCTTCTAGTTTCATAGCCGTGAAATATCAATTCGGTTTTTCGAAGAGATAAGGTGGCATTTTCGTCTTGATTATTTTACGCATGTGAAGAAGTCGTCTCTTGCTCATTTAAAAATGTATAAACTTGCATAAAAGGGAATATAAATCCTCTGGGAGGGTGTATGTTCAAACGATATCTACAAAAAGCATTTTGAAATATTTGAAACTTATTTTCCGTTTTCTTTAAAAGGCACGGTCCATAGATACAATCACCATATTTGACTAATGGAATAACGAGCGCGTCGGTTATTCTACGTCTAACTTCAATAGCTAAAGCCTTAAAAGAAAACAGGACCCATTTGCAGAATCATCTATATAATCGCATGTGTCAAATCAATACCGTAATAAGTATAAATTCGTACACGTCAAATCAATACCGCACGATACCGTAATATGAATAAACTCGTACATGTCAAATCAATATCGTACGGTACCGTGATATGTACTCGTATATACTCGTACATATCAAATCAATACCGTACGGTACCGTAATAAGTATAAACTCATACATATCAAATCAATACCGTACGGTACCGTAATAAGTATAAACTCATACATATCAAATTAATACCGTACGGTACAGTAATAAATATATACTCGTATATGCCAAATCAATGCTGTAATAAAATAAGACAATCCAAGTTGATAATATTAAAAAAATAAAAGTGTACGTAACATAAAAATGCAATTGATCAAACATATTAAAGGCTATTTGTCACGGCATGCATATCATAAAATAACATGCACATACCATTAATCATATATACAAATTACCAGGGTCTATAAAACGATAAATACTAAATAAGAACGAGTGACACAGAAAACACTACTTTTTCCACGATTTCCTTTTAACTTTTCCATTTCAGAGCTTTACTTTTTCACGTCGCCTTTTTCTGTCCAGACAGTTAGATTGAAAAACCAGTTACCAGCTTATATGAGACTCGCTCCTGATTCGCATTAACGTGTTTCAAATGGAATTTAAAAATTAAAAAAACATTACAAACAAATTTTTTCCTAGTTTTCCATCATCCTTCTTTTAAGTCTGATTTTCGTTCACCTGACCATCGATGACCTTGTTGAATTTGTATTTTTTTGTAATTTGATGTACATATGTGTATTCTTTTTTATTTCTATTGTAGGGAATACCGACATCCCTAAATATTGTCAACATGCACGGTCAACGACCGATGAATCAACCTTTGAATATGTACAAAGATCACATACCAGAACGTCAACAATGTTTACACGAAAATAATATTTACGTCGCATTCCACGGTAGAGAGAGAACGCATCGCGTTGTCTCGCCGTTTCGGCAATAAATATTCTACCCACTATATCATTGGCAACGTCTGCGACCACCTCGGTACGCACAGGAGTGAGATCAAGATATACCGCGGACGCATTCACGCGCCCCGTTCTGAAATTGTATATATACCTACTTATCGACAAATAAAGAGCACTTGTTATTATTCACTTGACCATTCATTGCTGTTTACTATTTATCGATTATTCACTCTCACTTTTTCGCATTCCTGAATCGACGTATTTTATTTTAAATACAAAACAAATCAAAATCATCACGACGTATCAATCAAGCACCCCGCTAAATTGATGACCCCGAACGAAAAGGAACACAGAATTTGACTAAAGCGAATACAGAGATGTCAACAACATCATCATCAGCACGTCCTACTAGGACACACGCTAAACTATTATTGTTTTCCTATCCATCTAAATCCTCCACAGATAGATCAAAACAATTGTATAGTTGGTTGAAAAATTCCTACATGGCAATAAGCCCTCTATATAATTCACTCGTTCATGCGTGAAGGAACACTACACAGGTCAATGGATGACATACGAATGTCGAATGGGAATGGATACGGATTGTTTTATACTGATTAAATTGACATTTTAGCGGAGCGTGAGGACGATTACAGAGTTGATAAACAAATTGTATGACAGATGGGGAAAGAAAGATCATTGAATAAATGTAGCAAAATTCAAAGTTATGATGATAGAAAATAATAAATGGCAAAGTAAACACAATATATGTGTGACCAATAAAAGATTAGAGCAAGTTGAAGAATAGTAATTTAGGCAATATTTTTTCAGATGAAAGAAGAGTTACGAGATATATCAAACTTCGTGTAACGACAGAAAACAAAATCAATGTGGTACTAAAACATAGATACTTGAAACGAACAGTATCAAAATCTGTTGATGATAGTCCACAACAATATCATAGTACTAAATTTGATATATGGAAGTGAAACGTGGAAAAAGAGTGAAAGAAACCAAATAACTGCTGTAGAAATGCGTGCAATAAGAATATATCGGGTGACAATATATGACAGAATACGGAAAGAAGTAATTAAGGACGAATATGAACTTATTAAGGCTGATGTTTTGAGTAAGATGAAGACGAGCACTCGGAGATGGTTTTGGCACGTGAAAGAAATTAATAAAGAAATACTAACAAAAACGCATATACAGTGCAAATGTGAGTGAAAGGTGCGGTAGAGTAATACTAAAGAAAGCATGATTAGTTCAAGTCAATGATATTTTGAAAAAGGAAATGTAAAGTCTGAGAAATCGTAGCAGTTGTATGGATGAAAATACGAAAGATGTGTGCCGCGATAAAAAAGTCTAGCGCTATTTCGTATGTGCCTACCCCAACAGGGAGATGGCGTGATGGTTTGTATGTATTGTACACTGTACAATAAAGTATTCAATAAATAAAAATACAATGGCATGTACGTTATTTTTTCAATGTTATACAAAAAGTGCTGAGATAATTAATTAAAACAAAGTAACCAACGCCATTATTAGACTATAAAATTCTAACACAATAAACGTTAGCTTACAAAATATTCAGAATTGACTATATTAATTAATAAAAAGTATTTATAGGTCCGTTATGCAACGAGGGTCAAGATGAAAATTGAAGGTTTCTACCTCCCATTCTCACGATTATTAAATTTTCATATATACGACAGTTTAAGGTGTGGTGCCTTAATCAGACATCGGCTTAAAACAGATCATAGTAGATACTTTATGATTCTTCACGGACTTTCCTACATACACACTGGTACCATCGCGTAAATTCCCTGTCAGGATAGGCAGAGAGTACAAAGCGCCAGATGTTATTATCTCAACAAACATCCTTCGCCTGTTCAAGGTAAAAATTAAATCTACGATGCGGAGCGTATTACAAATGTTTTGTTTAATTACTAATATGTCTGTGAAGATTTTTTTATGTATTTTCTCCCGAATCTGTGCGTTCGCATCTACTGAGCAATGATAAATTAACTATTTTAATAAAGAATAACGGAATATGTACTGGAAGCACAATCACGGTAAGCTCTCGCTATTAAAACTTGAAAAAATACCACCTTAACCTAATTAGAATACTTATTTCATACATTTAATTCATAAACAAACTATAAAGTTTCTTAACACTGTAAACGGGGGGAAAAAGTTTGTAATGAGTGTTTGCACATAAGTACACGTTAGTTGGTATTGTTCGTCAAATGTAGATTTTCGAATAAGATCGGATTAGCTTCATTGAATGGGAATCCAAATAATATAATATTGTACATAATCTTAATTTTGATTAAAATAAATAAAACAATTATTTTATGTTCTTTTTTATTTACCACATTTTTATTTTTATGAGTTCAATACCGGTTTCAAAGTCCTCCGTCTTCCTCGTCAGTTGAAGATAAACTTTTCAGGTACGACTTTTGTACAACAACTTTTTAGTCGTCATGTGAAAATGATATTCATCTTCATCATGAGGAAGAAGATGAATTTCTTTGAAACCGTTAATGTTGAAAACCTGCTCAGTTATTTGGCATAACATGAATATTGCGATATCTGCGTAGCACAGTTTGTCGAAAAGTGAACATTGCGAAAAAATAAACATTTTTACTTAATTTTAAGTTTTTACAAAGATAGAGATGATCAGAGACATTTTTCCCTGTCAACCCGGCTAATTGAGAGTCAACTGTACATGCAAAAAATATTTTAGCCAACAAAGCATATTTTTTTATTTGAAATATCGAATTAACATACATCAAGCATTGTAAAATGTGTTTTTCGTGATTAAATTATATCTTAAAAAAATCACTCACTACAACTTCGTACAACGGGGCGTATTGTTTTCTCAAATATCCCAAAACAAGAAAAACATGGATGGAAACCTTTTTGCTTAAAAAGTTTCAACAATTTTTGCATATAAATTTATATTAAGAAAATTACATATAAATTAATGAACTCGGTTACAGCACTTTCTAACCTTTCCTCATGCCTAAAAATTTGATCGATTTCAGACGACAATTTGGACGTATACTCGTACATGCGAAAAGGGTATACTTTTTTGGTGTATTTAAAGTATCGAATAATCATGCCTTATTTGGGTATTTTAAAATTAAATTCCGACATGAAATTTGTTACGTACAAGTCTATTTCGTATAAGGCTTTCGTTGTAAACAGTACAACCTGGCGGGTTTATTATCATGTGGCAAATTCTTCCGACCAAACAGAGAGAGGTTTAAAGAGACCGTAAGTGAATACCAGACTGGAACATTTTTTTTAAATAAAACTGGTTAGTAACATGAATCGAGGCCGTAACCTCCGGGCTGGACGACAGACGTTCTACCAACTAGGTCACGGAGATCATCAAGCTCATACGAATCGGTGTGATGCTTCCTCTTATCACAGTAAAAGTAACACGTGGGTTGGGTCCTATCAAAGTCTAATTAAAATAGAATCATACTATTAGTTTTTACTCAAGGAACACAAATCATTAAAAAAAAGACATCAGAAGCACTAGACAAACTAAGTCTCTTGAATGTGACACATACTACATGAGAGAATTTTTTTTAAATAAAAACTTGTAATATGACGGAAGTGGAAAGGATACCAGAGAGGGTGAAATATTTTTAAGACAGAAAAATATACACGATATGTCCCTATCGGGGGACGCAGATAGAACAAATATCCACTTCATTATATTCTGGCACATGTCTTTCTCTTCTGCCACGTCTATACTCTCTTATAAAGGCTTTTCACTCATCCCTTTTTCAGAATTTGATTAACTTAGTTACGCTTCGTTTTCTGAGATCTTCCCAAGTTCACGTACTTTCTATATTACATTTATAGATTATTTTTGTAAAAAATGTAATAATTCATTCCGTCTACGTATCTGAAGCACTGTATATTCATTCTTTCAAGCCGGGTTATTTCCGAATGTCTTCATTCCTTATTATTATGTTATAAATTATTTTTTCATGTATTCTACGCAACTCTCGAAATTCTATCGTGTTTATCTTACTTAAATCGCTCCTTGCCATGTTCAATTTTCGCTTACATATCCTAAATACCATTTTTACTCTTACCTTTTTCAGATTTGAAAAAATGTTAGTTCACAGCATAAAGAATAATACAGTTTCTGAAAATAAAGCAAACATTTATCATTGAAATATATATTTGAAACGTAGACAATGAAGGATCTTGATATATATGTCAAAGCATCCGTATTGCAATGCATGAAAAAAAAAAAAAAAAATGTCTTTCAACTCGTTGGTACTCCGACAAAGAATTGTGGCGACATTGAAAAATCCATTGTCCACAAGTTTTCCTTGAAGAAATTAATGTATTTATGAATTTACAAACATAGAAGTTAATGAAAGCGAGCATATACTCGTAGCACTAATTCTTCTCGCGTGTTACCCTCCACGAGTTGATTAAAAAACAAACGATAAATACTTAATTTCCATTTAATTAATAACACCGACCGGGTTAGTTTCGAAGTGCCCTCACTAAAAATAGAGGTATGGAATGTTTTTGCCCGCACAGCTATTTTTTACACATACATATATGATGAAGGGTAAAAATAAAACGCGTTGACACGCAAGAACTAGAACAAAAGGATTGTTCCACCACATAGTGACATCGGAATTCTTCAGCAAGTATAATTATACACACTTCGCGCTCTATTCACTTCGGATCATTCCTAGAAATCTGTGGAATGCTTTTAATGCAGTGATTGACAATTTGTATATTTTGCGGACCAGAGAACTACATAAATATTTTTAAAAATAAAACACGCACATATTTATTTTTATGTCAACCTAAGATTTTTTAATTATCATTACTATTTTGCTAAATGCAGTACATATATTTTTTTTTAAATTCCCAAAAACAAGTTGAATTTATCAATGGATTCGACTTTGAATTTGTATAGATCCATATTAGAATATTTAATTATAAATTACTTTGTTATTCCATTATATACATTAATCCCCGGGACAAGTATTTCTATCTCGAGGCTCTCTTTAAACGGAATGATCACGGTTTGCTACAAAATCAACGCATAGTTATTAACATTATGTCATGTTTCATCGCAAATGTGTGTGATCTATGTACCATATTAACCAAAAGAAAAAATGTTACCGAGGTTTTTTTACATTGTTTGGTTATGCGACGTACGAGTGTGTAAATTTTTAATCTACTTTGTTTGAAATCATAATGTCTTTATAATATGGTTTACTAATTCTGAAAAGTTGTTATTAGATAGAAAACGATTTTTTTCTTGAATTTCCTTTGCCATGTTTCTCTGTGTCATTCCAATTTATAATTGATAAGAAAGTTAATCATTATCTACTTCAAAACACCCATAAGTCTTTTTCTTAAGATAACTCGAGAAAATTCTGATTCTTTGACTTACGAAAAAACTCCTTTTCGCATTGTAAATTAATATACTCGTACTTACGAAAATAAGAAAACCGCCCAATTGTTAAGTCACAACAGTCTCCAATGAGGGCCCCATCATAACAAAATATAATTCAGCAACGCAACACCTGTTTCATAGTGAATATGTGTATAACAGCACACACGAAAATATATGTATAAGGTAAGAATGAATAACGAGAGATGCCGATGTTGTGGTGTATGATGGCGGGTATGTGTGTGGGTCCCTGTGATCAGTGGAAGCCGTAATGTAATGGATAATCCACCCACCCGGCAAGCGGAGGACATGCGGGTTCAAGTCCCGTCGGCCACCTTAGGTTTTACTGAGGCATTCGTCAATTGTATTATATCAATAATGCAAAAATGAGTTCTTCACAAATAAAAAATCAAAAACTTTTTTGGAAGTTTAGAAACAGGAAATAATAAACTAACCATGCTTCTTTAAATTGAATTTCCACAGCTTAACTCTTAAATTAAATAGCCGTCGTTTTTTTTTAATTAAATAAAGGAGGTAAATACATACATTCCCAAGATAAAGAGAGAGAGCGCCAGGCTTACCTATCGCGACACACGTCTTTCACCTCTTCTACATCCAAACACATTCTCACACAACTTCTACGATTTATCTGACTTTTGTAATTTCCATCTTTCAACACATCATTCTCTTGATCCAACCACACTTTCTTTGGTCTTCCTCTACCCCGCCACTAAAATTTGCACTGTATAACTGTTTTTTTAGACTTTCTTCATTCATTCATTTTACATGCCCAAACCATCCCAGAGTGCTCGTCTTGATTTTACTTGATAGATCGGACTTAAGTTCACATACATCCCTGGTCTAACTAAACGTACTATTTGTAATTGAATTATGTATTATATATGCATTAAAAATATGTTTTTTTTTTGTTGCTTAAAATAATTACCAAACCAAATAAAACACAAGTGTCAGTGTGGTTTTTTATAGATATGCTGCTTTTCCCCTTATAATTGCTTTTTACCTTAGTAGCATTTGTAGGTTTCTCCTGGTCCAACTCGGAAAAGAGCGAAACTATCTTCCTCAAGTCAAATCAGAGGGTTGAGTACGTTAGATTTTAAATAATAACCAACCCGATTTGTTATACTCTAAACTATATCTGAAAACTTAAACATAAGATAAGAAAGTATTATATAAAGATCAAAACAAAACTATATATAACGAGATTCAACAATCATCAACGTTGTGTTTTCAGTAAATAAGATAAAATACAAAAATGTACACATTTGTTATCTCAAAACATTTGCTTACAGTAAATACCATTATAATTTAACATTTTAATTGTGCGTCTATTACATTTTTTAATAAAAAATAAATCATTATTTAATTTAACACTTAAATAATTGCACCGCTTCCCTAAGAGAGTCTCCTATCTAAACGGAGCTATATAAATTGTAATTTGTTTTATGAAACACTGTTTATTTCACTTTTTGTAATGGTATAACCCTACCGGTTTCAAGGCTTTCACCTCAAATTATATTTGTTTGTGCTCCCCTGATGATGAGGTGAAAGCCCTGAAACCGGTAGGGTTATACCGTTACAAAAAGTGGAATAAACTGTGTTTGATAAAAACAAATTACAATGTCTTTAAACCCCCACAATGTTAATGATTTAACTATAAACAATATATAAATTGTCGTTTTATTATTAAAGCGCTAAACTTTTATATCGTAACAAACATATTTCGTCTCCTCGAAATCCTACACCCACAAACATTCTCCTAGAGCTCCTAAGATTTTTTGACTTTTGATATTTCCTTCTTTCAAAATATTATTCACTCGGTCCAATCACACTTTTCTTGGTATTCCTCTACCACGCCTTCCATTCACATTTGCACTTTGGGTCCTTTCAATCTTACAGACGAAAAAAATCAATACTAAACATTCATTTAAAACTACAAATTTTAGAGGAATGCAATTTAAATTAAAAATTATTATTGAGAAGATTCGCATGTCATATTATAACAACCCTTATGTCAATTGAACAATTAGATAAAAAAATCAATGAAAATCCAACCTAGATTTTTCAAATCACAAAATCGAAAATATGAACATCTAAATATTTGATTTTTTTGTAAAAATTAACTCCAGATTGCTCTTCGTTATATTTTCGACGGCGAAAATATAAAATGAAATATTTCATATCAGATATTTTAAAGGTAAATACGCGTTTGAAATTGGATGGTGTAATTAATTCTCGGAATGAAGCAAGATACAAAGTAGTAATTAAGATATCTTGAAGGTTACATTGAACAACTTTTGACAACAAAGGGAAAAAATTGAGAGATTTAAAAGACAGAACAAAACAATATGATTTATTTAATATTCAAATGACATTACATTTTTGTTTAGTTATATTTAAATACGAGAACACTGTTTACAAATTTGTCTCACTTCATTTGAATTGAGACAAATTTGTAGTGTTCTCGTATTTAAATATAACTAAACTGAAGTGTTCAGAATAGTTTGTAAGTAATAGAAATTCATATTCTTATTCGATAAACGTGGTGTTATTCTAAATGTTGATAGCGTGAGCTTTCCACTGATTGCGCTTCTAGAACATACTCAGTATTACCAATGAATGTAATCAAATTATCATTACTCACTAGCTGGGAGCACCCGAATTTGGGTGAATAGCCATTAAAAGATATTTAAAAATAATACGCAAACCCTATTACATAAATATAATCACACCGTGCCCCTTTTAAGGTAAGCAGAGCAAATATATCTGCACACTATTCAAGCATATTCCTAACGGTTCTTCAATATTCATACATCTCGTTATACACGATTATTCATACTTCTAACTTTTCTTTCCATGCACTTCAGACCTATATAGTAATTTGGTAATTCTTTCTTCAAACATCATCCCCACGTAATAGTGTGTTGGTGCCTACCTTGATGTATGGAAGTGAAACTTGAACTTGACATAAGAAGGATAAGAGTAAAATTAATGCTGTGGAGATGCGTACGCTACAGACAATTTGTGGAGTATCAATGTTTGAAAGAAGGCGGAATGAAGACGTCAGGAATAAATGCATGAATAAAATTGATGTTTTAAATAAGATTAAGAAAGGAGCTTTAAGATGGTTTGGACATGAGGAGAGAATGAATGTTGAAAGAATAACTAAGCGAAGTCAGAAGTGTAAGGTGTGCGTCGAAGAGGCAGACCGAGGAAAACATAGATGGACCAAATGGACTAAATTTTGAGAAAGAGTGTAAAGTGATAAGTACGAATATGAACAATCATAAATTGCACAATACGAGATGCATAAATGTGGAGGAGGCGAAACTTATGTGCTTGGATAAAAAAGTTTGAAGATCTGTTCTCTCTGCCTACCCCGCAAGGGACACGGCGTGATGATATGTATGTATGTATCGTCCCCACATACCGGAACATCTCTGCAAACCAAGGTGTGATTTGTCACTAAACTATATAATTTATTTTATACTCAGAAATAAAAAAACACATGTTGGATTCAGCTCAAATGCCAAAGTTTGTCGATCACTGCGTCGTGCAGTCAGTCTTTTCAAGCCCAACCATCTCCATAATATTAATACACGTATTCATCAGTCTGAAAAGACTGATGACTCGTACAATACAGTCTTGTTCTATGGTTGTCAAATAAGTTGTAAGATAATTCAAGTTCGGGCGCAGTCTGAAACCTAACATAGAATACGAACACAAATCAACGTACCGACATCATCGTGCAAAACGCAGACCATATACTCTCAGTTTTTTTGGAGAAAATGAGTTGATATTATAAAAGGAAATTTCACAAAATATACAATATTACTAATTCATTTGTGAATAATAAAAACTATTGTATCTTATTGTAATTTGTTTTATCAAACACTGTTTGTTCCACTTTTTGTAACGGTATAACCCTGCCGGTTTCAAGGTGCACACCTCATCATCTTGTTAATGAGGTTATCAATATTTTTAATTGAAATTTTTTTTTGTTCCAACAAACTCATAAAGGTGGTTGGATGTGTCCTCAATTACAATATCTCAAGACAGGTAAAATGTGCAATAGGTTATTTTTGCATATAAACGTTAAATTATTCTCCTTTCTATCGATTGATCCGTGAAAAATGTCGATTTCTAAAAATATAGGGCACAGAAAATAACCTCAACACCTGCTGACGTAAATATAATAATTAGAGAGCACATTGAACCGAAGTGTGTTGACCAATCGGAGATTCGCTATTTCTTCTATGAACGGTTCGACATACTTGTATATATAGAGATATCTCCTGATACTTGTGAACTATCTTCTTCATGTGTCATGTCCGGTTTTCTTGAAGTTGACGAACACTCTCGAGAAAATGTTTCGGTCTTTGGTGGTACGAAACAACTGCAACTATCAGAATACTTGTCCATCTACGAATGTTGAGTAACCAAGACAGGCGCCTTCTACCGATTCCGCGTAACCCTCAATATTCATTTTAGGAAGTGGTATTTTCTTCTCTCAGTGTATGGCCCAGATGGGCATTTTTTCGGCAGTTTATGGTATTATATTTAAAAGCTTTCGTTTTACACCTACTCGAAGTTGGTGTTTAAGATACGATAATAGATTCGATGATCATCCATATGGTCTAAATAAATAAATATAAATAACAAATAAAGAAAGGTTTATTGATAGCAACATAGCATGTACATATATATTCTGAAATTAATTCCACCGCCTTAACATATATGTTAAGGCAATGGAAAAGAAAATACATTTGAGACAGAAACTTTCAAACGATCTAAGCTCATCTCATAACATCATCCCAATGGAAACAAACTATTGTGATGATGTTTTTTAGCCCATACCACACCAAATCTGGTTATTCCACTCGTCATACCCTTAAATAGCGAATAACATAAAGCATTGTTTTAATTATTTTCAAGATTGAATATCTTTTGTAATTTAAATAGAACGAGATCCGTTTAAAGTACATAATCAAGATAAAACAAAACAATGATTATAAAATTTAGATAAAAGAAATAACTCTCAAGCCTCTGGATTTACAAATCTCACAAAGCGCCGCTTTAATTGTATTTTACGAATTAACGCCTCTCACATTTTCTTGAGTGTTATTAAACTACTTAATGAAATTTGGAAGATAATCATTAGTTAATGTTTTTTTCTTTATTTGTCTCTAAATGTAAGTAAGGGTTAACTAATTAATTATCCTACTAAGAAAAAGCTTGGTTCCTAGGTTTGAATATTCTATGTACGAGTACATTAATTCCTTAATTTACGTGGGTAATTGCTTTCAGGTAAACAGCGTGTAAATGAAAACCGCATAATCTTCTTCATGTCATTGAATGTTACGTAAAATAAGTTATATTTTGCATATTTCCAGATATTCTATTCTGATTTAGTTAAAAAAGCTTAAGTAATGTTTTGATAAGTCTATATAAATGGTTACTGTTAACTAATAAAAACACATTTTGATGAGAGTTAATAAAGAAATTAAATATAAAATGTGAGAATCTCTGTAGTCGCATTATTTTGAAAGCCAAAACCACAGTCAAGATAAAAAACAATAATAACAATTTATGGCATGGAAATATAATTCTTATTATCAGATTCGTACTTTCCTCTCATTGCGGAAAGAGTTTACTTCTTTCTTTGATATAGCGACGAGCATTATCGGCGCGAAAAACAACGTCCCCACGACAATCTCAAATAATGAGTGTAGGAATGGCTTATTGTATTTGGTCAGTGACGTCATTTTTTTCATGTCTGATTCAATAAAAATAATATGTACTAATGTTTAATTTTGTTTTGTATTAAAAACAGTTTTGACACTAAGTTTGCTTAATTGATGAAAATATTATATTACAGGAGGGAAACACAAAGAATCTCTTATATTATTGTATCAGGTTTCAATTTATTGAAACCTGAAAACACAAGTATATTAGGTATAACATTCAAACAAGAATTCAGTTCGTATTGTTGAATTACGCTTTCCTTATATACAGTATACCTAAATCCTTGCTCATCGCACCAAATGACTTATTCCCGCTTAAACAATAACACCATCCAGTGAGGAGACACAGATAGCTTCCCTATAAAAACAAAAATCGACCGCCTAACATGAAAAACAAGGATTTTCAAAGCTACAATGAAAACGTCAACCCATCACACCAATAGACACCCCATCACTCCAGTCAAGATATAAAATAATATAATGTTACGGGTAGTAAGTAATTAAAATATTGGTTTAGAAGCCAAATGAACATTGTGCATTTAAACGTTGAAACATAATAGAGCGCGTTTAGTGAATTCGCGTAGAGACCGCGTAAATGGAGGGATGGCTGATTGTATTTGATTAGTCGCGTTATTCTTTTCGTGTCTGATTTAATAAAAATAATGAGTACTAATGTTTATTTATTTTTGTATTAAAAAAACAGTTCTGACACAAAGTTCGCTTGATTGATGGAAATATTATAGGAAGAAAATAAAAAGAATGCCTTGTATTGTTGTGTGAGAATTTATTGAAAATAAATTGAAACCTGAAATGTGCGTATATTAGGCATAACATTGAAAAAATAATTATATCTGAATAACCTGGTGGATGTATTGCCATGTGGTAATCTCTTACGACAAACCAGAAAGATCTTAAAAAGGTCTGAAGTGAAAACCAGATTGATACCGTTAAGAAAAATGAATACTAACGAGAATCGAGCCATTAACCTCCGGATAGGAAAACAGGCGTATTACCAACTAGGGTACTACGGAAGTCGTTTTTATCATGAGATGCGTATATTTGCAGGCATTGCGTTAGACTTTCGCTGTATATAGTACGACATGACGAGCTTCTCGCCATGTGGCAATCTATTCCAACCAACCTAATCGAGTATTTTATCAAAAGTTTCTGCTTTAACTAAGTGGAACTTCATAATAGAATATTTAACAATAAATTACTTTGTCATTCCACTAATTAAATTAATCCCCGTTACACGTGTTTCAACATATTTTTCCAAGGGATAGGAGAAGAAACACGTATAGTTGTGATTAATATAATAAGTGGAATAATAAAGTAATTTAAAAATGAATATTTTCAGATGATTTTAAGTGAAAACCAGTCTGAAACCACTTTTTAAAACGAATTGAGTTCCAACGGAAATCGAACCCATAATCCCCGGGTCGGAAGACAGGTGCCTTACCAATCGGGCCACGGAGATCGTTGAAAGCCATTGTAGTTGATAACATAATAAAAAGATTATTTTTTTGTTTCTTTTCCAGAAAATTTATTTTCATTTATAAAAGGCAGCTTATAAGCGAGACTTAATAAATTCAGATGAAATAATTGAAAATGAAAGAGAAAACAAGAATTTCAATAACGATGACCGAGTGTTCTTTACGAGTCTGACCAAAGTTAAAAGTGAAAAAGTTTGCAATATAGACTAAGAACAAGTGGCAGGTTTTTTTTACGTTTTATCAAAGCATTTTCGGGCCCCTGTCACGTATCTCAGTTTATCGTTCACAGTTTGGTTAAAAATCATTTGATGAAAAAATGAATTGTACGAGTACAAGAATAAAATGCCAATGCAATAAATAACAAGTATACTATTCACTACACTCGTTGCACCGTTTACATTGCCTTAGATGTTTGGGCAAATATTTAGATTATTACGACATAAAAAATACGTAGAATACTAAATGTAATGGGGCTGGTTGAAAATAACCCTGAAGAAAAAGCCGCTTCCTCTGGTTACCACTTGCTACGACGTTTCACTGTACAGTCATATAATTTGAGGAAAATTTTAGAGCTTTTAAGTACTAAAATGTTTACCGTAAAGTTATTTTTTTCAATGCTTGATGCTTTTTTACTACCGGAAAGAAAAAAAATCATATAATCCAAAAAAGGTATGGATAGTGTATGGCGTCATTGTGACAAGCGCTTGTGTGTGTCAAATGTGGTTTAAAAATGTCTTAATGGTGATACGACACTCGAATATGGTGTGCGTTCTGGAAGGCGGATTACCACTCGACGTCGACCAAATTAAGATTTTGTTCAAGTTTTATGACACGAGAGATTGCTTAGATATTGAAAATATCGAAAACTGCCGTCCACGGGCATTTAGTGCAATTTCGGGTATGAATTTGATGTGAAAATAAAATATTACTATCCGAATAACCCTATATGTTTAATTTTTTACGCCAAATATGTTAAAATCGAGATAGACATATACCATTTTAATTTCAAAGGCGCGTCTAACCTTTCCTACTGTTTTGTTTCTCTACGGAACAATATTCAGAGTTGTATGCCAAGGCTGATCATATATAGCTCTTTGTTATGTGATTTTATTGGCATTTACTGATCGCAGAAGATGCTTTTCAACATTCTGTACTTGATACATTTTGTATCAATACGAATAGCAATTTATTTCTATAGCTCCGTTTATTAACCAGAGTCAGGAGCTCTCTCGTTATTATATAATGTCTCTCTAAAAGTATCAATTTAAGAAACATTTTGAAGACTTCTATCACAAAAGACTTTTTATATTTCAGATGTATTAATTCCAAATTCGAGGAACGAAAAATTAATTAAATTCTGAAAGAGTGAAGATTGAAAATCTAAAAATATGAGATTATGCATGACATGGTGTATATAACATATGATACGTGGCAGAAGCAAAAATATATACGGAATAGAAATGGCGAAGATTTGTTCTCTCGACATGGCGTAATGGTGACGATAATGAAAGGAGCCAACCACTTTGATCGAGATGAGAAAAAAGTTTTGTTTGCACGATTCACCCCAACAAACCGATTTATACTTTGAGAGGTTGTTCATCTCAGTGTTCCATAGCCCTCTCAGTGCACAAGGCTGTTTTCAACCTATTAGGCCTTTGGGAATTACAAAAACACAGCTGTATATATTATATAACGTTTCAAGATACTTCTACCAGTCAAGCTTCTACAACAGTGAGATTAAGTCAAAGTGACCATCATCGAAAATGAAATGTTCGTCGGCACCGAAACTTCTGTCGTTGCTGTAGTAATGACTGGCTCAATATTACTTTCATTCCTGTCATACATTAGTTTGGTAACATTTTACTTATCCGGATTGGTTATTTAAACATATTGAAGATCGTGGCAGGGAGCTAACATTGTATTCGGCCCCATTCATCGGGCCTTCGGGTTTAGAACCACTGGAGTAAGCACTGAGCTCGTTGTTCGTAATCGCACATGAAGATGCAAATAGTCACGCGTAGGCCATAAACGAATAATAAATAATAATAAAAAAATCAAATCAAATATAATAGAGAAACCAAATAAATAATTTAGAAAGTATACAATATATTTTTGTAAATAACATTCTTCCCATATGGAACGAAATTTCTGAAAAATATACTGAAACATAATTTAGAAATGTAAAAAAGCTTACGACGTAACATTTTCGTTCACTATTCGATTTATTTTACTTCTAGGAGAGGTTCTTCTGCCCTTCCTCTGCGCGTCAACGATATCCTCCGAGATATTTCCCTTAATCTTGAAGATAACCATATTTGCTTGATGTAATAAGCAGAAATGAGATTCCCGTACGAGGGGTGACATCGAAAGTTAAAATTAGGGGCGCATCCATGTTACTTACGCTCAGAGCAGGCGCGTTTTTATTTTGTCCACTGGGTGCGATTCACTCAGGCGGAAAATTAAAGGAGTGGCCGACGGCCACCTCCTCATATATTCTAACAAAAACATATTAAATCAATCATTCGGTTAATTTCTATGACACGTTTTAGTAACATATTTTGGCCATTTCCTCAATTCTGAGAATCGTTAGCTCCATCATCCCCCCCTCTCTGTTACAATTCGACCCCTTACCCTTTGTAAAGCCTCTTCAAATGAGCACCCTGCTACTCGTTTCACATGGTCACTCCATCGGGTAAACACTCATACTACCCCCAGAATTGACCTCTCAGGGCTGACGTCCTCCTCCGCACTATAGGTACAAAATATCGTAAGATTCTTCTTACACACAATACAACGAGAAGCGTCTCAACACCGAGCTCTTCAATAATCGATCGATTGGTTCTTCCGGCAGTCCATGAAATGCACAAGAGTCGCCTCCAGCACCACACCTCAAAGGCATTATATGTATTACATACCTAAGAGTCCAGGTGTCTTAACCTAAGCCACTCGAAAGGCACGTCTAAAAATGTGCATAATCTAAAAAAGTCTAAAATACAATATTTCAATGTTCTCAGTTTTCTAGACTTCAGAACACATTTATTCCGTAATCTATTACGAATTCTAGCCCGGCCGGTTAGCGCGTTAGCCCGGTAGCGACTACGAATGCCGGGCTCTAGCCCGGCATTCGTAGTCGCTCTCAATTTATTTTCATATTAATGAGTAAAAAAGTTTTCTAATCGCATTTGATTACTAAATAGGCGTATTTTAGCATTCACACACAGGCGGCATAACACCTAGCCGAGGTCCAGGTTTTCATCCTACCTACTACATAACCCTCTATTATTCTTTATCAAACAATCTCAATTAAGTCGTGGGGTGAATCCTAAAATAAATCAGTCGGAATAATTCCACTAAAACACCATGGAAAATAAAAGCCACGAACCCCTATCTATCCGCTGAGGATATTTGTACGGAAATTTCCAACGAATTATCCAGGAATAAAACAAAACATTTATGAATTATTCACTTAAAATGTCAAATGAATGCCTCTTAATTTGATTAAATGCTCGGAGATAAGTTATCCATACATAATAAAAATAATACGACTTTATTCAACGCCAAACTATACCAGTCATTCTCATAATATTTTCTCTGTACTCTTTGTAGGTGGACTTTTAGGATGCCATATCAAGTTTCCCCAACTTTGGCGTTCACCAGATCAAAAACCTCTTTGTCTTGAGCTAGATGAATCAGCTTCCGAAAACCGGAACTCGCACCCTGATATTGCAAAGCTATTTTTTCTCCACACCTCTTAAACCCTCAACCTTCCCCTGATAACATGTGGGAGGCCACACTTCTCACCACTCAAGACGCGCCCCAAAATATAACACATTGCGAATCTTCATATTCGTGATCAACTATCTTTTACTTCCAGCTCTAATGAAAGCGTTGGATTTACTCCATAATTTCATTGAAGGTATCCATAGCATTCTTCTAAATAACAACATTTAAAATGACTCCAGTCTACTAAATGTGGATACCTTGAGGGGCAATGCTTCAACTCAGCAGAATGCAAAAGAGTCCGCATCCAAATTATAGAAAATATAGTGATCACCATTCCCACTCTCAATTTACTTTCAATTGAAACGTTACCAACTCGACATTAATATATTACACATATTTCTTTTCACAAAAAAAAACAACCTAATGATAAATAACATAAAATTCATGAAACGTCTAAATCGTACAAAGAACAATATCCTGAGTGATGAGTGGGACAAATCTTTTATGGGTTATAAACATCAATATAAAGTGATTTAGAGGAGACATGCGAGTGGAGGTTTAAAATAATCAGATATACTATAGTTCATTTGATCCTCCTTTTAATTAAACATATCCGAATCGGTGAAGCGGACATTTAAAAGCGCGTGGCCGGGAGACAATATGTTTTTCGGCTCCAATAGATGAATCTCCGGGTTAAAAACAACTGGAATATGCACGTAACTCGCAGTTCTAACGTGTAGTAAATATAACCGCACGAGCACATGCAACACTCGTACACGTCTGGTTCGTGCGAGTTCTATATTATAAAAAGACGAACTCTTAAACCAGACTAGGATGCTTTTTTAATTTTATGTTTTTTGGACATCTTCAGGAATCGAATCCGAAATCTCCGGGTGGAGACAAACGTCTCACAAACTAGGCTACAAAGGTTGTGAGTAAGTAGGTTTCTCCTTATCTACTATCTCACTCCCAAAAATAGACAATTCTTAAAAGAAAAATAGTTTAGATGTTATTCTTTTCAAATATTAAGTGTTTCGGAAATAGTTTAGATGTTACTCTTTTCAAATATTAAGTGTTTTAGAAGTGTTGGTATTCGGAAATTGAATTCTTGGAGGACAGGAAACAGGGGCGGGAGGCGGAAGACAGATGGAATTGGAGCACAGGTCATCACATAGCAGTCATTAATTTCCCGGTACTCTGAATTACTTTTCAACATGTCATGTCAACAGGGATAATAAAACTTAATTCTTGAAAAATTGTTGTTAAACTCTTTAAAATGAATCATCGTTTAGTCGCTGAGAAGATGCTTCATTTCTTATATCATAATGTGAAAAACCTTTGATTTATCTTAACTCTTTATAAATATTAATTCATTAAACGAATAATTACTTCTGACTTAGGAAATACAAATAAAAAATTAATTCGATTGTGATACTCACAATCGGACGTTAAAATTACATAGAAAAATCAAAATTTTCCCATTTTCAGTACAAAATCAACATATTTGTTTTATTCTATAACTCGAGTTTTTACAAGTCACTAAAAATCTTACAGTTTACAGCACTACAAACTAGATCTTAACTCATGATTTTTTAGTTAGAAGCTTGGTTCACATAGATGACGTGTAAGTTTTGCGCCTTTTAAATTGCATACATTTTTTAAAACGTTTTAAAATATTCAAACTGTACTATTATATTTTATTTTACGGTGAATCGTGATTATATTTATTCAAACTTACACTTCTACATATCGAAAAACTGCGAGACATTTTGTAAAATTATTTGTTGAATAACTGTATGTGCAATAATACGAGTATATCATTATAAAAACATGCATTAAAATATCGAAGGAATGCGCCCCTTTTGGTGAAAAAGTCGAATACCTATTTTATAATAAAAGAAAGGTACGACAGTAAAATAAATACAAAAGAAAGAAAACATTTGTAAAATAGCATCAGCGAAACAAGTCTTAATAAATCTTAGAGAAAGGAGAAAAATATTTGTAATTTCTCAGCAAAAATGTCTCGAAACAACTCGTTCTTAATCCCGCTAAGAGAAATTGTTATTAATTTATTAAAACCCTGAGGTTTTGGCAGGCTCGGGTTCTAGAGATTAACTGTGGCAGTTACTGGAAAAAATTCCATGAAATACGATTACAGAATTAAATATTTACTTTAAAAAAAGTTTCGTGTCAGAAAGAGTTATGGAATATTTTAATGTGTTTATTTACAAAAAGAAGACAAAATGGTATAATTGTAAAAGTATTTACTCGGCAATTTGGAGTCTCGGGCTAGATTCACGAGGGATCGAATATTGGTTTCATTAACAGGCGTTTTTTTCGTGATAGTATACGAAATGTGATAGATGCAAGCGCAATTATGTATCGGTAATAAACTGGGAGGCATAAACAACAGTAAAATTTGGTTCAAAAAGAAACATTAACATATTATACGTTTCAATATTCGATGAAAACGACCGGCCAAGATTCGTTATATGTTTACAACCAGTTAACTATGGAAAAAATCTTCCTTTAGTAAGAAAACAATAGACCAATAATAGTTGATAGAATTAAAAGCCACCCTTTTTCTGGAGTATATCATCGTATTTTCCGCCGGCGCCAGCCTGTCGATATTTTTATCCAGTCTATCCGTTCAATATCCCATCCTGACACTGGTGGAGTTTTCAATTTATATTTATGAGTAATGATCTTGACTACTCCCGAGACCTAAGTCAGTTCGCATTATGCGGCAAAGGAGGAAGTCCTCGAGTCATTAGCAGGCATAACAAAAAACATCTATTGAAGAAAATTTGCTTCCTCGACTTTGTCAAAACATCGCAAAACTCCGCTATTCGACGGGTTTAAATCATATTTTTCAGCAAAACAATTCCACGATTGAATTTCCGTTTGGAGTTGTATATTTTTACGTTTTTTAATATTTATTATATTCAGTATATTAGGCACGACGAAAATTTTAAAGCGGGGTAAAAATGTAAATACACAAACTGCTGAGCTGAAAAACTCAGTCCCGGAATACCAAGCTGAAAATACACAACTCGATTATCTATCCGTAGTAATATATGGATTCAAAACGTAGATCATGACACTCACAGTCCAAGAAAAGTTACTACGGAAGATACTTGAAAAACTGAATACTACGAAAGATACTTGGCCCAAAGCAGATCGAACGAAAATTAACGAAACAACCACTTATTACCTGCGACATCAAGTAGCAAAAGGTTGTCATAGATAACAACACGGAAGAAGGCTACTTGTCAGAACGATATAGGATTTTAGATAACGAGCAGAAAAATCGCAGGAAGCTGGGAGTGGAGTGAGGCAGGGAGAAGACAGCGAGTGACCGATCGACTTGGAGAAAAATGGTCCAGAAGGCTAAATATCTGCATGAGTTGTTTAGCTATCTTAGGTAAGAGGTAGGCTACTTTAAATCTAATCTTCCCTCAAATTCAGTGGATAAAATGACATTTTAAATGTAATGACCGATAGCAGCCCCTTTTAAATTATTAATGAAATACTGTATCCTTTTTTCGGGAGTAAAAAACATGAGAGGAAGTCTCGTCTAATCAAATCAGTACCACCCTAATATTCCTACAGGTTTTTTAGATGTTATTGATAAAGTTGTGTCGGTCGGTGGAAACTTATATTTAATTAAATTAAACCTATTTTGTAATTTAAATCAAACTCAATTCAAAAAAGAATTAAAGAATTATATGAGAAAGTCAGTTTTTTTTCTTAAGTCAATAGCACACTTAACTGTATTTGCCAATAAATCAGTGACGATCTCTAAAAGAAATATTGAAAAAAATATTATGCAGTGGTGTGCTAGTACCAGCCTACATGTATGGAAACAAAGGCTGGGGCATTGAATGAGGCGCGATAGAAGCAGAATACATACGGACTTTGCATAGAAAACCTGGGATTACAATGTTCTATAGAGTGTGAGAAATGATCATACAAAGGACAAGATATGCTTGTTTGAGACGGATTTATTAAGTAATTTTACGAAAAGAATGTTGAGATGGTTTGGCCACATAGAGAATGTGTTGCGAAATGCTTGTGAAACAAATATATACATGTCTGAAATTATTGGAAAACGAAGTAGTAGAGCGAGGAAAGAGTGGACAGAGACAATTTGATGTTTTTAATTGAGGGAAAGGTAAGAAGTATAAGAAACAAAAGAGTATGTATGAAAGTGGGCAAAGCGAGAGCTGGGTGTATGGATAGAGGCATGGAGATATGTTCTATTTGCCTACCACAAAAGAGACATCGCGTGATGGTATTTACGTACCTTCAAAATATTAAAATTGTCAATTTCAAGATTTTATATTATAAAATCATACAAAAGAGATAAAAGTTTATCTAAGACGTATATTTTCCTATAAATAAGAAATTTCATATCAGAAGCTAAGAAATACAATTTGAAAATAAAAAAAAGGCTAAAGTGAATTCGTAGAAATGTCAAGTGTACGTGACATCGACAAAATTAAATTGACTGTCAAAATATGGTAAGAATCTGTCCACAATTTACTGAATTCGCAACAAACCGTAGTAAAACATGTTGAAATTTGAAACTGATTTTCGGAAACACAATATTCGCCTTGTTTTTTTTTTACTTTTCATGGAAGAAAAATATTTATGTACACTTTCAAATATAACCCACTATATATCATATATTATTTGGTTTTGCTTAAGGTCTGTTTACACCGTTAAAAGAAACATAATGGATATTGATAACAAATTGTAGACAAAATAAAATTGTTTGAGATTCTGGTTTTTCCATACAAAAATATTGAAAATGTTTTGTGTTGTTAAAAAGCCCCGCGGCATTGTGGGGCAAGGTGAATATGACCTCTATATATTTTCAGGAAGTTTGTAAGCGGCAAATATTCGAAAATCAGACTCCAGAATAAGCTGTTTTTTAAGGTTTCCCCGAGTTCTTGGGGCCGCAGTTAATACCATAAATTTTCATTGTATAGGTACTGCACAAACTTGAGGTTTTATATTCCAACAAACCAGAACGATATAAGAGGCCTTAAGTGAAAACCAATCTGGACCTTTTTGAAAAAATGCAACCAACGACAATCGAACACGAACCCCCAGTTTGAAGACAGGCGTCTTACCAATTAGATCGCGGAGGTCGTCATGGTTGTTAATAAACTTGTTATGGTCATTTTCTGATTAATTATTTTATAATAATATATTATATCTTTATATTTTCTAAATAATATTATATATCTTTTCACGTCTTTAAAGAAAAATATTTGATATTGGTAACATTTAACGTCAGATTCCTATCTGCCAGCCCGAGGGTTGGGGTTTCGATAAAATGGGTACCGATGGCAATCAAAACCCCAACCCCCGGGGGGTTCGATTCCCATTGGTACCCATTAAAAAAAGGGGTCCAGTCTAATTTTCACTTAAGACCTGTAACATTATTTAGGTTAGTTGAAAGAAGTTAACCATGGTAATAAGCTCGCTAGGTTGTACCGTAAAGATGAAAGAAGTTAACACATGGTAATAGGCTCGCTAGGTTGTACCGCAAGTTGAAAGAAGTTAACACATGGTGATAGGCTCGCTAGATTGTACCGCAAGTTGAAAGAAGTTAACACATGGTGATAGGCTCGCTAGATTGTACCGCAAGTTGAAAGAAGTTAACACATGGTGATAGGCTCGCTAGATTGTACCGCAAGTTGAAAGAAGTTAACACATGGTGATAGGCTCGCTAGATTGTACCGCAAGTTGAAAGAAGTTAACACATGGTGATTGAGATTTGAGATTAACACATGAGATTTGAGGACTGCTAATTTTTGACATTAGGGGAAATTGCACGGATATCGTAACTTCAATAGGAATATTTTCATGCATACATAGTCATCTATTTTTCAAGTATGTTTCTTTTATGGCTTATTTATATTCTCAAATGAATTGTTTTTTTTAATGTTTTCATCGTATTATATTTTTGAATGTTTTAAGTAACTCATTCTTATTCTCGTCATTTTGAATATACTCGTAGAATGAACGGTACCGTAACTGAGTGATTCAATATCACAAACGATGTGAAGTAACGATGTGTTACATACGAGTATATCACCCTGATTATTCAATATTTATATACTTATGATGCATACATATGTATATACCATATTGTCGTTGGATTAGACAAAGGCTCTATTCTCTTTGTCTAGCCCTGTTCGGGTAAACAAAGAGAATAAACAACAAACTTTTCTATCACAACGTACTTCGTCCCCTCCACATCTATACATCTACTCATACAGCTCCTTCTGTTTCTCTTACTTCTTACATTTATTGCAAAATTTCATTCACTTGATCCAACCATATTTTTCTCAGTCGTCCTGTACCACGACTCCCACTTATAATTGCATTTTAAACTTCTTTAGTTAGTCTTTCGTCACCTACCCGTTCAACATGTCCAAATCACCTCAAAAAACACTTTTTAACCCTACTTAACACATCAATTTTGACCTCAAATTCATCCGTAATAATTACATGTCTTATTCGGCCATACATCGACAAACTACATATTCTTCTTAGTGCACGCATTTCCATTGCATTTATTCGGGTTCTTTCATAAATTTGTCACGTCCACGTTTCACCCCCATACATCAATGTCGGCACTAATACGCTGTTGTATACAATAATTTTAGCAGATCTCGATTATATAATAGCATAATAAATATACGTATTTTATTTATAGTTAGGATTTAACACTGTAGAAGTTGAAATATATTATTTGTTCAGTAAAATACGGTTTTTTCCAAAAATTGTTTGTGCTCCCTGATGATGAAACGTTGAAAATGTTGAAACTAGTCGGGTTATACTGTCATGTTAAGTCGAAAAAAACAGTGGTTTACTTAACAAATTACAATGAATATACGTAGTTCAGTGCCCGATTTTGTTTTCTATTGCAACTCGCTGTTCAATTGTAATGGGAACTCTTAAAAAATATTTTTCTAATATCAACCACTTGTCCAACAAGTTAACATTTGTTTGACACTTTAAATGATAAAATAGGGAATTAATAAATATAATTTTTAATACTAAACTAAACATACTTAATAATAAACATACTACAAAATTACGAGCTTCTTTTATATACTCGTAGTTATTGAAACCCATATTGTTTATAAATTGCGCTCAACCTGTTATAGTATTTTGTTAAGAACTTTGTAAAAAAAACAATTACAGGATAAAATCAATTTAAGTTTATTCTTTTTTAGCATAAAATAAAGTGACTAACGTTTTAAAACTCAAATAAAAAGGGTTTTAAATTCAAATTTTGATTTCACTTTTGATCGGCGTCCGTGTCACCCCCAGTCTTGATTGATTCTCCTGTCACAGTGTTGACAGCCTCCCTTCTATAAATAAAAAGGAAATATAAAACCAACACAAAAGTGCGCTCACTTTATGTTGTATAAAAAAAGGGGCAATAATTTTGGTTAACGCATTACTCGTTCAAATCGATTCCGATAAGAAAAAAATTATTATTTCCATATATAATAAATCAAAATACTATTTAAAAAAAATATATGCAATGGTATAAATTTTAATAGTTTGCTCTCCATATATGCAATTGAAACACATTTGTAGAAATGCTTTTTCGATTACATCACATTTACAGCAATTATACTAGAAATAGTTCGTATTACCTTGACCAAAAATTTCAAATAGATAAAACCATAATTTGAGACAATTAATGAACAGAAAACATCTTTTGAAAAGAGACTTCGTGAAAAATCCGCCTTAACAAATCGTATAATTTATTCTGATGGCTAATGATTGTCACCCTGAAAATCCCAGATTTCTATCGATGATGTCAAATTATTGCATATCAATAGTAACGGAAATTAATTAATCAGTGCATTGGGATGTACATCTGGCAAATACATATATTCACAAAATCTCACCGCTGCTTGTTTCTGCCTCCCTCCACCTACAATCCCCAACCCAAATTATTGCATATCAATAGTCATGAAAATTAATTGGACAGATTAAAGGCCTTAGAAATATCGTAATCAGTGCATTGGGATGAACATCTGGCAAAAACATATATTCCCAAAGTCTCACCGGTGCTTGTTTCTGCCTCCCTCCACCTACAATCCCCAACCCAAATTATTGCATATCAATAGTAATGAAAATTAATTGGACAGATTAGAGGCCTTAGAAATATCGTAATCAGTGCATTGGGATGAACATCTGGCAAATACATATCTTCCCAAAATCTCACCGCTGCTTGTTTCTACTTCCCTCCACCTACAATCCCCAATCCAAATTATTGCATATCAATAGTAATGAAAATTAATTGGACAGATTAGAGGATTTAGAAATATCGTAATCAGTGCATTGGGATGAACATCTGGCAAATACATATATTCCCAAAATCTCACCACTGCTTGGTTCTGCCTCCCTCCACCTACAATCCCCAACCCAAATGATTGCCTATCAATAGTAATGAAAATTAATTGGACATATTAGATGCTTTAAAAACATCCAAATCAGTGCATAGGGATGAAGATCTGGCAAATACATATATTCCCAAAATCTCACCGCTGCTTGCTGAAGTTGTCACCTACCACCCTCCACCCACAATCCTCAACCCGTTTTTTCCCCGCTAGGCGCGTGTGTATGTCGTACCAGTTCGAACATAATTCTATCATGCGTTCCCTGATGATGAGGTGAAAATCTTGAAACCGGTAGGGTTATACCATTATATAAAGTGGAATAAAGTGTTTGACTAAACAAATTACAATGTATTTAAACCTCCATAGTGTTAATGCCATAACTATAAATAATATAATATAATGAAAAGAAATACAATATAACTCCTTACATCATCACAGAAAATATATCGAACAGGGCAGCATCGAAATTTGCTAACATAATTCACAACAGTATTCCAGTGCCAACTTTGATGGATGGAAATGAAACGTGGACGTGGAAAAAGATTAAAAAAAACAATAAATCCCATAGAAATACGTGCACTGATAGGAATACATGGGTGACAATGCATGACAGAATACGGAATAAATTATTAGGGATAAATGTAAATTTATGGCTGATGTATTATGTAAGATCTAGAAGAGCACTATTGGTTTGGACATATAGAACGAATGAATTTAGAAAGAATAACAAAATAAAAATACAGTGCAAATGTGAGTGGTAGAGGAAAACCTAGAGAAAATTACAGGTTTGAACCCCGCGCTATGCTACTACTACCTTTGAATGACAGATATTTGTTCCGCCATGACAGATAGTATTCAGGGGTTGAAGGATACCTATGTGTTCGCTCATATATATTCTTTAAAAAAAAAAAAAAAAAAATATATATATATATATATATATATATATATATATATATATATATATATATATATATATATATATATATATATATATATATATATATATATATATATATATATATATATATATATATATATATATATATATATATATATATATATATATATATATATATATATATATATATATATATATATATATATATATATATATATATATATATCCGACCGTCTTACTTCACGTGTGCCATCGGATCCAGTATAGCGGTGTGGACAGTGAGTTTGATGGTGTGCAACGACTCACTCACATAAAAAAACTAACTCCACGGCACAGTTTTGCTATCCAGCTGAATTGACGTCGGAATGGCGAGGGGATCCTCGACCAAGAGGCCCAGCAACGACGACGAGAGGAAGACCAAGGAAAGTTTGGTTATATCAAGTGAATAATATTTCGAAAGAAGGAAATTTGAAAAGAAATATGTGTGTTGAAAATTTGGCGCACTTTCCTATCTGCCTACACCGACAGGGAAACTGTGTGACCGTCTGTATAAATGTAAGCGCATTATCACAAAAAAATTAAATAATTCTACGATAAAAAAGCTTCAGAACGTGATTAAAAAACTATATTTTTATAGTCAACGGCTATCTTTTAGATGCAATTATTGTCCAAAAGTGAAAATCGAAAACGATTCGCATAGTATTCAAAGAAGATTCGCTGCTTCACTTCATTAAGCAAACAAAGGAATATTTGGTCGCTCTCTCAGTATAATTGCAGCTAAGAACGCTGTTTTGCGAATTAAAATGTTACAGTTTACGTCCCTCCAATAAACGTTGAAATTTTTAAGGTTCATTTATTCATTCTGATGGTGCCCATAAACTTATCCGAATCAGTGATTCAGACATAATGAAAAACGTGACCGTAAGACAATATTTTCTTCGGTCTCATTAATCGAGCCTTCGGGTTTAGAACCACAGTAGATCCGAAATTTGTTGCTCGTAATCGCACTTATTAGCAATACTACAGTACGTGAAAAAGTATCAACACTCACATTAATCTAGCGCGTGCGTGTATTGTTACTAGACGAACTGTTTTACCAGAATGAGATCTTTTTTTCTATGTTATTTTTGTGTACCATCGGGAATCGAACCCGGAACCCTCTGGTGGAAGTCAAACCTCTTACCAACTAGATCACGGAGGTTGTTCATTTTGGAGGTAAAAAAATATGGGTGTACAAATACACAACAATAATTAACCTAAACTTGACGAAATAAACATGAGAACAATGTTTATTTTGTATTATTTACAAGTAACAGCAAAGGATAGACGATTTTGAAGAAATCCTTTGATAAACAGTGAGAAATCGAAGGAAGACTATGATGATCATAATTATTAAATGTTTATAAGAAGGAAACGGAAGAAAACAAAAATAAAAACAAATAATTTTAAAATAGTAGACATTTAATTATCATAAATAATATAATATAAAAATCTTATAATGTACGAGTATTTATTTTAAATGGAACGGTTTGCGAAGGTAAATTTAATATAACATTATAATGTATGATTATATTTATTTTCAATAAATTTCACAGCGATTTCATAATTGTAAATAAATTAACGCCGTTTGGAATTAAAAAATACAAATACACGGTAAAAATATTAATTGTGTAAATATATTGAAATATTGTTTTAAAATCTAACATAGTTTAACCTATGTTCATTTCCATCGTAAAAATAATAAGAAATTTATAGACAAATAAAAAAAATTATAATGTGTAAATTCAATTGTGTATTTATTAATTATAATTTGTGTGCAATTAATTATTTATCGCCCAAAAGTCGTAAAACGGGACGTACATTTTTTTCATTGATTTATTTTAATTCTTTATTTATTCTGTTCTTACTCCAAGAAGTATTATTTTGAACTAGTTATTTTTTTTAAATTGATTCTATCTTTTGAAAATGATTTTTATTTGAAAATAAACAATGCATTTAAAATTTCTTGATTAACATTCAACAGTTTAATTAAATTAATCGAATTGTGTAACTCATAATTAACCGTATCTTCATTTGTCGAAATGTTGAATTGAATACGTTCATTGGAAATACCATGTTCTAGTAGCTGAGTTTGTGCTGCAGCATATTCTGTAGTCTCAATAATGTTCATTGGAAATACTATGTTCTAGTAGCTGAGATTGTGCTGCAACATATTCTGTAGTATCAATAATGATCATTGGAAATACTATATTCTAGTAGCTGAGTTTGTGCTGCAACATATTCTGTAGTCTCAATAATGTTCATTGGAAATACTATGTTCTAGTAGCTGAGATTGTGCAGCAACATATTCTGTAGTATCAATAATGATCATTGGAAATACTATATTCTAGTAGCTGAGTTTGTGCTGCAACATATTCTGTAGTCTCAATAATGTTCATTGGAAATACTATGTTCTAGTAGCTGAGATTGTGCTGCAACATATTCTGTAGTATCAATAATGATCATTGGAAATACTATATTCTAGTAGCTGAGTTTGTGCTGCAACATATTATGTAGTCTCAATAATGTTCATTGGAAATACTATGTGCTAGTAAGTGAGTTTATGCTGCAACATATTCTATAGTCTCAATAATGTATTCAACTCAATATTGTTCACCGACTTTATGAAAAGATATTATAACAAAAAAAAACTGAAAACTTAGTAAAATAATATTACATAAGTGTTTCTTTAAATGAGAACATTTTTTTTTATTTGACTTACCGTTTTAGGCTGAAATTGTAATCATATAACTGTGAAATATGTTGTAAAATATTAAAAATCCAATTATAATTAAAAGGATCATGAAAACTGAGTAAATTTACCAGAAAATATTGTGCTTCGAATTCCTAGATTAAATTTAAATTAACGTGTAATTTTGTGACAAATTAAACATTTCTCCTCAGTCGTAAATACATTTCCAATAGACTATCAGAAAATAATCTCTAATGTTTATTAATATTTTCAAATTATATTGATTTTTTTGTGTTTTTCTCTAATGATGTCAAAATATTTAAGCTTTAAATATCACAAATTGTATGAAAAAACGGTAATTTTAGTGACATCTGAATTATTTATTGTTTGAATTTAATAATTAAAAATCTGGCATTTCTTTAATTTTATATTAATAATAATTGGTATTAAAATGTTAGAATTCTTTTCTAGACTTAACGATTTTCAAAAAATCGAATAAATTCTACAAAAAATCTTACCGAAATTAGAGACCTATTTCGCTCTATGAAAGCATTATCAAACCTGATCAATTTGGTTTCTATGAATATCATTAAGTCTGAAATTTAACTGACAAGGTTGTGTAATATATTTTTAAATAATTATTTCATTTGGTTTCATTGATTTTTGGCAAACATGATAAATTTAGATATAACTTAGCCATTTTTCTACAATTATTAAAATAGTTATGGTTCTCACTTTCAAATTTTTCTCGAATTAAGAATAAAACCGAGGAAAAAAGTTATCTTGAAAAAAAACTGACTTTGAATACAGTAAATAATATGTTGTCGGAAAAGTAGTTTCGTATTTCTCGGATAGATGTCATTAGAAACAAAATTTTCGTTTCTAACTTCATTCCAAACGTGCTGAATGTATAATATTATGAAAGATAAACGTTTAGAGCATTTTCCCATCATTGTTGTTTACCTTGAGCGTTTTTTTTTTGCGTTATTTTGAAAATGGAATAAAACAAGTTGTTTTTTTTTTCAGTATTTTTTTACATTTTTAACAACACCAAAAATAAAATTGCGACAAAAACAATAAAATTACGATACAGTAGGGAATCGTGTGTGTTAAATGTGGTTTGAAAAATCCGTAATTATGATACGCCACTCTAAAATGGTGTCCGCTCTGGAAGGCCGATGACAAGACCAAATCAAAGCATTGGTCGAGAGAATAACCAACGTTCTACCACACGAGAGATTGCTGAGATACTGAAAATATCAAAAATACAGTTGGTGCAATTTTGCGTTTGAATTTAACCTAAAAATATGAAATTACTTTTCGAACAACCGTGAGAACACAATAGTTATAGTTCTCACTTTCACATTTTAGTCAAATCAAGTATAAAACCGCATAAAAAAGTAATGTTTAAAAAAACTTACGTTAAAGGCAATAAAATTTAAATATTATGAAGAATGTAAAAAAAATGTACTATAATCAAAATGACATAAATTGGATTAATACGTGTATAAAGTTTTACTCATAAATGATTATTGCGTCCTTTAATATGATTATAAAACGAATCTCTGAGGAAGCATGAATTGTAAAATTACTTTCGATGAAACACTAATATTAAAAATTTAAAAAAATGTATTTCGAATTTTAGTTAAATAGGAGTCATAAATATTAACATTTCATTTGGCATCTTCATTTTCATCATTATAGTAATTGAATCGATTTACCAAAGCAACAACAAATTGACAGATGAGTGGAGTGAATGATGCAAGGAACATTTATTTATAGAAAAATTGATATATACAATTTCCTTCTAATGATTTTTAGTTCAGCAGTTCTCAAATATTTAAACGTTTGATAGCCTACAATTGAATTAAAATTGAATACTTATTATGCCAATTCATGATAACGACGCGCGGAGACAGAAGTATAACTACACCCTGTATGGCGAAGCTAGCCTAGTGAAAGTTATAAAAAATATTGACTGCGCTGGCTTGGGTACTTATACCATATGCAGGAGACTAACTACGCAAGGAAGGCTTTGCTCAGCAATCCGATGGGGCGTAAGATAGAAGAGAGACTAAAGCTGAGATGGCTGGACGACAGATAACTACCGCACACTGGGTATAACTAATTAGATGAGGAATGCTGCTAAAAGAAATAAGTGGAAGAAAATCCTGCAGCAATCCAAGACTCATCCTGGGTTTTAAAACTGAAAATGGTCTTCTTAAAAGAAAATTATAGGAGCCGAAAAAATAACACATAATCTATTGATGTACGACAGGATAAAAAATTTAGTTATTTAGGATTAATGCGAAATAAAAAACCGATGTGTTAGGATAAAAAAGCACATTTTGAAAAATGTGTAACGAAACACTGACTAAACAAGCGAGTGAGAATCGTGGTAGAAGAATAAGGAAGGTATGGTTAGACGAAGTTAATCCAATTTTGAAAGAAGAAAAGGTTAGTAAGAAAAACCGACGTGAATACATGAGATGTGTTGTGAATTTAGAGGAGACGAAGAAAGTATGTCGTGATAAGAAATGTTGGCGCTTTGTCCTCTCTGCCAACCTCAGCAAGGTAATGAAGTGGTACATATATCTAAAAACATGGAAATTTTGGTCTCACCATAAAGTCCGACAAGTTACCGCTTAAAAATTACTCCAATATAAATCGTTTTCATGTGATGATTAACCAGAGCATTGGAATTCACAATTTTACTGAAGTAGATGCAGGTATCTAATGGTTTGATAAAAATGGCCAATTTCAAAGGAATCACACAAGTCCGAGTACTCTAGTTTGAGAACTGCTGTCTTATAGGTTAACTTTTAGCAGGCACGAGGAAAATTTGCAACTAATCTATCATCCTTTTTGTAGCATTCAACTACATCATAAATTTTAAAATAGTTATTTTAAGTACGTGTTTTGATTGTTAATGCAAACACAACTTTTTGCTGCTACTAAAAGAAGCAAAAATAAATTGTGGACGGAAAACTTTCAAAGTCTTCAAAAACTACAATTGGACATGTGCATATAATAGTGCTGCTATATTTTTACAAAACATAGAAATTTTATTAAAAGCAAACGTAACAAGCTGCCTTGGAGAAAAAATCTAATCCAAGATATTTTCAATATTTCGAATCTGTTTGACTTTTGCGTAACCTTAAATAACACTAAAATATTAACGAGTATAATGGCCGAATGATGATAAGTAAAAAAATAATTATTTCCCGTGGAAACGATTATCGATTCGAGATTACTTTTACATACTTTGTTTTTTTATTATTTTTTTATTTCAAGCACCATTTTAAAGTTGCCCTACATTTCTTCTATAATAATATTGTAGTAAATTCAAAATTTCCTAAAAAAAAAATTTCTACTATATACAACTGTAATAAGAATTTATTAATTACGTTGAATGCGAAAATTCAAGTACAAACTAGTAAAATAAATACAACACTGTCAATTGGAAATGAAAGGTATCTATTAAAAATCATCAATATTTAGAATCTAAGTGAAATAAATTAAAATATCAATTCAAATGCAAGATTAATTTATGGACTATTGTAGAATATCGATGATCCGACATAATGATATATAATGTTGACAACGAAGTCTCGGACACTTCCATACATTTTGCAATACATTATACAAAATATACTATGATGTAATCTTACAAGCCATCTAAATATCTGCAAGTCACTCATAATAAGTTTAAATTCACATACAACATAGTAATACAAATTATATGGAAGGATCCGTCAAATTTACATTAAGTATCAAACCGCCACCATACTTCGGAACAACCTTTAAAACTGTCGTGGAAACATCTATTCAGACTGTTTGTCATTAATTTCAGTGAACAGTTTAAACATACATGAACACGTTATCTTTAAAAATCACGGAACTATTATTTCAAATCCCATAAAAAAACTCGTAACCACAAACATGAATAAATTGACTCAGTGTATACAATTAGTCAACACATGTATTTACATTTTATCTATGCTTAATGTCGACGGATTAATTTAAGAATCCGAATCAGGCTTCTTAGGGCAGAGTGCCAGAGCCGCCCGGCAGGGCTGCGGTGAGGCCGGGTTAGATAGGCCGGATTCGTGTATGGGCGAGAGCGCCGGGGAGCGGGGCCTGGCCAGGGTCTTTCTCCTGCCCCGTCTAAAGCCCCTACCCCGAGTAGTTGTGCCACTGTTTGTAGAACCCAAAGACTCGGCCAGTTCTTGCAAATCGGTGACGCTCATCTTACGGCGCACGGGAGGCGGTAACGACGGCAACTTACTGCTCAGAGGAATAGTCCTCACGTCGTCAGGCCCAGGAGGCGGTGGCTCTTTTTCCACAGGACTGATCACCTGAGGAACGGACATGGGACTCACTTGGTTGGCGCGAGCAGGACACTGTTTGGAAGGACGATTACGGTGTCTTCTTATACCCATTCTATTCAATACTCGGTACATATGACGAAAATGAACCATAGACCAAGCACGAGAATAAAAACGGCCCTGGCGTATGTTTTCTTCAGATGTCGCTTTTTTGGGCAGTGGATTCCCATTTTTAGCTGCTGGTTCATACTCGACGCTGGCCGAAATAGTCGCAATCGCGTCGTTGGCGTTATGATTTCCGTTCGAGTGAACACCATTTTCCATCATACAGATTGAATTGTCTTCGGGAGTACTCGGACTCTCTGGAACGGAAGAACAACAATTCCATTTTCTTTTCCAACGGTGATGTTTATTTATTGTTTTAATAACGCAAGCTTTCGCTCCGCTATCGCCAACTCTCTTCCTCGATTTGATGGTGCACAGCGTACACCCTTGTGATACAGTCTTGACTTGTTCAATATCCACATTAGATTGCTTTGAGTCTTGCTTGAAGTGGCGAGTTTCCGAACAGCATTGGAAACTCTTGGCTGCGAAGACATCTCCAGTATTAGGACTTTCTTCATCAAGGACGGAACAGAAGTAGTAGGTATTGTGCGTATGTTCATAATACTCACTCGATGTATTGCAACAATACAAACTCGAAGGACGGTGTCTCAATTCGCTGTCACGTTCCCCAGTACGGATATTGGAACAGATGAACACTTTGTTTTTAGGCAACTCACTTTCGACAGCTTCAGTCGGTGGTGGAGCGGTGGACATAGCCTGCTGACGATAATTTCTGATGTACTCGTAGGTCGTTAAACCTAAGAATGAAATATACACGTGAAAAAAGCACAAATGCAGCAATAGACCAGCAGTTATAGCCGCCAAGAGAGCGATTATACCAACAATCAGCAGGAACACGGTATCCTGCATAGCCAGATCTTTGGACATATCGGACTCGATGGACGTAGAGTTAGCGATAGTGTCATTAAGCACATGCAGCGTTTCCCATGGCGCCAGCCAAGCCGGTTCCACGTAGTACAGCACCAGCTCCGCCACGGCAACCGCCACTACCACCAGCGCCGCCGTCACGGCGCTCACCACGCACATGAAGAAGGCTACATAGTTCCTCCCACCGATGCAATGGTTCAGCCACTTACAGTGATGGTCGAAGTGGTGAACGCACTTGTTACATACACTGCAATGCTTCGTTCTCGGCCCGCTGGTGCGAATGTTACACAAATGACAGCGACCATTTTCTATCACATGAGCATGTTTGCTACGGTCGAACTCCGGAACGACTCGACGCGATTTGATCTTTCGTAATTCGTCTTCGGCCGGATCCAACAACAAGGCCACTAGATGAGAAACGATATGGAGGATGAAGAGCGCGACAAACACACCGAAGACTGGCTGTCGGAGGGCTGATCCTAGCGCGGGTAGGAGCAGCGCGAAGCAAGCAGCGGCGAAGGCGACCAGCGCCAGCCAGCCCGCGACCTGCTGCGGATGCAAAGGCAGCTGCAGACCGTGGCGCCTCCTCCAGCGGCGGTGCTCCGGAGCTGACTGACTATCCTGGAACGAGCAGAACGTGCCCGGCTCCTCCGCGGATCCATCCAGCATGATACTCGCATCGGTTATATGATAACCTCCTTGCTGTCTTCTCCGGTTTTAAATCCATTTATGTCAACGATAACAACCACCGAAACATTTCCACATTAATTGCTTCTCTTAAAAAAATCAAAATATCAAATTTGTATTCAAGAAATCACATGTTGATAAATATCAAACGTCAAGTGTTCTTAAGCTCGTACGATTGCGCAATCACAATACACAGGACGAAGTGAAGGACGAAAAGTATCGCTCCAGACTGAGACCCACTACACGGAACAGCTCCGCGGGAGTCTGGCTCTACACTGATAGTGCTATTTCGGGCGCACACACTGCATCGCGACGTTTCTGCCACGAATTCTCATGTCGTAATAAAAGAACAGAGGCGTTCGCGACGCCGAGGCATGGTCTAGTTTACAGGTAGCAATGTTACCCGCTATCATATCGATCGAAGGCGTGGCCTGGGAAAACGACCCCTACAACATTGGCCGTACGTCACAAAGCGGGCGGCGCGGCGCGCGGAGAGCGACGCGGCGCCACGCGTGGCGGGAACTACGCAAATTGCTACGATTTTAATATTTTAAGTTAGTAAATATTTTAAGAAACACACTTTTGTGTCAAAATTTTCGTTTTAATGGAATTATTTTTAGCCTCAGTTTAAACAAAGCTTAAAGAGCAATTTAACTGAAAACTCTTTTTACTTTTACAAACATTAAATATCCAGAGAAAAATATCGAAACACAAAAAAATGTTTCATAACAAATAAAATATTTTCATAAAGTTAAATCAATTCAACATATACCTTATTTATTTCCGGAAAAATGAGCTTGCAGTTGGTTTTGCCAGATAGAATCTTGTCATTACTCGTATTTCTACAGCTACTACAAGTTAGAATGATTTATTCCTGAATGTCACTAATATATCAAATGCCATATACCTCCAATTCTTTTTACATAGCACTTACACTTATACTCATAAATAAATAAAGCTATTTACTAAATAACTTGAACATGATATTTGTGAATTCGGGTTCTAGAAAACAAAATAAAGAAAGAAAGATTGGTTTCTAAGGATCCAAAAACCAATATCTGGACATAATTACTGTATAAAAACTTTCTTAATTCCATTCAAGGTATGAGAATATATTTGAACTAGAACTTAGTAAACAAATACTCTTACATACAAATTGCAGATACAATCACACCATATCTCTGTTGGAATAAAGCGCCTTCTTTTATGCAGATTAGCTCTTTACACCTTCTCTACATCCATACATATTTTTATGAAGCTTCTTAATTTCTATCATGTCCTTTTTAAAAGAAAATCTTATTCACTTTGTTCAAACAGGTTTACCTTACTTAGTATGTGTATGCTACACTTTTTCCTAAAGGTTGCATTGTAAATAATTCATCATATCTATACCAATTCGAAGTGGTTTCTTTATCCTACTTAACAGGGCGGTTTTAAGTTTGATTTCATTCTTAATAATTTGATTATGTTTTATGGTATAATTCAATACTCCATAAATTGGTTTGGCTCCTTTCACTCCTTTTCTACATTCACATTTTGCTACCTCTTTGAAGAGATAAAATTACAATTATCGTAATTTTATAGCACCGAAGATTTAAGATAGTAAAAACTTAAAACATCAGAAAGCGCAATAAGAAAATCATTCAATGGGAAAGGAATTATTTCAAAAACACAAATAGAAATATATAAACATCCAAACAATATTAACAGAGACAACAGATTTCCCTTAAAATTAACATGGTCCCCATAATCAAATCAAAGTGACAATATAAATGAAAATTAGCAATAACTTCAAGACTTATGCGTGTTTCCCTGAAGTGGGACAGAATCATGCACTCACGTTACGGTTATGAACCGGGACAGATCCATCCGCTCATGTTACGGTTAAAACTTTGTTGTATTTGGCACGCATCCACTTGTGGCAAAGTTGACTAGGAACAAACTCTGAAGATGAAAACGAACCTTTTCAAAATATCCACATCATAAACCAAACCACGCGGTACAACACTCCGAAAGACCTTATACAATGTTTAAAATAAAATACTTCAAAACTTTTAATTTAAAAAGATTAATTTCAATATGACGCTAAATGTATGATAAATTAATAGTGTCGACACGCTCCAATAAATCCAAAACAAAAAAATCTTCAAGTTTTAGCATATATTCAATTTGTTAATTTTTTAATTCTTAGGTTTGAGAAAATTGTATTTTTGACTTTCATAAACCTCGTTCATTTCTAATTGAAAATATTAAATAAATAGTATTTTAAGTCTAAGAAAAAATGTATTAAGCCCGAACTTTATAAATAATAGGTAACTGTCCACTACTAAGTTGAATATTTCAAAAGACATAGTGGAAACGATATATTTCAAAAGACATGGTAGCATAATCAACCTTAATCTAAAGAGAAAAACACACGAACATAAATACTTGGAAAAACACACGAATTAACAATGCATATCCATGAAGAACGTAAAATGTGAAAAACAAAGGGAAATTGAAACCTTTCATTTCAATTAATGATATCTAGATACTTCATTAAAAAATAAAATTAAATATACCAAAAAATACTCACATTACAGTCGAGCTGTCAAATATAACCCCAAGAAAAAAATATATCCAAACTGTCAAATATAACTTAAAAAAACAATTATATCCAAAATGCCCAAGAGAAGTTAAATGAAAAACACACAAATTCACTAAAACTAGATAATTAAGAACAAAACTTTAAAACAGTCCTAATATAATTTATATAAATACACAATTCGACACACATGGAAATTTTTAACGTCAACTGACTGACATCTGTCAACTAAGAAAACACAGTTCACACTTGATAAATTAAAAAATGTACGAAAATAAGTAAGCCTTGGTATTTCAATATCTATGTCGATAAGAAAGCAATATTTAATTTTAAAAAACTTAATGAGCAACAAAAGATTCCAAAAAAGAACTCTGAAAAAATTATTATAAAATAGTTCATAGAGAAAAAAATATGTCGATGAAGGAAAAAACGTGGCTTGACCAAATTAATCAGATTCCGAAAAAAAGGATTAAACATTTGATAAAATATAAGAATAAGACAGAAAATAGTATTGTTAATAAAAATACACAACGAGTGGTTTTTTCATTGTAAAAGTAACTGTTAAATTATACAATTGCTACTTTTTTTCCTAGTATGCTTCTTTTGATTGAAAAATAGCTATAACATTTCCTAAGTAATTTTAACAAGACGAGAAAATAATTATGTATGACAGTGCATAGTGAATATTTTAAACATGACATGGCCCGAAGGTGATAATAATAATGATTGACACTTTGAAATTTAAACTAAAAGTTATGTAGGTCAATAGAAAGGTGTCGAGAGTTATCCTCTAGAATATCGCCTGTTGAGAATCAATCATAGTGGCGTAAGTCCGAAATTCATCATACTGAGAAAATAGCGTTTGAAAGTTTAACAAAACTATAAACTTAATCAACAGGGCAACAACTGGCCTTGTGAACTTTTTTCTTCTTTTTTACTTTTATTTTTAGTATGTTTAATGGGCATAACTGGTCATGGTATTAAAATTCCCAATTTTTTTTTTGTAGTTTAGCAACTATTGTGTAAATTATAATGCAATTTTGGGATTGAAGTGGTGACTCAAAGGTAAAAAATATACAATAAAATAATTATGTTAAATTTTTTTTATTGAATTTATAAAAAAGTGGGGAAATAACACAATAGGAATGTTTGGTATAAAAAACAAGGTAACAAAAAAGTTGTTGGTAACAACAAGCCCTAAACGTAAAGTACAAGTCGTTCTTCTTCTTCTTCTAAGTGCCCTGTCGGGTCCCCCCAACGTTGGCGATCACTTCGGCGAATCCGTCTCGGTCCTGAGCCGCCCGGAACAGCTCCTCTACACTCCGGATGCCGGTCCACTCCCTCACATTCCGCAGCCAGGACATCTGTCTTCTTCCGGGCCCCCGGTGTCCCTCGATTTTCCCCTTCAATATAAGCTGGAGCAAGTAGTACTTCTCTCCACGCAGCACGTGACCCAGATATGAAATCTTTCTAACTTTTATAGTGGACAACAACTCCCTGTCAGCTCTAGCTCGCCTCAGGACTTCGGTATTTGTCACCATGTCTGTCCAGGGAGTTTTGAGCGTTCGACGATGCAACCACATTTCAAATGCTTCCAGTCTGTTCATTGCCTGGACTTTCAAGGTCCATGTTTCACAACCGTACAATAAAACAGACCACACATAGCATCTAATCATCCTCTGACGGAGTTTGAAATTTAAGTTGTCATCACAGAAGAGCGACTTCATTTTATTAAATGCAGTTCTTGCTGCCTCAATTCTGCACCTGATTTCCACATCCGGGTCGAGAGACTGCGTTAGTATGTTGCCGAGGTATCTGAATTTCTCCACCCTTTCGACGTTACGGCCGTTCAAACGCAACACTGACCCACTGTAATCCAACCGCCCGAATGTCATCCACTTGGTTTTACTGACATTTATTGTAAGACCCACTCTTTCACCGGACTCGTCAACAAGATTAAGAAGGTCCTGGAGATCATTGACGCTTTCGGCTAGTAAAACGGTGTCATCCGCATATCTGATATTGTTTATCATAACGCTATTAATCTTCAAACCTTTATCGGTGCTGCTGAGGGATCTTTTAAAGACATGGTCAGAATATAAATTGAATAACAATGGAGACAGGATACAACCCTGTCTTACGCCTCGTTGGATAGCAATTGCATTCGAATTCTCGCATCCCTGTCTTATTTCGGCTGTCTGGAACCAGTAGAGGTTCTTAATAAAATTCAGATCTTTAGTATCAATGTTGCAATCGGCAAGCATTCTCATTAAGTCAGTATGTCTTACCCTGTCAAATGCCTTCTCGTAGTCAATAAAGCATGCAACTACTTCCTTTCTTTGATCTCGACACTTTTGTATTAATACGTTTACAGCCAATAGTGCTTCACGTGTTCCAAACGCATTCCTGAAGCCAAATTGAGTATGGTCCAAGTCCTGCTCACATTTACTACGTATTCTGGCATGAATTATCTTAAGAAACAGTTTCAAGACATGACTCATAAGACTAATCAATCTGTAATCTCCGCATTTTTTAGGGTGTTGCTTTTTAGGTAACGTCACAAAGGTGGATTTCAACCAGTCTTGGGGTAAATTCCCCGTGTCATATATTGCGTTAAAAAATTTCAATAGATAGTCAATGTTGTCATCATCAATAAGCTTCAACACCTCGACTGGGATGCTGTCCGGGCCGCATGCTTTACGGTTGTCCGAAGTCTGTATCGCATGAAGAACTTCAGATTTTATTATTGGTGGTCCATATAAATCTGCGGAAATATCGGTATCAGGTCTATTATCTTTAAATGCATCATAGATGTATTTTTTTAGGTTTATTAACAAGTCGTTAATAAACCTAAAAAAAGTGAAAGTACAAAAATAATTATTAAGACCTACCTATTTTTGGTAACAAAAAAGTTATACTTGGTAACACCTTATTGTAAAATTAAGACTTAACAAGTGCAATCTTCATTAATTTCAGTCTTTAAGTTTTGGTACAAATCTTGATGTACCGTAGGTATTGATTTATTGTTTAACAGACTTTGTAAGTCATCGTATTTCTTCTTTGAAATATACATGGTTTCTGGATAAGCGGTTTTAAGGGTGAGTTCTTTGAGATTACTGAATCCTTTTCTTGTCTTCGTTGTCCGAATTTCGACAGGACTTAATTCTTGATATTTGTATGACAATTAAAAAAAAGGTGATCTAGGTCATAACTGTCTACTTTAATGACACAAATGTCATTGAAATTATATTTTACGCCAGTATTAGAATTTATGTTAAAATCAGAGTTGGCAACTGATTTATTAAGATCTTTAAAATCTTTGCGGCACATTTCATGGACGCGAAACCTATGTCCTTTTTTTCGCGCATTATTTATAATGGCAGAGTAATGGGCAGGGACGTAAATAGGCCCATTCTTTGAATCCTTTTTTATTGCTTTTTCGATTACCGAATGACTCGAATCTCCCTCGTTCTGTCCATGGCCTACAACCAGAAACTTATGAGTAATGCTCCTAATTTTGTAGGTCGCTACATCATATAGATACATCGTGATAATGAATTTGTTTTTCCCTTGTCCACCACAATTGTCTGAATAGAAAAGTAATTCTAAATCTTTAGAGTCAGCAACTTCTGATTGATGCTTAATAAATTCCAAGAGGCAAGTTCCAATTTCCGTTGCTCCCCTTTTCCCCTCTCCTTCGTACCAAAAGAAACAATCAACCTGACCCAGCCCTTGCTGTTGAAGCTTGCAAACAGTGAAATTGTAGCAATTTAGTCTCGACTTATAGTAAAATGATGATACATCGCCTTTGGGAACTGGGAGAGCTGCTTGTAAATCAAAGCAAGCAACCGTATACAGATCAGTAATTTTTTCTTTGTCCTTCTCAACTCGTGATAACTCCTTCTCTTCAATGTAGCTGCGATAGCTCTGTTCTAGTTGGTTTTGTTCTTCAGCGTTTGAATTTTTGAAGGCCGTGCATTGTACGCACTGATCTTTCTTGGGCGCGTGGAACATGTTTAATTCGTAATTAAAAAGGTGGTGGAACAGATGTATTTTGCCATACGGTTTTCCATTTTCAATGCAAGCCTCTACGTAGTCGTTGAATGAATCAGTCGGGGATTTTCCCCCTTGTATTTTTTTTTTGTGTTTTCGCCCTGGTGTAGTGGCTGTCCACAGCTGGGATTGATCGGAAATGATTTCTCATTCCCTCTTTTATGTCGCCTAAAACAACTTGAGAACCTCCTCGTGAATCCTTTTTCAAAATTCCGTTTTCATCTTTCGATTTTACAGTCCTGCTGAACCTCTCAGAAATCTCTAGGGTGTTTTTGAAAAACAAGAAGCACACTTGTTTTTGGTCGCCATCTTTAATAAAACTGTATGCTTTGTTTGAGCTGCGATCTTTTTTTCGTTCAAGCACAATTCTCTTGTACTTTGGTTGAACTGACTGCATTTGATTAAGGACGTAATTTCTCTGTCGTTCTAAATCTCCCAATGCCCAAATTTTTTCAAAATAGCCTTGCTTGTCTTTCTCAGTAAACTACGTAGAACATTTCAATCTGCACTTGTCTTGGCACGGTGGTAGCAGTTTTCGGGCTGGAATTAATACGTCATTATTTATTTTACTATCAACAGGACGATACTCTTTGCTACTATTCCTCAATTTCTTAGCTATGTTTCGTTCCCAGCTTTCTTGATTTTGTTTCGTTTTCTTTAATTTCTCCTCCTTTTTGCTTTGATCATTATTGGTATTCGTCGGTGGATTCTCTGATAGTTCTCTCATTGTCGATGTTGTATATGGGATCGGCATCACTATCATTGAATTGAGAAGCTGGAGAAGATGACCTGGATGAACAAGAGGATGACTTGGATGAAGAAGATGGCGATGAAGAGCTGGATGATTTATTAATCCTGTCAGGTGATTCACAAACAGCAACCACTGAGTTCAGGTGCACAGTTTCTTCGAAGACTGGTTAAGCAGGTTTTTCAGGAATTTTCTCCGGTTTCGCACGCCTGAAATGCAAAAATGTGCTATAACTACAGTCGTTTGTGAGATAGGTAAACCTAGTTAGTAGGTAAAATCTAGGTGTAGGTAACTAAAAACTTACGGTATGGATATGTTGAGGGCAGAAAACATTTCCTCTACCCTGCGGCTCATTTTTACTTTTTATATTTTCAATGAGAAGACAATACTGGCGAAAAGTCCAAATACGTCACTTTGCACCACCTTATGTTGTATTTCCAGAAGGATTATGAAACAATACCGGTGAATGTACGAAAGCGGCGAAATGAAGCGTAGATCTTACTTAATCTATAACGGATCGATGATCGACTGAAACTGACATGAGCCACTCCCCCCCTCAAACATGAGGTAATTTTTTCCACTCTCTCAAGGCGTATGTCGCACTCTAGCAGCAAAGAGTTGAAATATACTTTCGCCACTTATGCAAGTAAAAAAGGAGTCATTTTAGTGTCATTTGGTAGTCTTAACTTGAAAATCGATTTTTTGGAGTTTCGCCACTATGATTCTCAACAGGCGATATGTGTATTCAATATAATTATATGAATTCTACTTATATTTTAAGTTACTTGACACTGGCGTATACTCCTTCATATATAGGAGTTCACGGCCATTACTCAAAGAGAGAGAGAGAGCTGGCCAGATTACATATAAGGAACTCTTCTTTATGTGAGTGTGGCCAAGAGGAGGGAGATCTTGAACATATCTTCTCCTGTTCTCTGAATACTTTCCCTATGACCTTTAAAAAACAAACAAAAATATTACTCCCCGCAAATCTTCCCCACCTGTTGAGCCTCAATAAAATTTCCATATTGAATAGCATCACTCATTTTATTAACAAAAACAAAATTAACCTGTAATAAAATATATGTATAATATATATGATAAATATCGATAGTAAATTAAATTTAAATCGTTCGCTCGCTCACATACATTTAACTATCATCTTATTGTAAATATTCATTTAGTTGTAAACTATGTAGTTTAGTTGTAAAATAGTTTAACTCCATAGTATCTCACTAGATAACAGTAGTCCTGGGCCGAGCTGCTTGATGTGCCGTGTCGCCCATATGAATAGAACTACCTAGATACTATGAAGCTGACATCACTGGACACTGGCGTATCTCCTCCGTGGTTGCAGTCCTAAGACTGGTTTGCAGCAATTTCAACTTTTCTCCTCCGTTCCCCCCTGTCCTGTGCGGCTCTTTTTAAATCTGTATATGTTGAGCAGCGCACGTCCACCAACAGGTCCTCCAGGTACTCTCGGCGTGGGCGTCCCCTAGAGTTTGTCCCCTCGGTCATACCCTCCATTATGGCATGCAAGAGGCCCTCTTGTATTATATGACCGACCCATCTTGCACGCCTTTCGGACAGGATCCTGAGCAGGTGCCTTCCTCCTTCGATTCGTTGGAGAACCTCTTCATTTGTGATGCGGTCTCTCCAGGAAATTCCTAATAGTTTTCAAACTTGCTACCCTTTAATTAATTAATTACGTTGGATTACTAAAAGCCTGGATGTTACAATGTATGACTCTTACTCCGGTAGCTCAGTATAGGTAAAACAAGGCTCAATAAGATCTCAAGATGTCGTGGGAAGAGGTAGGCAGTCGTCAGTGCTTGGGTAGGTATAAATACATAATGAAATACATATTTGCTGTTAATTAGTTATATATTTAATCCTGACGAGCTGATACTCCGTCAGGAAAATCAAATGGGCAGATTACTCTCTGATACTCCGCTAGCCTTTCAGATGGACAGGCAGTCGAAGTAATTTTCTTATCAGGGGTAATCTCACAACAGTCCGTTGCGGAATTGTGCCAATTCTCAAAGATTAGATATCGCCAATCTCTAGATTTACTCAAATATCACCATAAAATGACAAGCTAAAGAGGATAAATAAGATTCACCTTACTTCAATACAAAGACACAGTGTATTATCCCAGATCCGCTTCAAGTGTAAGACCAGGTCGACTCGTATATGGCCCTCTGACCTTATACTGTTACTACAGGGCCGTTGAAGTGAAGAAATCCCCACAGTATGGTTGGTGACCGTCAATTCGTGCCGTAATACAATCACACGACTCGGTCCGGTCCTGAAGACTCCAGAATCTTGCGCGCACTCGATATTGCTGACAGAATCAGTTAACTTTGACCCGAGATTGAGTTGTACGTCTATCTCGAGATCGTCGTTTGGACAACAATCCAGAATTTGCTCAATAAAAGACGGAGGTCAAAAACAAGATCCCCGTTTGCAGATTATCCAGAATTTACCGAACAAATTGTATCAAAATAAAATGAACAATCAAATATGTGACAAGCTTTTTCGAGTTCGTGAACGGCGTTAAGATGAATAGATGATAGCTTGACAACTTCGTGGCGAGGAAAGAGACTGGGAAGATTGCCTCCCCTGAATATAAAGGATCTCGCTAGCCCCCGCCATATTGGAGCTCTATAGAAAGTTCCTCGTGACCGTTGAAATAACAATAAATCTTTCCACCCGCCCGCTGTTGTCACTTCGGCAATTAAAGTTTATTTAAACTATAGCAGCGTCATAAAATTGAAAATCTGTTTTGTATAGGCTTCCGGTACCCTTTTGAAAGACACACTTCAATTTGTTAAGCGACCATAAAAACGCATTCACCCTTTGAAATATATCTTGCGCAAAGTTTTATTTTTTCCCTAGTATCAATAGTTATCTATGACTGCAATAAATTAAGTGTCCTGTATTTCTATAGAAACGAGAAGAGAAAGCCGGCCACTTGAGGCAGTTAGTTTGTTACAATAGGAACCAACCCTTCTCCGAAATGACGCAAGTGGAGCTTTCTCTTTTTGACTCCCCCGGTTCACTATTTTTAATGGTTATTTATAACTGCAATAAACTAATTGGTCGACCCTACCCGAGCAAGGACCCCGGGTCCTGACATAGTCTTCTATAGGACCACATCTCAAAAGCCTCTAGTCTTCGTCTATCTCTTTCGAATAGGCACCATGTCTCGCAGCCGTACATCAAGATACTCCATACATAGGTCTTGATGAGGAGTATTCTCAGTTTTAGGTCTATATTATTTGATTCTATTATTTTCGACCTTTTATTAAGTGCAAGTCTAGCCTGATGTATACGGCTGTCGACCTCGCTCCTGGACCGACCGTCCCATGTTATTTTGCTCCCGAGGTAGACAAACTCCTTGGTGTTCTTTAGTGGTTTACCCGACATCACTATTCTCATCTGGTGTTGTGCTCCGCCTACAGTCAGCAGCTTTGTTTTGTCTTTATTTATCTTCATACTGTAGTTATTTTGAAGAATGCTTTCCATAGTTGTTGAGGCTTCTTGTAGTTCCTCTTCACTTTCAGCAACCATAGCAATATCGTCAGCGAACCTTATCATATCCACTGGCGTATACTCCTTCATATATAGGAGTTCACGGCCATTATTCAAAGAGAGAGAGAGAGAGAGTTGACGTTTGATACTGCCACATGTTTATTGTTGACATTTTTGAAAGGTTATTCTCGAAATGTTAAATTCTAACTAATATATTAATATTTTCATGAAATATGGATGAAATCACTGAACAAATAGAAAAATTAAAACTTGATAAAGCAATCACCGTCCGATTTATTGATAAAAATGAACTTTTTAATAAACAAAAATGTTTTATAGCGCGAAATATTTTTGACGAATTAGCTTTTAAAGCAGGTAAAATGGCTCTCGTGAATTGCTATCGTTCAAACTATTTGTGTAAAGTATATCCCAAACCTTCAATTGATTGGGGTATAGAAGTAGATACCAGTGTTAACGTGGGTGTATTTAGTTCTATATTGGAGCATGCAGATGAAAAGATTAAAATGTCAGACATTTGTAAGATTTCAGACACTGTATCATTAAATGAAGTTCATTTAAAAATTATATTTGATTCAATAAATTGTATACATATGTGGAATAAGCGGGATGAATTAATCAAGATTTTAAAGCGCAATATTTTGAAAAATTTTGTATTTCTTAATCAGAGTTCAATCAATCTAAAAAACCTAGAATATCAACAAAGAATGGGAATAAACAGAATTGAAATTGTTACTACTCTTCCACTGAGTACGAATGCGATTTGTAAAGTAATTGCTAAAACAAAAATAATAATTGTGGATATGATAACACAATTCCAGTTTAATCAAATGAATATAAATTCATCTCCATTATTCTCCTTAGAAATACCATTACAAAGGCTTATTGAAATTGTGAATTTAAACGAGATTTATAATAAAAAAATCTCTACACCGAGTTTTCCACCACCTAAACAAGTAAGTGTTTAATTTTTTTTTTCATGACTTCTTAAAATTGCTCAGCTCAGGGATGTAACTCAAATAAACCTCAATCAAAAATTAAAAATTGTTCTTGCTGTGTTTTAAAATTTCATTCAATTCATAACTAAAATCTCACTATTCCCGTTTTACAATTTGAGATGTGGAGAAGTGCCCAATATAATGGCAGCAGCCACCACCTTCCTATTAGTACACTTAACTTATTTTATTTTGTGTAATAGTATTAATATTTCAATAATAGAAAGTTTGATTTCAAAAAACAAATAAGAGCAATCTGTTTGCTCTTGGCTATATAAATTATCCTTTAATTATTATTATTCTATCCGCAAGAACCTCTGTGACATAGTTGATAAGACGCTTGTCTCCTAACCCGGGGGTTATGCTTTCGATTCCTGTTGGAATCTAGATTTTTTTTTAAAAGAATTCCAGTCTGGTTTTCACAAAAAGCTCTGGTATATTTTTAGTTGATTGGAAGAGATTGCCACATGGCAATAAGCCCGCTATCCGCCTGTACTCTATACAACAATATGTAATATAAATATACAATGATTCCCATTTTTTTCATATAGCTTTACTTGTATGTATAAAAGTGTATGTAGACAGTAATGGAAGGTGGTAAAAGTGCATGTAGACAGTAATGGAAGGTGGTAAAAGTCAATTTAAAAAGTTTAAGATTTAATCGGCATATCTAGTCAAAGAATCACATCTCAAAACATGATATCTATTTAGATTTATTTCATCAAAATACCACTGTAATCGAACCATTTGTAAAACAATTTTTTTTTGCAGATTCTTTTGGTAGGACCATCTGGTTGTGGTAAATCATCACTAGTAAAAGCTGTTGCACATAAAACAAACTGCACAATTGTGTCAATAATTGGCCATGAAGTAAATAAAAGTGATCCTGGAGAAACTGAATCAGCTCTCAGAAATTTGTTTTTGCAAGCATTTCAGTATGCTGAATTATCAGGTAAAGAGATTGCTATAAAAAACATTATATACGTATTAGTACTTATGCTATGTCTTGTATATTTTTATCATATTCTATGAATTTCAAGACACTATTTTTAGCATGTTGTGAACCTCGAATTTAAATCGAACTTTTAATGCAAATTACAAAACTTCACATTTGATAACCTTTTTAATAAAATAATATTTATCCTTTATCGTAAATACAAAATTTAACGAGTTAATTCAATTTAGATTGTGAATATGAAGAGCCATATCAAATCCACCTGAATATAGATAACGTAAACCACCATATTTTTTATGTTACTAAACAAATTAGATATAATTTATTCAAAATATGTTTGCCTTTCTCTGTCATTGTAGGCAGGTAATACAGAACGTTGCTTTTTTCCATCATGATATAAATTTGGCATCCTCAATATTCGTACATATTTTTCAATTCCTCAGACTCCTGACCTTTCCTTCTCTCAAAATTTCATTGACTTGATCCAACCATACTTTTTTTCAGCCTTCCTCTTCATTGAAAATTTTACTTTCAACTTAATACAGTAATATAGCATGTTACCAATAATAAACTTAAGTTAAGTTTAATTTGAGTGGGAGTTGTGGTAGAGAACAACCATAAAAGTATGGTTGGACCAAGTGAATGCAATTTTCAAAGAAGGAAAAGTAAGGTGCTAGAGATACGAAAGAAACTATATGTGGAAGAAGCGTATGATGTATATCATGATATGAAAATTTGGTGCTCCATTCTCTCTGCCTACCCCAACAGGGAAATACAGTAGAGTGCCGATTATCCATGGTATTTGGGGGACACTCGAGCTCGGATACGTGAAAAAAACGGTTAATTCAAATTATGTTTTTATCGAGTTAAACATTTTAAGAGTTGAAATGCTATTAGGTGTGAACATAAGTTGTGTCCGTTTTTTTTCAATTTCAAAATGAGCATCAAAAGTAAAACAAAATGGTAAAGGTTATACGTCATTTGAAAGAATTTTTTCTGCTCTACAAGATATTGTGTTTGCTTTTACGTTACATATATTACTTTATTTGATTACAAGCCTTCAAAATGGAATGTCAAGTACACGAAAGTGAGCATTTTCGATACCTCCTTCTGTTCGCGTTCAATCGAGGGAATAAAGCTGCCAAGCTGCTCGCAATATTTGCGAAGTGTATGGTGAAGATGCTATGAATTAAAGGACAGCTCATCGATGGTTTTTGCGTTTCAAAGACGGTAATTTCGACCTGAAAGACATCGAGCGTTCCGGACGACCAGGACTTCGATGAGGACCGCTTAAGCCATATTATTCATGAAGATCCCCTTCAAACCACCGTCGAATTGGCTGAGCAAATGAATTGTAGTCACATGACTGTATACCGCCATCTTAAATCAATGGGAAAAGTCCAGAAGTTCGGTGCTTGGGTTCCTCATGTTTTGAGTGAAAACAAAAATCAACGTTCGACAATTTCTGCTGGTTTGCTCGCGCGTCATCGAGCTGCGCATGGCCACAGGCAAAGATTCCTTTACCGCATCATTACTAATGATGAAAAATGGTTGAAAATGGTGATGAAAAATGTTTGAAGGGGATCTTCATGAATAATATGGTTTAAGCGGTCCTCATCGAAGTCCACTGGTCGTCCGTAACGCTCCATGTCTTTCAGGTCGAAATTACCATCTTTGAAACGCAAAAACTATCGACGAGCTGTCCTTTCATTCATTGCATCTTCACCGTACACTACACAAACATCACGAGCGTCTTTGGCAGCTTTATTCCCTCGTTCGAACACGAACAGAAGGTGTCGAAAATGCTCACTTTCGTCTACTTGACATTCCATTTTGAAGGCTTGTAATCAAATAAAATAATATATGTAACGTAAAAGCAAACAATATCTTGTAGAGCAGAAAATTTTCGAAAGAAAAAAATTGTAAAAAGTATTTTTCTGGATTACTAAAAAAAATGTACTACAGAGGACCAAGGTTAATCCAACTCACGGATAATTGAGATATTGCTATATTTCAGGAAAATGTATAATAAATCTTGAAGAAGTAGATAATCTCTGCCCAAGAAAAATTGGAAGTGCATCTCATGTACAAAGAGCTACTTCACAACTACTTCTACTCCTGGATAAAGCTCAAACATCTCCAGGTATTATTGTCATAGGCACTACTAATAAACCTGAGATATTGGATTTATCTATCAGAAGACATGGAAGGCTAGAAACAGAGGTGAAGAATTTAGACTTTTTATAATTTTTCAATTACATGCGATTCTCGAAATCACGATAAGTTCAGTTACAAACCAAGTCTTGTAACTCAAAACACTGACTTTTTTAGCTTTATTTTAATTTGTTATACTGCAATTGTCATTAAAAATTGTAACTAGACCTAGTTGGTAAGATGCCTGTCTTCCGACCCGAGTTTACTAGACCTAGTTGGTAAGATGCCTGTCTTCCGACCCGAGTTTGCGAGTTTGATTCCCGTTGTTACCCGTTTTTAAAAAAAAAAAGGATTTCTGTCTGGTATTCCACTTACGACTTTTTTATCATATTTCTGGTTAATTGGGAGTGATTACTACATAATATTACTGTATACGATGAAAGTGAAGAAAAAAAATTAAATAAGTTAAACAGTAATCAACAGCAGGTATGTCAAACACGAGGCCAGTTTAAGTCAAGACTTCTTGAAAAAAAAATTTTTTGACTGAGATGAAAAAAATATTAGTTATTTTCAAATAAATATAGTTATTTTACTTTTTAATATTAAAAAGATGTGGTACTAGGCCTAGTGAAAAATAGCTTATGTAGCCCGTGGTGCAAAACGAGTTTAACATACCTGATCAACAGCATCATAAATCAATTCACTAATGCATATATTTTTACTATGTAAAAATATTTGTAACTATTGTGCATGCTGCTTACACTTTTTTTAACTATGGAATTGATTTTACGTTTTTAAGTTCCAAACCATTTACCCACATTGATATTAGAAACTATAGTTCGGAAAATGTAGGATGAGTCCTGTGACAGCTCACAAATTTGCCCCAATACAACCTAATGTAATGTATTTACCTAAATAACTTGCTATTTATTAGAATTGAGGCTTATATTAAAGTTGATAAAATTATTAAAATTACTGAACATCGTTACAAGGTTGTATTGGGGCAAATTTGTGAGCTGTCACAGGACTCATCCTACATTTTCCGAACTATAATAGAGTTCTCGAGTATATATTTTTAGATACATATTTTTTTCGACATGTAAAAAGAAGCATTTATTAAATTGCCTAATTAATTTGAACAGTTAAGAATGTTTACAGTATTGGGAGGCCACTTTAAGACTTTGACACACTATCTTTGCTATTCCTCTCACACACTTTACATTCATATTTGCACTACACATTTGTTTTGTTAGACTTTCTTCATTAGTTATTTCGTTCATATTTTATTATTTCATGTGCTACATTTACAACTATATTTTTTTGACGTAAATATCTAGAATTACTACTGTAATTCAACATTATCTCTGATTACTGCTAGATCCAGTTCAAATAAAGTTTTATATTCGATATCTGAGAAAATCTCATATTTAGTGTAAAATATTTTCTTTTCAGATATATATTGGACCTCCATCAGAATTTGAAAGAGAAACTATTCTCAAACATTTAATAGAAAACCTTTGTATACATCAAGATATTCAAACAATTCTTTGTTCAGAAATTGCTCATATGACCCCTGGTTACGTTGGTGCAGACTTACAACTATTATGCAACTCAATTGCTTGGAAAATTTATAAGGAAATGGTAAAAAATAAATTTCTAATTGATATTTTTTATTGTTGCCTTCTATGGCTTTGTAAATAATTTGATTGGGATTGGCAAAGTTAGCTTCCGAGACTAGTAATAGAAATATATTTATCAATAGTCAGAGGCAGACTGGTAATGGAAATGGGCATGGAAAATCATTTGAGACCAAGCCATTTCCTCGCAATTGTAGACACTCCCAATGTTGGTGTAACTTTCGTCTAGTAATGTTATTATATGTGGAGAGTTATGCTGATAGTTTTCTTAATAGGTAATCAATCTGTACTAGGATTCAAACTTGATTTTATGAAAATTTTAATATCATTTGATGGTATTTAGTGTCTATATTACCCCATCCTACTCTTTGAAGAACTGCGTCGGTTCATGTTTTTAACTTTTTCTACAGTGGATTATAAATTATAAGAGAGCTATATTGGATAGAATACTGAATCCTATATTAATTTATCATAAAAATTAAAAATATAATGTGTTATTTGGATATACAGCCATTTTTCTGTAGTATTATTTTTTTATTTCTGCTGATGTGACTGATGTGATTTTGTGATATCATGTAGAAAGAAAACAAACTATCACTAGCATATGTGTGACATTTCCCTGTCTGATGGGGGCTGATACTATTTTTTTTTAATTTTAAACTGTACATTGAATATCTCAGGCCATTTGCAGATCTGCCCACCCATAGCCCGTAAGCCCAGTCCTCTACTGGCAATAGTTGTCTAAAACATGAAACTTGATGTTATATGAAAAGATTTAAATTAAATTATGAGTATAGAAAGGTAATTTAAATATTATTCTTATTTTCAGTTAAGTGGAAAAGAATTATCTTTAGAATTTTGGATGAAGGAGTTTAGAAATGGTATTTTAAATATGACTCCTGCATCTTTGAAAGGAACTCTTGGAGTAATAACAGCTCAAAATACATCATTCAATGAATTATCTGGTCTAGATAATATAAAAAAGTTGTTAGAAATGGCAGTTATATGGCCAATAAAACATCATGCTTCATTTACCAGAATGGGTATTCCAAGACCCAAGGGTAAGTCTCAAAATTTTACATGGTTGATTGATTCTCCGTATTTTTTATTGGTTTTATGAGAGTAATGGAGTGACAATGTAATGACAGAATACGGAATGAAGTGATAAGGGGTGAATGTGAACTTAAGGTTAATGTGTTAAGTAAGATGAATAAGAGTATGTTGAGTTGATTTAGGCATGTAGAACAAAAGAATGAAGAAAGATTAACAAAACAGATATACAGAGCAGATGTGAGTGGAAGGTGTATGAGAGGAAAACCAAGGAAAGTATGGTTAGGTCAAGTGAAGGTGTATGAGAGGAAAACCAAGGAAAGTATGCTTAGGTCAAGTGAATTACGCAGCCAACTGACTAAGAAATCTTCTCGACGTTTAACTACAGGGCAAGATTGATTTGATTCCTCTTGTACATATTTCAGACTGTTAAAAATTATGTATTTTTAGGAGTTCTTCTGTATGGACCTCCAGGGTGTGCAAAAACTTCATTAGTGAGAGCTTTGGCAAGCCTGGGAACATTTTCTCTGTTATCCATATCTGCTGCAGAATTATACTCACCATTTGTGGGTGATGCGGAGCGTTTGATATGTCAATTATTTCAAAGAGCAAGGCAAAATTCACCATGTATCCTTTTTATTGATGAAATAGGTATATATATATTTTTAATTTTAGTAGTAAAATTAAATCAAAATATTCTTGATTTTACTTTTACAATAAATATGAGCTGTAAAACGTTTTTTAGATGCACTGGCAGGAACTCGCGGTGAATCAAATCAAGTGAATTCAGAAGTTCAGGATAGAATCATAGCATCATTACTGACTCAAATGGATGGTGTTGGACATAAAATGATTGCAGCTGACACAAATCATGAACCAATTGTAAGTTTTTTACTACAAATTCAGTCTTCAGTAATAAGAAAAATTAAATATGTTGAATCTTTCATTTTTCTAATCTAATAGATTGACTTATGATTTGTACTTTTTACTACTTTTTTGCCGAATTAGTAAAAAAACCTCATTTAATTTTTCTCTAATACTCGCAAGAAAATGTCTGGTTTATTTAATCTTTAAAACTAGGAATTAAAAATAAAAACAACATAATTTATGTTTTACATTTTCTCAATTAAATGTAGATTTTTACAAACTTTTACGATTTTTAATTTTTATAAACTACTACATATGCTACCGCTCACAATAAACAAAACAATTTTGATATGAAATTGTTGTAAATATAAGAGAATATTAACAACTTTATAAGATAACTTAAATTAGAACTTGTTATAATATAATCATAAAATAAGGTTAATTATTAAATCTAATTATGTATTAAGGGGGTTTCGTAGGGTCACGGGACAAGGAGAATATGACCCCTTTATTTTTCCGTAGTCTGCAAAAAGCAGATTTTCACAAATAAGACTCTAGGATGAGCATCCTTAGCACTATCCCAGATATGGGGCCATTGGGTTAATCCCCTAACACCCTTAAAATAAACCATTACAATAGCCATAGATCACCTCAGAACTGGTTTCAAAGGACATGAAGTGCCAGGTGCTTCAAATAACATTAAGCGCCAGGGTGTGAACCAACTTGAATGGAGGTATCAATTTGTTCTTCATGAACTTCAATTTATTCCTGTTGGAACATATATGATGATAAAATTATAAGAGTAGAAAAAATGAGTGGCAAAAGACTGAATTTACAGCTCAAATGTGAGTCAAAATAATTGAATATTTCACTACACATATCCATAGACATTGATGATAAATTTACTTCAAAATAAAAAAAACATATTATTTCAAGTTGTGTTTTTACATGAGTGAAATGAAGATTTTAATGTAACTTTTGTTTTAGGATTTTAGAAACTCTGATGAAGGTGTCATTGTAATAGGTGCTACAAACCGACCAGATATGGTTGATGCTGCCCTTCTTCGTCCTGGTCGATTTGACAAACATATTCATGTCCCTTCTCCAGATATCTTGGCACGTTTAGAGATCTTGAAAACCTACATGTCAAAAATGCCTCTTGCAGATGATATTGACCTTACATATTTAGCATCAAAAACTGAACTTTATTCTGGGGCAGATTTAAAAAATATTTGCTCTGAAGCTGCAATGATAGCTATGACTGAAGAGGGAATGAATATATCTTTTATAAGCAATAAACATTTTGTCAAAGCTCTATGTATAACAAAACCCTCTCTTAACTCTTCGCAATTGAATCAATATGTAAATTTTAAAACAAATAAATTAATAAGTTAACATCTTTCTCTTTTTTTCTAACCAATTTCCCAATATAATTTTGCAAACTGTAGCTATCAGAATTTAACTCAAATGGTGCATATATGAATACAGTGGATGTACCACCCATAGATTAAATTTTACTTTGAAAATTGTAGTCCGCAAATGAATGCTGTAAGTTAAAAAAGACTAACACAATTGTTCCAGTTGATTTTGATAAAGTGAAAATGAATTATTTTGTCATGGGCAGTATCAACAATATAACATCATTTTAAAATGGCGGGTGAAGGGGGTGCCTATTGGTGGGACGGGATGATGTTTTCATTAAAGCTTTGAATGTCCTTTTTTTTCATGTTGGGTGGTTGAGTTTTGTTTATCTGTGTCTCTTCACTGGATGGTATTATTGTTAAAGCAGGAAGACGTTATCTGGGGCGATGGGCAAGGATTTTTAAGTGTCAGGTGGAGGTTGTTTTTCCAGCTGAGAATGCTCGTTGCCATTCCACAGAAAGAAGTAAACTTTGCCGTAATGGGGAAAAAGTATTAATCTGGCAATAAGCATTATATTTCCATGCCATAAATTTTTAACAAAAAATAAACAAATTAAAATGCCCAACCTTCCGCATACAAGCACTCATTTTGGCTATAGAAATCAGAAGTCCTAAAATCAAATGTATTACTTGCCACTTACAAGAACTACTCACCATTACTGCTTTATTTCAACCTTTATATGAATATACGAGTATAAAGTTAACAGTTGGTAAAAGATAAGCTAATGAATTGCGAAATCATAATGAAATTAAAATAAGAATAAAAGGAAGAAAAATGTGTTAATCGAAAATGAAGACAGATATATTTATAATAATTAGACAGTGAAAATTATGAAAACAAATGGTGTAAGACTAAAATATGATGACTAATATATTTATTAAAATAAGACAAAAAAAATTACAAATATATAACACATGGATACATAATAAAAAAAATATGAAGATTGTCGGCGTCAAATGCGGATTTAATTTAAAATAATAAGAATTCATATTTTATGTTTTATCAGTACTGGTGTATACCATTTGTAATTTGCTTATGATTTAACGAAATATGATTTAAAATATTTATGTTGATTTCATTAAAAATTAATTTGACTTTACATTAAGTGTTACTGTAAAAATGAAAAATTCGTAAAGTAAGGAAAAATAATTACGCTACTGGCAATCAAATTTATTGTATCCTTGCCATCATCTGTTAATAAAATACATTTACATTTTTAGCAATATTAAAAAAATCAAAACAATTACCACAAACCTATCCTTTCCCGATTCCCAAAAAGATCCAAAAATTTCCAATAAATATCTTAACAGTCAGAACTTATCCGATGAAGGAGTAAGGTGTCCTGCCATCGGACCGAAACTCCGAACAAGCTATCCATCACTTGTAGCAATATTAAAAATATTATATTTTTATGACTTGACACTGGCGTATACTTCATATATATGATCATTATTCAAGAAAATCACGACCATTATTCAAGAAGAAAAATATCTGTTGTTTTCCTTTCCGTTAGTTGATTGTTACATTTGGACTTTGAACTGTGCTAAGTCATGTATCGACCGAAATGTTTTTTTGTAATTGCATCAATAAGTTGAACTTCCCTAAATTATGATTCATAGTGGAAAAATACTTTTTCCTGCATATTTATTTCTGCTATAATAGTATTCAATGTGGAAAATTAAATACATTTTGAACTACTTCTACTACCCCCGCTTACACACCTGGTTTGGAGCATGCAGAGACCACAAATTCTCTTCACATTTCATTGTTTTGAGATTGGCTATACAAGTAGACATTTTCAAAGACGATGTGATCAGCTTTATGTACCTGAGATGTTCATCTTTCATTAACCTCAATTCGTCATCGTACACATTGCAATACTTTGGATATCTCTTGGGTCAAAGTATAATTTGTTATTACCCTCATCAAAGTATCATTGGATGTCGTCCCCACTGCCATAGATATAATACATATGGTCCCCGAGTCAAAGATGGGTGTGTTACCACTTCGGCTTGGTATTAACTCAGACTTAAGCTATGGATGCTGTTGCGTTGTATACATTTGTATTTTTAAATAAACCATAATTCCAATAAAATGTAATTTCATAAATTTGCGACCCAAGGATTTTAAAAAGGCAAAATATGTGATGAATTATTTATTAACCAATCACCTTATTTATTCAAATGAAAAATGAGAGATCCATCAATGAAGAAAAAAAATTAAATGCCCAATATTTTTGCGGATAGACTTTTTATATCAGGATACTTTTAAAATGAATGTTCGATTAATATAAATATAAACAGGTGTTTTTATCGTGTAAAAACAAAGCTATTTTTATGTTTATCTTGACATTGGACTCTTTTTCGATTGGCAAATTAGTTACTCATACGTTTTTTTCGGGCTTCTATAATTATAAAGAGTTAAAATTTGGACATGTCTTCCAACAAAAAAAGATAAACTCATTTTATTTGTCGTATCACTCCAGTAATTCTATTTTTTCAGATTTTCCTGATTTGCCTATTTTAATGCACCTACTAAGCTTATATATAAGAATCATAAATATTGTCATATTAGTCTACTTCTAAAATGTTAACATCGGATCAAGTATCGCGAACGGATTTTCAAACTTTGTTTCTTTTTATTCGGTGTCTCCATTATTTTACATCTTTAGAATATGTATCTGAGAGATGTCGCTTCTGAGAAAAATAAAACTTTGAAGTGCATTTCGTCTTCATCGAACAAACAATAAAATATATGAGTGGTGTGTGCAGCTTGAGGAAGCACTTGAAAGCAATCATTTTATGGAGGTTTTATAAAAAAATGCGATTATATATGAATACTACACACATACTCCACCTAAAACCTTACCAAATATGTTTTTTTTAATATATGCAGATACGGAAAAGTACCCAATCTAATGACCTGGTCACCACCTTCCTATCCTTATGCTCACCTTATGTTTTTTTTAATATTTTTAATCTGTCAATAATGGTTCGAATCCCAAGTTACACCATTCTTTGTCGAGGATCTACTCTCTAAAGGGCGCTGTATAAATTGTTCTTTTATTAATATTATTAAAAATACTTCACTGCGATAAATAAATTTAGATATATGACGATTCAATAAAGGATTTAACTTTTTGTGAGCAGTTCGCTACATTTGGATATATTGAGAGTCCGCTGACAGCGGTCATATTTCAAACCTTTGTTTCATTGAGTATTCGTGTTCCTCGTCAGTTTAATACGTTTCTGTTACATTTTTTAAATAGTTGCTCGCGGGTGCCATCGAATCACTTCGGGGGCGATTCAAAGGCGCTACAGGTAAGACATCATCGCAAATTATTCTAATTAATGTATCAAATGGCTAAAAAAAGTACATTAGTAACATTTTTTGACGTTTTATGCCATTTTGTTTATGGCCTTTTTGATTACCATAAACAAATTACTGTGTTCGTTCGCAGACATTTTTGTAAATTAACCTGGTTAAAACAGCAGGAGTTTGTTGTTTACTTGTAGTTTTATTTTAGCCACAGTTAGAAAATTGAAGCCTAGTGTTTTTAAACATTTTATTGAAATTCACAATGTCTCGTTCTGTCAGAGCCGAAACGAGAAACCGTGCTAAAGATGACATCAAACGAGTGATGCAAGTAGTTGATAAAGTACGCCATTGGTAAGAACATTTGAATTATATTCCTTCATATATTTTGTATAGAAAATAACATTTTCATTGCCCGGAGTCTTTTTAAATGTTGATAGTTTTGAGTTTACTTTATAGGTTATCCCCGTCAATTCATATTGAACGTTATCTTGAAGTTGTCGCATTCATATAACATGTATCGTAGTCTGAAGTTATTAAATGGACCCATTATCTTGTATCCAGTGCAAGTTTTAAGTGAAAAGAACATTGAATTCGGAAAAAATGTGAAGAAATTAATTTTCTCGTTATGACCTAGATACTTTTACTCCATGTACGTTTATTTTCCTAATAAATCAGTGGCACATGCATAAGCCTATCATTCGGCCTGGTTTGACCAGGATTATCATATCGAATTTGACAGGATAGTAAAATGAATTATCTGCCGTAGGAAGGGCATAGACCTAGTAAGGAATATAAGTGTTTTGTATATATCATTAGAAAAATTAAAAAGTATAAATTTTCAAAAACGTTAGCTTTACATTTATTTCACCAATAATATTTGGAAAAATAAATTACATGGAAATTTTCTAATTTAGTTAAAAAATAATTTCACCTCCATGACCTAGTGGTAGAACTTTTATAAGGAGCTTAGTCTCCGATGGTAACTACTTGTACTAAATAGTCTGGTTTATATGCATAATATCTTTGTGATAAGACAATTTCATTACATTGCCTCTAAACTAAGTTGTATAGAGAAAATAGTTTGAAATGTGGATGTAAAGTTAGATGAATTGCATCAGTGATAACATACTCGGATATTTTCTTAGCTATGTGGTTTTTACATTAAATAAATTCTTTTTAATCTGACGGAAAATTCTGATAGAAAGAATGAGAAGAAAGTGTGCGATGCTCAGGGTGCCTTTTTAAGTGGTACGAGGATAAAGGATGAAAGTGAAGTTAAGGCTGATGTGTTAAGTAAGATGAATTAGAATTCATTGAGATGGTTTGGGCATGTAGAACGAATGAATGAAGAAAGACTAACTAAACAGATATACAGTGCAGATGTAAGTTGAAAGCGTTTGAGTGGAAAACCAAGGAAAGTATGGTTGGATCAAGTGAATTATATTCTGAAAGAAGGAAACGTAGTCAGAGAAATCGTAGAGGTTGTATGGGAAGATGTATGGATGTGGAAAAGGCTAAGAATGTGTCGAGTTATGAAATTATGACACTGTCTACCCCGACAGGGAAATGGTGTGATGGTATGTATGTTAATGGAATTAACGTTGCGTGCAAGACACTGACCCTGCAAAGAAGGCTCTATTCAGTGATTCAATGGGGTGTAGAAAAGTGTGGAGACAATATGGCTGCGTGACCTGATGCAGAAAGGTCACACTCTTAGTATAACAGAGCAAATGGTAAAAATCCTAGAGGCAACTATAACTTATCGTCTTGCTTATGAATTATATCCTGATGAATTCTAAGCTGATCTTTGGAAGGTGTTTTGTGCCTTGCAGACACTTCTGCTTTTATTGAACAATTGTACTCTGATAGATTTTGTCTACACTGAAGATAAAGATATAGTTTGACCTAGTGAAAATTCAATATTATTATTTTAAGTCTACTATTTCAAAAACTAAATCTTGAATTGAAATGTTCTTTAAATACTTAGAAAAACGAACAAATACCCAAAATGTTCACACCATCATTTATAAATGATTCCATTCAATAGATATCCTATGTTTTTCTCTCCATTCAACACATATTATTTCTTTTAATTTTATACCTATCACCATATTATGTTTAATGTTGATTATCTAAAACTTTTTTGCTTCAGGGAAAAGAAATGGGTGACAATTGGTGAAACAACCATGAAAATATACAAATGGGTCCCCGTGTCAAGTAGTGAACAGAAAAAGAAAACGTCATCGACAAAGACAGATAATAAGGAAAATGCACCGTGTAGCAAAAAAGGTCAAGATTCATCAAATTCAAACTTTGGGCTTGCGGAAGATTCCAATACATGTAAGTTAACATTTACTTACATTTGTAAAATATTTCTGACAATGTGAAAATGTCAATATAGTTAATAATTTCCCTTTAATGCAAAGATTCCTGAGTGCAGTATCACCCCCATGATAATATGCGAAATAAACTTACTTTCATTTTATTTTTATGATTATTACAATTCAATCTGACAGCATTTTTAATTTACAAAATGTGTGTTCATTTCAATATTTGAATATAAAATATTATTTTTATATTTTTTTGCTTTTTCACTTCATTAAAAAAATAAAGTGACAAGTTTTTGTAAATGCACAGTTACACTATTGCAAAATGACTATTCTGGCTGAACGATCTATACCCATTTAACTCCTCATTAATTTTGTTATGTTTGTAAAAAAAGTTGTACTATAGTGAAATAATAAATAAATATTTCGATGTTAAAGGAGTTTTAGCCATTATTTTTATTTATCAATAATCTACTTTACTTACGTAATTTTAGGATGAATATTCTATTTTGTGAATATACACATAATATCGATGACCTTTGTAGTCTAGTTAATAAGACATCAATCTTCCGACCCGGAGGTTGCAAGATCGATTCTTGTTGATATAAAAATGATTTTTTTTTTAAACTTCAGACCTCTAATCTTTCCGGTTAATTGTAAGATTGTCATGTGACTGAGGTTGTATGGCATACAATGAAAGTGTAATACTATAATATAATTATTTTAACACATTCATGTGAATACGTTGGTGGATTTATTGCTTTAAAGCAATTTCTTCTTATCAACAATTAATAAAAATGAAAGAACTTAAAGATTACTTTTTCTAAAAAAATTATTGATTTATAGGTTTTTCAACTGTGAGTGATTCTCAAGGACCTATGGATTTCTCATCTTCTCATATGGCATTTTCTGAAGACTCAAATAGCCAGAGTAGTGAAGCGGGTACTGGTGCAAAGCGTTTAAAGACTGAATAAAAATTGAAAACTCAAATGTGTGATATAAACAGTTAACATTGTGAATTTCTATTAGTGTTTATAGCTTTAAGGTACGATTGGTTAGTTGGTGAACCAATAAATAAATCTGTTCATTAAAATTTCATTCCAACCATTTGAATTCCTTGCATTGAGATATTATCGTAATGAATCATGTTTTGTACTTAATTTTTTAATGTTTTCAAAAAATCATTCTCTGTAATTCATTGTTTATTTGACAGAATAAAAATGTCAAGTAAAATAATTTTTTATAGAGGTTTAATAAAAATTATGTTAATAAAATAAAACAAGTTCTTTCTTTATCAATATATGACAGTTAAACTTTATGTAGATATTAACAGCATTCATACTGCCTATAGATGATTTTTTTAAATTGTGCGCAGTTTGGTAAAATTAAAAAATAAAATGTGTTAAAAAATCAACCACAAGCATATTTTAATTTCTTTTTTCTGAATTAAAAATTTTGAACAGTCTAATTTATTGCAAGGAACAATTTATCAATCTATTGCTTTTTGATACAGAACATATAAAATCACCATTATATTATAAGTTTTGAGTATTGTATCCAGTTCAAATAATATAATTATCGTTTTAAGCATTTGTAAATAGGGTGTCAATTTTATAAGCTTGCATTTAGGTATTTTTAATAAAATTCAATCGAATTTAATTATTTATTTGATATCATTTAAGTTGAATCCCATCAATTCTCCAAAAAAATATTCTATTGACATTTTCTGAAATAAAACAAATTTGAATATATAATTAAAATTTTAACATTAAATTAAAATATGACAAATTAATACAATTTCAATTTACAGAATAAAAAAATATATATCTGAAAAAATCATTATATAAATACATAAGAAAATTTTACATATATTAATAAAAAAATACTGTCCGATAAATTGCTTTGCTATTCCAATAATTTTGAAATGGGTTTCACAAATTTAAAGCCGAAATATATAAATGAACAAATCAATCATGTTCAATGTAATAATTTCATGTTTTAACAATTTCGGAAATCAATTCAACTATCCAGATTACACTTTTTTCATCAATTTTCATAATAAATCAATAATTATAAACATAAAGTAGCTTTACTCCATAAAACCTCATTTAATTTTGGGCCAAATCATTTTTATCATCTCTATCTCAGGTGTGCCTATAGAATGGACACAAATTGACACAGGTGTATATACTCTTTCAAATAAAATAATTCATGGTCTTATTTCAAGAGAGAGAAAAAGATTAAATCACATCTCATTGGATTATTAAAATGCCCACAGTAAAAATAGATGAACGAAAAACTAATAATGTACTTTATAAATTAGATGTATTTGTGATAAATAACTCATGAAGAAATACTCTATAAAATAATAAACTAAAGTATAAAATTTAAAAATTAAACCAGTTTTTTTTTTATTGGAAATTCTCGATAAATTTAAAAATGACTTGGGGAACAAAGCAAATAAATGTTCTCTTGTTCGCTGAAAGTGTGACCACTATTGAATTGAAGTTTCTTAGTATAAATCATCATCGGATATCAATCCAGCATTACTAAAATGTTTGCTTATTCGCATTTCAAGTTTCAATCTAATTTTTATGTTATCAGAATTTTGCGGCTTGACGGTAAAAATATGAAAAGTATACATTCATTGCAAAGCTACTAAACAGTTTTATTTTTGCTGTATCTGTGTAACAAATATACTTACTTTATTTAGAATACATATATACTTATATTATTGAGTACAAGTAAGCGTTTATTTTGAGAGTATATTAATTTATGCTGACTGCTGTTGTAATTTTAAGTGCTACCATACAAATTTATATTGTTTCTTAGTGAAACTAAATTCATGTTTATGAGTATATAATTGCATTTAATGTTGCTTTAAACAACTAGCAATCGAATTACGAAATAAAAAATTACTTTGGAATAAAATTTGTCTTTACTATAATTTAATATTTTACCTATTTTAAAGAATACGCATATCCCTCGTTATTTGTGATCCCGCCTAACGAAATTTGGCTATAACACAAAGATTATAAATAGCTGATTTGAGTGCCATAAATACTCTGAGTGATTCACACGCACCCAATTCATGTTTATGAGTATGCGGACATAATAGCGCTCACGGAATCCTGGTTGTGTCCGTCTGTTCAAAATGGAGAACTGTTCGAAACAAATGAATACCATGTGTTCCGGAGTGACGCGGGCGAGCGCGGGCGGGGGATGCTGCTGGCTGTAAACCAAAGGATTCCCTGTGAACGCATATTTGAGCTAGAAATTTCAAAGGACCAAGACATCTGGGTGAGGTGCAGGATAAACAATACAACAATATATATTTGTGTAGTTTACTTCGAGTGCACGGGTGCCGATGAAACCAGACAAAAATTTTATGACTGAATTCGGACAATCTTAGGTTATGCAACAAAGATGTTTTAATTATAGGAGATTTTAATTTGAATAACGAATCCACGGAAGTATTGTTGGATTATGACTGTTTTCTTCAGTCCAACGATCTTGTCCAATACAATCACATAAATAACGAATACGGCAATATGCTGGACCTAGTATTAAGCAATACCAACTGCAAGGTGGACAGATCGTTGGAATGCTTTGTAAAGGAAGAAAGACATCATCCGACACTCTCCGTGGAGATCCAGGTGAGATGCGTGGGCCTTGGGAGGGGTCGCAAGTATCGCCCTTCGCCACCCAGGACTCCACCCCCCTCCCCACGCAACTCCCGCCCTACATATAACTACTATAAGGCAAATTTTTTACTCTTAAAGAATATTTTACTACATTTCGACTGGAACACCTGTATAGCATAGATAATATTGACGAAGCCGTAGAGTACTTCCATAGTGTCATTTACGGAACGCTAAATATCTGCATCCCACAGAAACATAATTTACCAAATTTGCCCAACTATCCAGTTTGGTTCAATGTCGATATAATCCGAGATCTCAAAAATAAAAACAAACTTCATAACAATTATCTTCAAAGCAGAAACCAGGCTGATTACTTAGAATACTCGAGGCTGAGAGCCAAATTAAAAACTCAAATAAAACAATCGCGCCATGAGTATTTAGCCAAGATAGAGACCGACATCCGAGGAAACCCTTCGAATCTTTGGAATCATGTAAAAAATAGAAAAACTAATAAAACTAGCTTCAAATCTATGAAACTGGGAGACAGTATCAGTTTACCTAGATTCAGCGGCCAAATATGACATAAAAAATATATTAAACAGTTCGTCAGACAGCAGAAGCATATCGCTCCATTCCATTTCTAAGGAAGAAGTGCTGAAAAGCATAAACTCCTTGCAAACCGACAAAGCAATCGGACCAGATGGATTATCAGCCGACATTTTCAAAGTCTGTGCGAAATACGTGTGTGATCCCATCTGCTACATATTTAACTTGAGCATAAATACCAATACATTTCCCGTAAGCTGGAAGACAACCAGGGTCTGCCCTATCTTCAAATCGGGAGACCCGTTAGACTCTCATAATTACAGACCTGTAGCTGTTCTCTCTTTGCTTCCAAAAATTTTCGAAACTACTATGCAACCAATTCACCCACCAAGTATCAACAAGACTTATTGGAAAACAGCATGGCTTTTTGCCAAAACGATCGACTGTTACTAACCTTCTCTCTCTCACACAACAGATTGCGTCAAACTTAGACGAACTTTCACAAACAGACGTAATATATACAGACTTTCAGAAAGCTTTCGACAAAGTTGATCACGATATATTACTTAAGAAAATGCACAAACTTGGCTTCAGCGATAATCTAATTGGATTATTTGCATCTTACCTAAAAGAAAGATCTCAATACGTAACAATCCGTAACAAGTCTTCTGTGGAATTTATCGCAAGATCTGGTATACCACAAGGATCCAATTTAGGTCCCCTACTATTCCTCATATTAATAGACGACATTCAAAATTCCATAAGTCACTCGACATGTTTATTGTTCGCTGACGACATGAAAATATTCAAAAAGATCAATTCACCTCACGACTGTGCACAGTTACAACAGGACCTAGACTCCCTAGTCTCCTGGAGTGAGCAAAATCATCTTCTGTTCAACATTAATAAATGTGTCTGTGTATCTTATAGTCGATCGTTTTCACCAATCCACCATCAGTATACTATACAGGGAGTGGCACTAAACAGAGTTTCTGAATTCAAGGATTTGGGCGTAACCTTCGATGTCGGACTCACGTTCGTTAACCATGTCTCACGTTTGATATCGGACTGTTCCAAACTACTCGGTTTTGTAATGAGAATATCAAGAGAATTTAACAGCACCGATATCCTCCGAAACTTATATAATTATCTAATTAGAACCAAATTAGAATATGCATCTACGGTTTGGGCTCCTCACCAGCTCAAATATAAAAACAATATAGAACAAATACAAAAAAAAATCCTCAGATATCTATGGTACAGAACAAAGGGCGATTACCCAAAATATGCTCACCATGCCGAACTTCTCACGGTGTGTAACTATAGAAGCCTTGAAACAAGAAGGCAAGAATCCATTGCGATATTCCTAATAAAGGTTTTCCAAGGTTCCTTTAACTGTCCCGCGATTCTAGAAGCACTAAGTTTATATGTACCCAATAAATATATCCGTGCAAGGAATCACCCTCTGTTCTACATACCAACTTACAGGACGAATATCATGGCTAAACACTCAGTCACGCGTGGTATAGAGATATTGAACCAACTGAATGACACGGTTGATATATTCTCGGTACCGTCTAGCAGTATGAGAAGAATCCTGGCTGATATTATTCATAACGAATAAGCTAACGCTAGAAGCAAACCCTCTTTGTGTAACAGGAGAAATCCGTGCAAAGTGGATAAAAAAAAAAAAAAAAAAATTCAAACTCGTTAACATTAAAAAAAACTGAAAATCTTTTACTTACTGATCCAGGGCCTTGAAGACAGCAGGAAAATAATGAACCAGATTCACTAAACCAATTAAACGGAATAAGCTATGTAGGCCTTCTAATTGAAAATACTAATAGTTTTTTTTTTAATCATTTTTAAGCAACGTTTTTCATTAGGAACCAATCCCTATCTCACTCGGATCAATTCACTCGATGTATTTTTCAAGTTACGAGATTTTTCCTCGAGTCAATAAATCACGTAAAGCGAGGGATACGTGTATTTTATTTTGTAATATTAATACCGCCCAGACACTGGCATATACTCCTTCATATATAGGACGTTACTCAATACTGATATTTACTCCTTCATACATATATAGGAGTTCACAGCCATATTCAAGAGAGAGAGAGACGCCGTCCAGGCAAAAGTCATGTAAAATAGACAAGAGGAACATAAAACTAAAATTTACTATCAAAATCTGAATATATGTTTGTATAAGTCATACTAACAATTGATTCAAAATATTATTAGAAATTGAACTATATTTTTATTATGCAACATACATTTTAAGACTTGCAATTATAAACTTTTTGACAGTAAAACTTTTCACCAAAATTGATGAAATTATGCATACATAACACATCGATCAATAAGTCCCGGGACTAACCAACAGATGGTGCCTCTAATAACAAATACATACCATTCTCAGTTAGTACCAACCTTTAGAAGTTACATGTCAAACTTTCATGACATTTATTTTTGTTTCATTTTGGGTTCATTTTTGGTTTTGTTTTTATTCTTAAGATTGTGTGCGGTATATTATGAGATGAACAAGTTTGGTCTTTCTGGAGTGATGATGTGTGAAGAGTTTGATTCCGCATGATGTTTCCAGTTGTAATTGAGTGTAAGCGAGTTGGTCAGGTTGATGAGAATGTGCAACGGGGTTTCGTTTTTGTGTAATCAAAAATCGGAAAGAAGTCTCGATTTATTTTTTCATGCTAAATATCCTCAATGAGATACAGGCAAAAGCCTAGTTTACTGGGGATACGACAAATGAAAGGCGACAAACCCAGATCCATTAAAATAATGTATGTCCAAATTAAATTACCTGTTGTTTTTTCGCAAATTATGTATATTTCTTGTCATGTGTAATAATAAATAAAATAAAAATTCCGACATTGTGTCATTGAGTTACAGTGGTTTTAGTGACGCTACTTTTACTATTTTCAAAACAATGGAAAAAACTGAATTTCGTGTGTTGATAAAACATTGCTTTTTAATGGGAAAAAATACCGTGAAATAAACAGGAGTTTTTGCGTCGGTATGTGATAGTGGATGAAACTTGGGTCCACCACTATACTCCGGAATCAAATCGGCAGTCAGCTGAGTGGAGAGCAGCCGGTGAAAGTCGTCCGAAGCGACCAAAAACTCAACAGTCGGCCGGGAAGGTTATGGCCTCCGTATTTTGGGATGCGCATGGTATAATATTAATCGATCACCTTGAAGAGGGAAAAACCATCAATAGCGAATATTACATAGCGTTATTGCAGCGTTTGAAGGCAGAAATTGCAAAAAAACGACCCCATATGAAGAAGAAAAAAGTTCTCTTTCATCAGGACAATGCACCGTGTCACAAGTCGATGGTAACGATGGCCAAATTGCATGAGTTGAACTTCGAATTGCTTCCGCACCCACCGTATTCTCTAGATTTGGCCTAGACTAATGCCTAACGCCTATTTTGAAACCAAAGATAAATCGTTCTACACGGCTGGCATAGAAAAGTTAGGAAAGCGTTGGAATGAATGTATCACTCTTGAAGGAGACTATGTTGATGAATAAAGAAGAATTTTGGCAAACAAATGTTTTAGTAGTTAGTCCCTGGACTTATTGATCGATATGTTACAGGGTGAGGCATGAATCTTGCTACAAAATAAATTTAAATTGTTATAAAAAGAAATTTAAATAATTTTTATTTTCAGAATAATTGTTATACATACAATTTTTAATAATGGAGAGATATTCGGTCGTGGAGCTAATTAGGGTGGTTTAACTATATTTTGATTTCAAGTCTTCGATTTCGTGACACATATTTTGCCTCTTCAACATCTATACACATTCTCATACAATTCCAATGATTTCTTTGACCTTTTATATTTCCTTTTTTCAAAATACGAGGCGTATCCAGAATTCAGTCGTGGAGCTAATTAGGGTGGTTTAACTATATTTTGATTTCAAGTCTTCGATTTCGTGACACATATTTTGCCTCTTCAACATCTATACACATTCTCATACAATTCCAATGATTTCTTTGACCTTTTATATTTCCTTTTTTCAAAATACGAGGCGTAACCAGAAAGTAAGTGTACTGAGGCTCTCACGACCGGATGGATTTTATTTTCGACATGTTGGCTACACTTCCGTGTAGCCTGACCCTTCCCCTCCGCAACGAGACCGGTTCGAGGTCAGTACATTGAGAAGTGTCGACGCGACAACACGTTTCGTGAAAAATGTCAATCCCATCTCCCGCCAAGTTGAATCGAGTGGAGGCCGGGCAAGAGTTTTTGAGGCACTGCAAACTCCATGGAGATGAATTTCTCCGCTCCATCGTTACTGGAGATGAAACTTGGGTTGCACACTAAACGCCTGAAACCAAAAGGCAGTCTCAACAGTGGCGTCACACCTCTTCACCCTCCGCCAAAAAGTTCAAAACCACAATTTCAGCCAAGAAAATCATGGCATCCGTGTTTTGGGACTGTCAAGGCATAATTTTAATTAAATATATGCCTCAAGGGGAGACCATCAACTCTGCAAGATACTGTGAGACCCTAAAAAAATTGCGGAGGGCGATTCAGAACAAGAGGAGAGGCATGCTGACAAAGGGAGTCTGCCTGTTGCACGACAATGCCAGACGGAACTGCTCGCCTCGTTTAAATGGGATGTCCTGAACCATCCCGCGCATTCCCCTGACCTAGCACCTTCAGATTACTATCTCTTTACCTCCATGAAGCTGCACATGGGTGGAAAAAGGTTTTCAACCGACGAGGAGGTAACGGAAGAGGTGGAGAAGTGGACGGAGGGGTTGGCGGGAAACTACTTCGAGGAAGGCATCAAAAAGTTGATACCCCGCTTCACCACCTGCATTGAGAGGAATGGCGACTATGTCGAAAAATAGCTTACATATGTACTACGGTAACCACGTAATTTTTTTGTTTAAATAAAAAAAATTGTAACCTACAAAAATTCAGTACACTTACTTTCTGGATATGCCTCGTATACGCTTGATCCATCCACACCTTCCTTGGTCTTCCTCTATCACCCCTTCCACTCACATTTGCACTGTATAAATGTTTTGTTACTCTTTTTTCATTAGTTCATTCTACATTTCCAAACCATCTCAGTGTTCTTGATCTTAATACATCAGCTTTAAAGTTCATGTTTATCCCTAATCACTTAATTTTGTATTCTGTCATAGATTATGAAATAAATATATTGTTATTACCTTTGGAACAATACTATCAATTTCTTCTTCAGTAAATTTACCAGTTTTTCCTGTTTGTAATAATTGTGATGCCAAAATTGTAATTAAATTTTTTGCATACTTTTCCGTCACATTTTCACCTTAAATTAAAAAGCTTTAAATTTGAATATGTAGTATTAATTATTACAAATACCAGTACATTGGTTAGGACTTTGAAAAGACCTTTGACTCGGTCAACAAAGTCGCCAAACTAGAAGCTTTAAAAACACAGCATCGAGAAGGCATACATTAAGTTGCTCAATAACATCTATACGGATGCAACAGCAAAAATACATCTTCACAAATCCTCCGAAACCTCTTCCAAATTGGTTAGGGAGTTCGTCAAGGAGAAACTTTTTTCCCAAAATTATTTACAGCTACACTTGAATCTCTTTAGTAAACTGGAATGGGACAATAAAGGCCTAGCGATTGATGGAAAATATCTGAGCCACTTGAGATTTGCAGACGATATCGTTATATTCTCACAAAACCCGAATGATCTTCAGCACCAACTGCAGGAATTGGCAGAGGTCAGTAAAGAAGTCAATGTGTATTTGGGCCAACATATTTCCTTTGTAGGTGGCATATCGGAGGAAATAGCACAAAGGACAAAACTAGCATGGAGCTCATTTGGACGTTTGAACAACATCTTCAAAAGTAATCTCTCAATATCTTTGAAGCGAAAGGTCTACAACCAGTGTATTCTCCTAGTACTTATGGCTGCGAGACAAGGATGCTCACAGCAAAGAACACACAAAAGCTAGAGACCGCCTAAAGGAACATGGAGAGATGCATGTTGGAATATACTAAAAAATACCATAAACTAAACACCTGGATTCGCAACAAAACAAAGATATACGACGTAATAAAGGCGTGCAAGAAAATGAAGTGGCAATGGGCAGAACACATAGCCGGAATGTCAGATTCCTGATGGACGTCCGAAATAATCCAATGGTATCCAAGAGGCATAAAGTGACCCAGAAAACCAAAGGTATGCTGGATGGATGAAATCAGGGAGTATGGCAGCATCACATGGCACCAACGAGCAAAACACCTAACTATTTGGAGTCAACTTGGGGAGACCTTCATCCAGCAGTGGATCGACTCTGGTTGATAATGATGATGATTATGATATATAAGTAGGAAGCATAGATTTGCAGGCTATAAAAAAATCAAGTGAAACTTCATCAGAGACAGAGATCATGGCACAGTGATGAACCTGCTCTGCTTACAAATAAAATCTACACCTAACACTAAAACATGTCAAATATTTGAAATTCTTTTTAAACCTTCATGTAACTATTTAAAATTATATATAAATCATTTTAACTCAACCAAATCTTTTAGCAAATAAAGAATAGTGCAATACATCTATGACAGCGTCTCAAATGATTACAATCATAGACAACTATTTCAAACCAAATTAATTGCTAAGTTTTAAAAAAATAATTAAATCATATTACCATATTTTGCTAATGTTGATGTCAACACTGATTTAATCATCCTAAAATTCCCATCCTTCTGACGTTCAGCCAGTATATTGAATGCATCTTGATATTTACAAAATACTTCACCAAAAGCTGGACGATAATTTATGTATAATTTTACATAGTCGTCAAAACTGACGTCTATGTTAATTTTTTTATTGAAGATGTTGAAATTTACTTCGGTCATTAAATTTTGTATCTAAAAATAGTATAATATTTTTTTAAATTATTGTAGTTACATGAATTAGATTACATAATTAAATATGACCTTTTTTCACATAAAATTTATACTAAATTCATCAAAAAGTGCAGTTCTTGTTCTTATTTAAAATTATATGGAAACTAATTTTATCATGTAGAAACTAAATAAAAATAAAAAAATCTAAAGGCATTAGAATCACAATTTATAATATAAAAAGGAATAAAGCCATTATTCTTATCAAAGTGAGAAATGTACCTCAGGTCTACATGGCAAACCATCTTTTTCAATTTTTTTCTAAACTGGTGTTACTGTGGCCTTGATGGCCTGTCTTCCAACCTGAGGGTCATTATTTTTCTAAATAAGGGATGTTTCTTCACGTGCAATGATGGATCACGAGTTCCGTGCCTAAACCGGATGGCTCAATTGCTATTGTCTCTCGGCCATGCTCTTTGATATATTTCCAAATTACCAACTCAGGTATGTTGAGTAATTTACGAAAGAAAAATAAGAAAGAGAAAAATGCAAACAACTCACTTCCCAATCAGTAGGAAAGTAACCAATTGCTCTCATGATATCTGGCAAAGTACTAACGGGTATTGTCTCCGATATATTTCTTATAAATGGTGTGCGATCACCTTGACACAGAATTTGTGCATAGTAAAATAGGACTTTCATTTTTTCAAATATCCAACCTTTTCTTCCACCTTCAATTAATGTTATATATGGATCTATACCCTCTCCACCTTCAAAAATCTTAGGCTCAACGGACCTGGAAAAAAAATTATAGGGATCTTAATTTCTTTATGAAAAATTTTGCTCAGGAAGTTGCCATTTTTTTTTAATATTGCATTATCAATTTTTATTCCAGTTGAGTATACTGTGTATTCAAAAGAAATTGAATATTTTTTTAAAATAATGTTAAATCGCATATTTGTTTGGTTCGTCCACATTTTTTACTTTGCGATAGTAAAAAAGCATCAATTACCAAAACAAAACATCTCATGTTCCATCTTCAACATGACACCAAATAAAAACCGCTAAAAAAATGAAAAAAAATACACTAAATTATTACCTTTCATAATAATATAAATTCAGCATAATTGGAATGAAGTTAACAATGAAAATTTTGTCTTAACGACACCTATCTGAGAAATATTAAACTACTTTCCCGATAACATGTGATATTATGTCTCCTTCATGTTCTTTCCTTAAGTTAAATGTACAGTGATGTTTAATATAACTAGTAATAATTCTTGCACATTCTAGACAAATGCGAATATTGTTTTAGTAGTTAGTCCCGGGACTTATTGATCGATATGTTATCTATGTTTATTTTAAATTTAAACTTATTTTTGGCTTTAAATTACAACTTTTCTTATGATCACACATACGATGTTAGTAGACCGCCGCTAGTTTTTTAAAAAGCAGGCCGCCTGTAGTGATCAGAAGTTTGGCCACCACTGGTATATACACATATCAAGTCTGTAAATATGAAACCGGATTTTTTTTATAGAAAATACACATTTATTGTATGAAAATGGTAAAATATATTTTATTCAGAGCTAGCCCATCTCTAGCTACACATTTTTCCCATCTCTCTGGCAATTTGTGGATGCCACGCCAAAAAAACTGTTGCTCTTTTGAGGCAAACCAATCATCGAGCCATTTTCGTAAAAAGTGAAGCGCTGCTCAGCAAGTGCATGTCCCATCGATGCAAATAAGTAGTAATCGGATGGAGCCAAGTCTGGTGAGTAAGCCGCATGCAAAATTATTTGCCAACTAAACGCCTCGATCGTTTCCTTGACCGGTTTTGCTGTGTGCGATGGTGCATTATCATGAAGCAAAATCACTTTGTGTTGTCTCTTTTGATATTCTGGTCGTTTTTCACGCAATGCTTGGTTCAAATCCATCATTTGTTGTCGGTAGCGTTCAGTATTCACGGTTTCGCCAGGTTTTAGCAGCTCATAATAGATAACACCCTTCTGATTCCACGAAACACAGAGCATTGTCTTCCGTTCATAGCAATTTGGCCTTGCAGTCGATGTCGCTGGTTTGCTTGGAGTTACCCATGATCTTTTACGCTTAAGGTTCTTGAAATATATCCATTTTTCATCGCCAGTCACAATACGATGGAGAAATGATTTTCTTTTGTACCTGGAAAACAGCATTTCGAAAGTGGTTTTTCGGTTTTCCTGCTGTCTTTCATTCAGTTCATGTGGAACCCATTTTCCCACCTTCTGGATTTTTCCCATGGCTTTCAAACATATGGAGACGGCTTCTCGTGTCACATTAATTTGATCCGTGAGTTGTTGTTGCGTTTGAGCGTCATCCTCATCCAACAATGCTTGTAATTTGGCTTCTTCAAACTTTCTCGGTTGTCTTCCACGTTCTTCATTTCTCACGTCAAAATCGCCACTTTTGATTTGTTTAAACCACTCAAAACACTGTGATTTACTAAGAACATGCTCACCGTAAGCTCTGACAAGCATTTGATGCGATTATGCAGCAGTTTTCTTCAAATTGTAACAGAAAATCAATGCTGTCCGCAAATCGTAGTTTTCAGGCACAAAAACAGACATGTTCAACGCTATGAAAACATATGTAGTTGTATTAAACTTGTATTGTTGTGAGTTAAAAGTCTTTGACAAATGTAAACACAAGAAAAAGGCGCCAATGACGCAGTTTTGATAGTCACTACATTGACAACTAGAGCCATCTGTGCGCAAATTCCGGTTTCATATTTACAGACCTGTTTGGTACCGAAATAAATAAATATCTTTCAATCGGATAGATTGAAATAGGTTATTTAATTTTTTTTTTCAAAATTTTACTTATATTGAGTAAAGTGGGATCGCATATAATGAGGGATACCTGTATTTTAAATAATGATTGCTAGATTCATTTCATATTTAAAGATCAAAACTATAAGTAAGAAAATATTACACTATCATTTGAAATCCCTCATCATATCAAACACCCTCTTCATTCCGTCAGGAACACAGGAATTCCATAAAACGCCTCCACACAGATTGGTCCGTAGCCCAGCACTCTACATCTTCCAACATTATGCAATGACTGGGCAAATCCCTTAAACCGGCTATATTAAAAAAGAAAATATTCTTTTAAATTTAAAAATAATTAATTACTTTAGATGAACTTCCCACTGAATAACATTAGTATCATCTTCACCTGAAGTAAATAATGTCTTCCCATCAGGAGTAATAAAAAAGTTGTTGATCTGAAATATTTGACAATTTAATATTTTTTGTATCTTAACAAAAGCCATATTTCATTTACATTAAAAAAACAAATTTACTTAGACTAATCCAAATGGCCTTAAAAATAATGCCTAAGTCAAATGGCCTATCTGTTTACCATTCTTTAAATTAACCAGGCAACTCCAGACTCCAAGACCTAGCAGGCATTAGTGTAGCATTACTGCAAGAAGGCACGGCACACTATTATAAAAAAGTGCGGCACCAGAGCATTTAAGGGACACATTTTAAACTCTACTTTTTTGAGACACTCCAATTAGTGAAGTTCGTTGAATAGCTATTAAGATCAAATATTAATCAAGTTGCATTAAAACCTCCTTAACATTTTTAGGTATACCTCAAGTAAACTCACGTAAATTGCTAATGCATTCACTAAAGTCTTTGCTTCATCATACAAAATGCATTTTTAATCAACTTCAGTTGTCTGTGTGAAAAAATTCAGATATGACAGTCCTGGCTGTTTAAATTCTATTACAATGTTAAGAATTGAGTTATTTGACTACATTTGTTAGAAAAAATCATGCATAACGCTGTGTTGAACCTAATTTGTAACCCATCAAGATGCACCTTAGACAAATCAACTTCTGAGTCATTGGCATCATCTGAATATGATTTTGTACTAACTCGAGATGACTCTTTTCCAACTGTCCCTAGACTTGGATTGTGCTGATCACACTGAAAATCCTGATAACGGCCTGAATCTGGTAAATCACAAGTTATATCTGATTATTTTAGTAGCTTACACTTTTGATTACCTTCCAGATCTAAATATTTTGGTGCACCTTTGTGATGTTTTTTGAAGTTTTGAATAGAATTTGAATTAAGTTTTTTTTAAAGTTTGAGTAACTTTCAGGGTATCTCACATATTCATTCCTACTTTTTTCTTTCTAGTTCACTTCTGAAATACATAACAGCATGCGCATTTCAGTAACATGATATCTATGTTCTTGGAATTTAATTGTTGCTCAGAATTCAGTTCCATACAAGAGTACTGGTCTTATAACTCTTTTATATTTTTCCTTTCAGTTTCTTGGGCATTATTTTCTGACATGTTAGTGCAGTTACCTGTCGTTACTTATACCATGCTTGTTTATCCTGCTGGTCATATCATACTCATTTCCACCGTCACTGTCTATGCGTGACCTCAGATATTTGAAGGTTTTTGCTATGGGTAACAGTTGGTATTGATTGTAATTTGTTTTTATCGAACACTGTTTATTCCACTTCTTATAACGGTATAACCCTACCGGTTTCAAGGCTTTCACCTCATCATCTTGCTTATGCTCCCCTGATGATGAGGTGAAAGCCTTGAAACCGGTAAGGTTATACCAGTATAAAAAGTGGAATAAACAGTGTTTGATAAAAACAAATTGCAATCTTCTTTAAACCTCCACAATGTTAATGCCTTAACTATAAAGTGTTTTTTTTTTTTAAAGTGCCGGAGCTCACTTCTTGTCAAGCTTTTTGTAAACCGTAAAAAAGATGGTGGAGTGCCACTCCACCGTAAAAAAAGGTGCCGAAGCTCACTTCTTGTCAAATATTTTGTATACTGACTATAAATAATATAGTTGGTACTCAGTTTTCAAAGTGGACTCTCCATACTTCCAGAAACTCCTGCAGATTATTTAAGTTCTCCTGTATCAATACTAGATTGTCCGCAAAGAACATGCATTAGGGAGGCTAATTTTGTATCTCTCTAGTGATTTTGTCCATAACACCAATGAAGAAGGCTTAACACTGAACCTTGGTGAAGACCCACTCTCACGGGAAATTATTATTTCTTTCACTGGAATGTTAACTGATATAAAATGATAATTTACCTTCTTGGGATGTCCAAGTATAGCAATATACATGAATGGATTTCCATTTAATGGTAGTTTTTGTACACCTATATTTTGGTCTGTGCAAAAAAGGATATAGTTTACATCTGTGGTGTCTTCGGGTGGTACAGCTATAATTTTTTGCAATGTTGAAGCATATACTGGGCCTAAATAGGTTGCCAGTATTTTATTATCCATACAATCATACACCTTATATTTGTACTGAAAGGAAAAAAAAACTATAGTGCTGAATAGTAAATATTTAAGTACTAAATATTTTTTAATTTATTGAACACTCCATTGTAAAACTATCTGGCGGGCTTATTGTCAGATGGTAATCTCTTCCAATCAACCAGACAAATTAAATAAAGGAAGTTACATGGTCGCCTTTACGCATTCGCCTTTATAAAATTCATGAACAATATACATAGTGAAAATAAAAGTGAGACATCATCAATCAAAGGAAAAAGGAATGGATGGTGGAGAAAAAAGAAAAATCAGTATTAGGAGTTTTTTCTGTCACTTTTTAAAAGATGCCAACGATGAAATGAGTAACATTAGTTTGTAACTGGTTCCAGAGTCTCACTGTGTAGACTGTAAAGGACGATGTAAAAAAAAAAGAGTGATGAACTGGAAAAACCAATCTTTGTTTGAGCGTAGCGCAAGTCTATGATCAGAAAGACAATGAATATTCTCAGTGAGATAAGAGGAGAGGGCGGGATAGTTAGGGATATTATACAACAGTGCCAGGGATGGATAAAAATTTCACCATTGTGTTTTCTTAACACCATTAGATATCATTACATAAATCATAATAATCTAGATCACAGCCCAAACATTGGAGGCATTATTACCAGTTCCAATGGTCTGGTGAGTATGATGTTGTTATTCATTATTGACATTCTGATTTTAAACTTATTTTCAGACCTTATTTCACTTTAATTTATTCAGTAGAACTTACTTTTATAAATTTAAAAAAATATGCCCCTCTTTTATTATGAAACAGACTTGTATACAAGTCCTACTTATTATTCAAAGCAAAACATCTCAACCAATGTTTGAGTAAATTTATTAAAGTTTTGAATAATTTGATTTCACAAAATATAGTTGTGAAAATATATATATTTTTTATACAACCAAAATAAAAACGTTCTGCTTCTAATTTTGGTTTATCTTCTGCAAAATTTTCTAATTTCAATGTTTTGCCTTAAAGGATTTATTCTTATTTATTTGTTGATAAGGTAATTAAAATAAAGAATCTAAAAAAATGCATATCGGAAGGCATATGGTGGACATATAAAAGACGACCTCTGTGGTCTAGTTGGTAAGACGCTTGTCTTTCAACCCAGAGGCTGCGGGTTCGATTCCCGTTGGAATACAGATTTTTTTTAAAAAGGATTACAGTCTGGTTTTCACTTTAGGTCTCTTTAATATATTTCTGGTTGGTTGAAAGATATTGCCACATGACAATTTGCCAGGTTCCGCCAGGTTGTACTGTATACAACGAAAGTGTAATACAATACAATTTCAATGTTTTACAAACAATATATTTTTTTTGTAATAATGCAATAATCAGAAAGAAAAAAGTCCTCCCACATTAGGTTGACTGTGAATCTCCCTATCGTTACAGCATTATACGAGTATGATATAGGATGGGCATCCGATTCATCGAGTTCCTTGCAGATGATAAAACAGTTCATCTCTTAACCAGCCATCAGGCGGGCCCCTTTCACATGAACTAACTATCTTTAGCGCCTCATCCTTATTGTGTTAGCTGTAGGCTGCTACAGTGAATGAAGCCGAACTGTCTCATTTATCACATGGTCATACTACCTGACATCTATAATCCTCTTTAAAGCATTTATTTTCAAAACTGAGAAGTATCTCCTCTTGGGCCTTGGTAATATATCAAGATTTAGTGTCATGTAGCAAAATAGATAGGATACAGGTGTCAAATACCCAACACCTCGTCGTTATACAATGCTAAGGAGAGAATATAGCCTTCATATTGTCAAAGGTGCCGATAATAACACCTATAATAATGTGGAGCTCTTTCCTGAGATCCCCATTCCCAATAACCGTATTACTCAAATACTTAAATTTATCAACTCTGTTGACAGGGACGTAATTTGTGCACAGGGGGAGAATCAGCTTCATCTTCCATGTGTTTAATCAACATAATTTATTTATAAACAATGAAAAAATATAACTTTACATCATCTGAAGAGATAATCAATAGGTTTTTCTCATTGGGCCAAATGCTCTTGATGACATAATTGGGTTTTGCATACTTTTCCATTTCTGTTGTTTTTACCAATTGAAGTGCAATGTGACCATTAGGACTTTGCTCAATATTGTATACATTCATCATTCGATCAAAACTAAAAGTCAGCAAAGTAAGGACTTCTCTATGCTCAAAATACATGTTAACTATTGAAGAACAGTTTGTTTTATTTTTTCCAATGAAAGTCCATTTAGCTAAATAGCAATCGTATTTGAAGAGAACAATTTGAAACTGAATGTCCTGCAAAATTAAGAAATGTTAAATACATGTCTCTTTTTATATGCGATTGAAATAAAATTAAGAACAAAATTATATAAAACTGATTTGCATTTGCCCCATTGAAAGGAATAAAGTGTGTAGGTCTTTTAATTTAAAATGAAAATAGTAATTGTTTTTTTTTATCATTTTAGGGTACTTTTTATTCATTTGAAACCAATCTGGTTGATAGAAAGAGATTGTCACATGGCAACACATCTGCCAGGTTGTACAGTATACAACAAAAGTGTAATACTATTAATACAATCTCACCCAGATTAAGACTGTAGATTCACTTTACGTGTTTTTCTTTAATGAATTAATCACATAAAGCGAGGGATACATTAATAGTTATATAGGGTCTTTCAAATTGAGCGCTTTTTTAAATTCATCTGGTTGTTCTTTGACCCAATTGACAAATACACAACGTTTTGCATGATCCAATGGCTTTAGTTCCTGTGTTATTTGAACCTTATGTGCCTTCAGAGCTAAATCTTTTCGTAAAATACGCCATGTTGTGGATTCACTGAGTCTAACTTGTTGTGAACGTCAACTAATGGACATTTCTGGGTCTTCAGCAACACTTTCACGAACCAAATCAATAAGATCTTGTAAACGACCGCTACGGCTATATCTTTCTCTTCTTTTATCTTCCACCGAACCAGTTCCTTGAAATTTTTTAACAATTCGATTGATAGTGCTTTCAGATGGACAATTTCGCAACCCGTAAATATTTTCTAAAAACATTTTTCACTGAACGCCTATTTTCATAAAATAATTTAACAATTTGAACGCGTTGTTGTATTGTATACGACTCCATTTTTATAAATGACATACATTACACTTCTCAAGTGTCACAAGACCCAGGCAAGTTCGCGATGCCATCTGTATTTTATTCAAGAATTATTGTAAAAAAGCGCTCAATTTGAAAGACCCTATATAAGCAGTTGAGCAAGTAATATTGTATTTAGAAATCAGCTATTGTGATTAAATTTTAACAAGTTTCAAAAGTATTTAATTTTGGCAGAGTTTGTAGAAATACTTATCTCAACTATTTGATTATTATGTGATCAAAATTGCCACAATGTGGTATTTTTCATACAAAGCATAAAGAATTCTTATTCTATTTGATAACTTCTAGTATACATTGAAAACAAGATATTTTGTCTAACAGCCAATTAGTGAGTTGGTATAAATATAACACCTTTAATGCCTTAAAAACTATCACTAATGTACATTTTTCAAAGATGGTTTAGGTGTATTATTGGACTAGACATTTATGAATATGTATTTAGAATGAAAAAATGTAGCACTACTTGACCACTTAAGATAATGACTTGACTTGAACATAAACATGACTTGCCCCCATCTGTGTAGGTTCCGGTAACCCAAATGAAGCTTGGAAGTTTCAACTGTAAAACTACAATACACACTTCCCGAATATATGTTACGTATTCGAAAGTTTAAAAAGTACTCAGTAGTAACGATTAGCCAAAAATAAAACATAAGTGTCGAGTTGAAGTATTTCAAAAAAATATTTTTAGATATTGGTTATATTATTAAGTGTTAAATAATAAGCTGTAAATAGCTCACTTTGCCCCAACAGTAGTTGCATAGTAGCACCATTTCTACATTTAACTTGTCAGCTTGAGTAGTATGTTATTTTAGATTAAAAATTGGCTATAATAGTGTTACTTTTTTAAGTAGGGTTAACAACACTGGTGATATTTAAAGGTGATCTTCATAAAAAGAATGTTTTAGGATTGTTTTTATTAATTTGTTTTCTTTTATAATAGCTGAGTACAATTTTCAAATACTTACATTGTATGCCATATATATAGAGTCCTGAGAATATTCAATTTGTTTTATGGAATAATTACTTTCATGAATCGGCTCATTAGAAAATGGCTCTAAAAGCATTGGATCTAAATGCCATATATCACCATTTTCAATTCCACAGGTCAGAAAGGTACCTAAAGACACCAAAAAATAAATCATCAAACCTAAATAGCTTAACAATTTTTTTACCTATTCACCTCATATATCTTTCAATCAAAGATGTTTATACATATTATTGTAACATTATGGATAATAAAGAAAATTGAGCCTCAGAAGAAAAAATGAATGCGACAACTTAAATCCATTGATTCCTGGCTAACGGTTGGCATTGTATTGTGTTACACTTTCGTTGAATACAGAACAACCAAGAGGGCTTATTGCCATGTGAAAATTTCTTACAACCAACCGGAAAGCTGTTATTTATTTAACATTTCATTACATAAGAATTCTGAAGGACTATTACCAAGTGGCAATCTCTTCCAATCAACCAGACAAAAAAAAAACAAAGGAAGTTACATGGTTGTGACAAATTATTCAAATCATTATTTATTTGTACAAAATTCATTAACAAAACAAATAATATAAATAAAAGTGGGATATCATCAAATCAAGATACAGAAGGTATGGGGGAAAGGAAAGGAAAATTGGGAATGAAACACAATGTGAATGAGGCCTTAAGTGAAAACCAGTCTGTTTAAAAAGTTTTCTTTTTTAAGTTATATAATAGTACCAACAAAAGTCGAACCCGCAACCCTCAGACTGGAAGACAAGAGTCTTACTAACAAGGCCACACAGGTCTTATTGAATTGCAAGACAATTACTTTTATAATGGCTAAATAGTTGAAAAAATATAGTGATTTCGAGCCAAATACATGATTGGTTTATTGAGTAAATATGTATTCAGTGTAGCGAACTTCAGCTTGAAAGTAGATTTAAAGAAGCATCGATACTATTTTTTACTTGGCTGCTTCAGCAGCATGCCACTTTATATTGAAAACCAGTATTACTGCTACTCTTCCAAAGTAGCAGTAATACTGGTTATTCATCCATCTAAAAATATTACAAATAAAAAATTATAATTCGAATGGACTATAAATTATAATTATTGAATGATGAAAAAATTTCCAGTTACCTGAGTCTGAAAATTTTAAACATGTTATATTTCTATTTATACTCATAACTTCATCACGGTAAGGAATACATCCTCTTAGAAGCATTGTATTATCATTGTAATTTATTAATTTTATATTTCCAAGTATGTCCCCAATAGCAATGAATGTCCTGAAAAAAAATTCACAATAATTTAATACATGAAATACATATTCTAATACATAATCATTTAATACATATTCTACAATTTTTATATCGTGATACTTTTTAAGCAGCCGTAAAATTAAGAGAATTAGTATGAATACAAAATGTGTGTAGCAGTTTCATTTTTCGAAGTATATGTGGTATTCGTGGTGTATGGTGGAAGAACAAGACTGAAAAAAATGTGACTGGATCAAGTTTATCAAAATTTTAAAGGAAAAGTAAGAAGCACAAACTAAAAAGGGCTACATGAGGGTGTGAGCTGAAGAACATCTGGTGTCCCCGTGGCTGGGCTCGCCCTATATTGGTGGGGTGTATCTTGGCCGTGGGGATGTTATTAAATGAGCCCGGACCTTTTGATAGCTTCTGTCTTTAATGTATTCTCTGCTATTTATGTGTTCTTGAAGTATATTTAAATGTATTATGTACATACTATGTTGCTATCAACAAACCTATATTTATTTATTTATAAGGTACATGAATGTTGAAGAAGAGAAAAAAGCATGCCTGAATAAAAGTGTGGAGATCTTTTCTCTCTGCGTACCTGATGATATGTACCATATGTATCATTCAAAGTATTTTTCTCAAATTCAGTTTAGGTGTACTTGTACCAGTTGAATTCTTAGTCTTTCATTATTTCTATATACAAAAATAATGTTCTTTATACCATATTCTATAAAACCTATATTAGACCTTTGCTAAAACTTCTATGAAACCCTTATTTTATTAAGGACATCTTGAAAGGGTTCAAAGACGAATAGTCAAAAATTCCACAATGTCTGACTAATTTGACTTGCAAACAGACTGTGTTTATTAATATTGTCTACTATGCATGCATCAAAGATGAAATCATGGAGACTTGATTGAGTGTTATAAGATCTTGAACATTTTTATATGATTGTTCCGAGCTCCATCAACATTTTTTTAAACAAAACAGACATTTGAAAGGATATCAATTAAAACTTTCTAAAACTGAATTCCACAATAATCCAAGAAAACATTTCAGTGCTAACCGAGCTGTGGAATCATGGAGCAAACTACCCAACAGTGTAGTGAGTAGTGTGGCATTGGACCTATTTAAAAGCAAGTTCCTGTGTATGATATTAACCCAGAAGCACTGTTTTGTTTCCCTTGTTACCATTCCCCTTTATGAACATGTGATAGAAATATTAATAGCATCCATGCTGCCTGTCTATAATAATAAAAATAATATTAAGGAGAAAAATATTTTTGATGTGAGGTTGAAAACTAAGATGTTGATAATCAGACCATTGCTACAGATAAAGCAGCTTATGATGCTATGGCAAATAACTAGATTAATTACATCTAGTTATGTAGCAGGATAATGAGTTCTTAGCAGCTGGTATAAAAAGTCCAAGTTTTTGACGATGGCTACCTCAGGTGAGCGGTGAGTGCACGGTCTGTGAATGGTCTAATGGTTAGCATTCTGGTCAAACAAACGGGTACCTGAAGTTAGATTCCTGGTGGATTCGCTTCCGGACTGATTTTACATCTGAATTTAAGAATCCAGATGACGCTCTTGTTAACAACATTGAAGTCTTTTATTTATTTAGTAGGTTGAGCTAGTTAAGAAACATTTTTGAGGGAATGGAAACGGTCGGAAAACGGCGCTATACTAAATTATCTAAGAAAAAAATCTATTTATTTACTTATCTGGATGTATAGCCATTGCAGTTACTTCACCAATGCTGTCATCAAATATTTTATAATATTTTTGGTTACTAAAATCTATCAGTCCAATTCCTTCATCTTCAATGACTGAAATATTAACAGAAATTATTCGATGGCAATGTCCTGTATTGTCCTTGGGGTAAGATAGATATATTTAACCCTTATTAATCATAAAAATTATATTCTAAAGATTTTTCAACTTTCTATGGTTTTAAGTGTTATAACATAAGAATTAATGTCAAATTAATTTAGAATAAAGAAAAGTTCAAATAACAATATCAAAATTATAAAAGTCATCGCTGTTTTTAAAATCATTCATTTTTGTGATGAAATTTTACAGATTTTGAAAATTACTACATGTGTTCTACAACATGTGGAAACTACCCTATATCTGGACTAAGAGTGATTAGAAACTCTGAGGACCAGAGCCGAGGCGGGATATTTTGGTGCATTTGAAAACTAGCCTCCACAATAAGGTGGAATTTTTTTCAAACACTTTCAGAAACAGGTAAAACTGTCGTAATATTTTCACTTATTTTAAAATGGCGAAGTTTTTTTTGCTTCATCGCTGTCTTCAAAATAAGTTGGGATTTACAGTCAGTTTGCTCCAAAGTAAAAATCTATGGAAAAATATTAAAATGTCAAACATTTATAAATCTATTTATTAGGGCGGTGAAATTATTTAATACTTTATTGAAATAGATTTTGTTCGAAATTATTACACATGTTCGATAGAGAGAATATCTAAATCTAACAATCTCTTATGTAATGCTTCCAGAATATTTACCATTCTGGTATACATGGTCCATGTCTCATCATAAGGTAGAACAGTTTATAATGTGTTGTTGATGTTTAAAATTTAAGTTATCATTGCATCATATAGCACTTTATAATGTGTTGATGTTTAAAATTTAAGAAAACTGATCTTATCTTCAAGAAATTCTGCACTTGCCAATTCAATTCTGCAACTAATTTCTCTATTTGGGTCAAGGTCATGAGTAATTAGGTTTTCTATATATTTGAAACTGTCGACTTGCTCTATAGGTTGCCTGGTCAGCTGCAAAGACACCCTATTATGAGTTTGTCCATTTAAGATCATAATTGTAATTTATCAACTTAAGTTAACCGACTTGAGTTTATGTTTTTACGTCGATTTAAGTCTAATTTCTTAAGTCAACATAGAACATAAACTATGCTTTTTGAACATTGATATTCAGTGCCTGATCAACACCTGGTGTGTTTATTCTATTCACTAAAAATTAAAGGTCATCTAGGTTATCCACCAGGATCACTATGTTATCGGCATATTTTATTAGATTATCAAACACTCCATTTACTTTAAAACCCTTTGGTTCATTCTCAATAGAATATTTGAAAACACCTCTTAGTATTGTAGGAGAAATATTGTGCAGGCCTCATCATGATGGTCATGACTCTCAGCCATGATGATCAGGGAGAGATATTGTTTTTAAACATTTTGAATTGTTTAGTATATTACATTTCTGTTGCACACTACAATCAGGTGGATTTATTGCCAAGTAGCAATTTTTCCAATCAACCATAAAATCGTTAAAAACGCAGATGTCAAAAATTAAACTGGGATCATTTGTGTACCACCAGGAATCAAAATCAAAGCCCCAAAATGGAAGATAAATATTCTATCAACTAAGCCACGGAGGTCGTTAAAATGTGCTACCAAAAAACAACATAATTCATAAATAAAAAAAAAACAAATCTTTTGTTTTTCACAAAACAATGTCATATTTTTAAAGCAAATATTTACATATATATGCATCTCTTGTGATAAATGATTGCGGTATATTTTTCCTTTTTCTCAATGTGACTTTTCTTACTAATTTTTCCTTTGCAGACTTGTAATTCTGTACAATATCTGAAAAACAAAAACAAAATTTTTCAATATAAATTTGACAATTTTTTTTCAAATCACTAAATTGTACTCTATTATTATTGTAATTTAATTTCTTTTTATATTCATGGCACATATTTCAATCAGAAGTACTGATTTAAAAATGCTACAAAATATATTCGTAGATTAAGTTGTCATCTTACATTATAATGTGGTCTATCAACTCAAAGTAAATATTTTAGTTGATTATGATATTTTTATTTTTTTTTTACTATTTAATTTATGGGTATTGTATTTTTACCAATGTTACTAAATTTATGGGTATTGTATTTTTACCAATGTTACTAAATTTATAGGTATTGTATTTTTACCAATGTTACTAAATTTATTTTTCAATTTCTTTAAATTTTAAAATATTTTTAACATCTCATTTTTGCCTTGTTTGAAATAGTTTGCAAATTGTATGGTTTGATAGACAACTCGAATGTTTTGTTAACAATTCAATGTCAATATTTTTCATAATTCCTATCAATAAATAAATGTATTTTTTATACTTAATGTGTTTTAATGTGTAATACCACCAGTGTTGTTAAAGCTATTTTGAAAAAGTAGCACCATTACAACTACTTTTTAATCTAAAGAAGCGTACTACACCAGCGGCCAAGCAAAAAGTAGCACCATTACAACTATTTTTTAATCTGAAGAGATGTACTACACCAGCCGCCAAGTAAAAAAGTTAGTGTTACTTTACAACTACTTTTAGGACAAAGTGATCTACTTCAAGGACGTTACTTAACACTGTTCACTTTAGAAAAGTAACCTTTATCACTTTTGTCACATTCAAAATATTTGATCATCACCTCCGTTACACCATATCCCAATTAGTATAAGCAAAGAAGAGATCTCCTTTTAAGAAAAGTGGCATACATCATTAGTTTTTCCATGTCGATACACTTAGTTATCATATTATCCAATTATATATATTTATTTATTTTTTATTTATTTTACACATAACAAGAAATATACATAATTAGTGAAAAAACGACAGGTAATTTTATTTGGATACACAATTTTAATGGATCTGGGTTTGTTGCCCTTCATCTGTTGTATCCCCAGTAAACTAGGTTTTTGCCTGTAGCTCACTGAGGACATATAGCATGAAAAAATAAATTGATTCTTTGAAAAAGATGTTTTAACTCTAGGGGTGGTGAACATTTGATCAATTGCCATGCGTGTCATATATCTCTGCTGAGTCTGCATCTTCCCTTCCTCTCAATGATAGTGCTAGAGAATGGATTTGAAATATAAATAGGCTATGTTCAGTATATACAGTAATACTTTCCTTTACATTAACTCTGTAAACGATACCTCGCTATAACGTAATTGATAAAAATAAAACTTTTTTAGCTGATGTAGAAGTAGCAAGAGAATTTCGCAAACAACTAAGAATTATAATTGTGTTTTTTATCCGCATCCTGAAGAAGTGTTGAATAAATAATAATTGCCAGTGAAGATTTAAAATTGATATTCAGCTGTCAAGTAATGTGTTAGGACAGTGTTGTTAAATTTAATGTGGTATTTTATTTGAAAATATTACATAAAATGTGTTTATAGTAGTGTTTATGAATATTTTATATAAAATCACTGTTTTATAACAGTTCAGAAATATTATTAAAAAAACAATTTAAAGCCATGCATCACATATTAAAACCATGCATTTTAAGATTCTTAACTTTTTCTCTTACAAAATTTCATTCATTTTGTTGTACCACATTTTTCTAGGTTTTCCCTTGTTCTTTCTATACTACTCAAATAAGTTGTATTTGTAAATCTTTTATAACTCAACAAGATTGAACCACAGTACTTCTTTCTTTATAGTATTTTATAATCTTTGATAAATTATTCAATATTTTTTATAATAATAACATAACTTTTTTTTCTCACCTTCATTTTCCTTATAACATGAGTTGAAACTCAATGCAAGAATAGTGCCAAAATCAAAATTGTCAAATCGAAACAATATTTTTATTTCATTGTCATAAATATGAATTTCTCCATCTTCATTGCAAATTACTACGTATCTAAAAATAATGTTTGCATAATTTGGAGGACATCATTTAATAACATAAGTTGATTTATCACTTTTCAAGTGCTTTATTCTTCTTTTGAAAGAGCGCGTCACAGGTTCTTCGGTTATATTGGATATTCATTTGTAAATCTTCTATAGATCTCTAAAGGAGGTAGTACAAAGATATTTTGTATATTAATTAACCTTCACATGGGACTATGCTAAGCACCCCACTATGTGAATTGAAAATCATTAAAATGCAGATTGAACATGATAAATGCACACTGGTTGCAGGCTGACATCCGAGTGTGAAATATGTCCGTCATAGTAGTTGCTATTGTAAAATGTGTTTATCGTGCATAAATAACTGAAATTTCTCTAAGATAGACAAGTATTTAAAAATAAATTAATCTTTCACTGGAGAGTATGAAGCCTTCGAAGTTGTTACAGCATTTGCAAATCCTGCACTACACGCTGAAAGATAAACCAGTTAGTTCTTTTGAAAGAAAACTTAGAAGCTTCAGTGAATAGAGAAGTTTTCTTTTCAAGGTCTCTAATAGTCTCTAACATTATGCTGGAGGCATCATACCGCATAGCATACAAAATTACCTAAACTTGTAAACCGTACACAGCTATCGATATGGTTTCTTTAATAATAAGCCCTAAAAATGCCAGCAAATTAAAAACAGTGGCATTATCTGACAACAATATTGTACAGCAAATAAATGATATGGTGAGTGATATCCATCACCGATTAATTAAAAGAATTAAAAAATATATTTTTTTTATACAATTTAAGGAATCAACAGATATTTATCGTTAAGGTAAATTTGTGGTATCCATTAGATATGAATTAAAAACTGGCATAAAAGAAAATAGATTCTGCAAATCTATTCTTATGGGTTAGCACTAGTTCGGGTGAACTGTTTGAAAAAGTTAGCGATTTCATACTGAACCGGTTGATAAAGTTTAGAAAATTAGAATTTAAAAAAATTATATTCTTATTAGATAGATACATAAATTATTTATTAATCAATATGTAACGTATGCACTACAACTTTTATAATAAATCACTCGTAACTATTTTTCAACAAAAATTCGTAACTATTTTTCATGACATTGAAACATATTGTTTTTATTACTTACTACTACTAATATTATTATTTTTTTAAATATTTTTTACGTAATTTGCAGGTGTGTATCTCAAGTACGTACCTAACAAAATTTTAACAAAAAGAAAGAATTGAAAGGAAAAATATTTAAAAATAGATAAGTACCAAAAATTTGTATTGAACAAAAAACAATAAGTCTTTATAAACATTTATTTAGGTTTAAAAATATAATTAAAGAAAATATTACTGACCCATCACATGCCTTTACTACTGTGATACCCCTTCTTTCAATTTTAACCATCTTCAGGAAAGTTTTCGGAATAAATTGGTCATTTTCAACTACAACTCCATGAGCATGTTTAAAAATAGCAATGTAACCTTTATCTGTACAAGCTAAAAGTTGATCATTTCCAGTACAATATGTTACGCATTGGAAAAATCCGTAATATAATATTCTTGTTCTAATTTCAATTTTTTTCAATAATACTGTTAAGTTACTTTCATCCTAAAAAAATTAATATAAACCATATCATATATAATTTAATCCAACTTCGGATTTTTATTTAATATAAATATTCTAAATTTCAGAAATAAAATCATCAATTTTTCACTCGAACAATGGACTTCCAATAGCACCATCTACCCAAAGGCATCTTATAATATGACAACAGTCATACCACAAGCTACCTTTGGGTTGTCGTTGATCCAACAGAAAGCATTATCATAGTACGTCAGGGCTCGAGCACATTTTTTATGGTGTGTCAAGTCAGGACGTTAGGTTGCCTGCCTGAAGCTTGTTGCGATTGATTGATTATGAAGTTGTCAAGTAGAAATCAGGCGTTAAACTTTTAATATGTACTGTCTAAATGTAAATTTTCTAATTCTTAATTAAATATTTAGATAGTAAATCCTAGACTCGTGGGAATAAAATTAGTCTAAAATATTTATTTATTTTTAAAATTATTGTATTCATAATGTGAAGCATGTTTATAGAGATGGTAAGATAGAGAAATATGTTAAAAGGTATGTTGCAGCAGGGAAGAAGTTCAATGGTGCACTTAGAACTGTACTTGCTGATAAAACAGTAGCAAATTTTTTTTGAAATGATAGTACATTGTGGTGTGTTAGTGATGGAAGTGATGCTTGAACATTAAAGAAGAGTTGTAGAAGCAGAATAAATGTGTACTTTGTGAAAAATATCTAGTTTTACAATGTATGACTGAGAAAGCAATAATCGAATTACGAATAACTGTTTGTTAGAGTCGGATGTAATAAGTAAAACTAGAAAGGAATCATGAGATGGTTTGAACGTATTAAAAAAAAACTACTTAAAAAACAGATATATGTATCTGGAATGAATAGCAAGTAAGGAAGAGGTAGGGTGAGAAAGGAATGGAATGATATAGTGGGAAAATTTTGACTAAGGGAAAGCTAAGAAGCTTGTGAAACATAAGAAAATGTATGAGTGTGGATGAACAAAGGCTATTTGTGTGGAGATCTGTCCTCTTTGCCTGATCCAAAAGGGATATGGCATGATGTTGTGTATGTATGTATAGTATATTTAAATTTTATATTCATTACCACATATCCAAAATATATGTAACTAGAAGAGGCCACACAAAATTCTTCTGAAGATTTTGGATCAAAAATAATCTCAAATACATCTCGGGTTTTAATACACAATAACAAGGCTGACGCTGAAAATAAATTAAAAAATAATCAAAAGCTTTACTTTGTGGAATATACCATAAATAACAATAATTCTTATTGGTTTTTACTTTGTAAATTCCACAACTATCGATATTTTTATCGTGATTTTGTTTTCAGTTCCTTTCTTGATCTCTCCATCAAGCAAACTAAATCTAATTCACCTAATGAAGATTTCGAGGAACAAGAAATCGCTATGTGATGATAATATTATTACGATTCAAATTGACTAAGTAAAAACTAATGAAAATTAAATTTATAAACCAAAAAACTTTGGATGAAATAGTATCTAACAAAAATAATTTTAGAGCAACATACTGCAATGTGTGTCTTTTTTATTTAGGCAATCCACCCATACTAGGACGCTTTGTGCCATCACTGTTAAAACCAAAAAAGTTATTATAATAAATACTTTTTTTTTTAAAGTTTTTAGATTATTTAAAGCTTCAATTCATTAAACTTCTGAAATTTTACAATCAATCTATGAGTGGGCAAGTTCTTTGAATAAACATTATATTCATTGGATGTGGCAAAGATTTAGTAGATCAAAACTGTAAAATACATCATCTATAGTCTCATTATCCAGATCACACTCGCAGCCGGGAACTTCTAAATTACCCAACCTGTAAAGGTGACTAGCTACCACGCAGTGGCCCATTCACAATCGACACTTCCATCTAGATATGTTTAAAAAATGTATTTCTTACCAACAGGTGCATTCACAGTCTTTGACCAGTTCCATACATGTATTTTTGGTTCATCTTCATAAGCAAATGTTAATACATATTTACCATCCAAACTAAATGACAATAATTTGAAGCTATAACTCAAATGTGGATTTGAAATGGTGGCAGCTAAGTTTAAGGATTCCGAATCCCATATGCTTACACAATTATTAGGTCCTGAATCCGCTGTTACAATCCATTTACCATTTGAGTCACTGGCAATGTTTGTAATCACATTTTGCTGAAAATAATATGTCAATTTAGTACTTTTAACTTAATCTTAAAAATGGAAGAAATGCACATTCGCACTCATAAGTTTTTAAATATAAGTACAGTACCCGGTGGTAAGTAATACACATCAGGCTTAAGAAAGAGACTGTCTGCCATAATCGGCTAACTTCGGCTTTGTAGAGCGTCGTCTCTGTCCCTAGAATGCTTGACAACGACTGAAAAATCGCGACGGAACACGTGTATGAATGACAGAGACGACACTCTACAAAGCCAATTATGGCCAACAGTGTCTTTCTTAAGCCCGATGTGTATTACTTACCGCCGGGTACTGTATATTGATGACCTCTATAACCTAATTGGACACCTGTCTTTTAGCCCTGAGGGAATGCATTCGATTTCCACTGATACCTGATTTCCACTGATTTAAAAACAGTGGCATCCAGTGTGGTTTATATTTAAGGTCTCTTTAAAATTTATATGGCTGGTTGGAAGAGATTGCTACATAACAATAAACCCGCCAGGGTGCACTATATACACTAAAAGTACAAAACAATATTTTACATCATTTATAATTTCATGGATACAAAAATTACGACCTTCTTAGTTGGCACGATATCTGATGTCCTCCTGCCTGGGGGTTGCGAGTTTTAATTTGCATTGGTACCTGAATATTTTTAAAAATAGTTCAAGTCTGATTTTCATTTATGGCATCTTTAAGACATTTGTGGTTGTAAGAAGAGATTCCCATATGGCAATAAACCCGCCAGATTGTACTGTATATAAAGAAAGTGTAATATAATATTTATGTTTATTATTTTATCTACGTTTATTTTTAACAACTTAGGAAATAGTTTTCTGTGAACTATGAAGTAAAATTTATTTCTTTTTTTAGTATTTTTAGCAAATTTTCTTAATATTTTCAAAACTAGATCAGTTTATTTATTTTATGGTGTTCCTCAACATATCCGAATTGGTAATGCGAAAATGTTGAAGAAAGATCATTATCTTTGGCCACTCATATTGTGTTTTTGAGTTTGGAACCATTGGAGTAGGAACATAACTCACAGTTCATCACCATAATTGTTTGTTTAAAATACTACAGCACATAAAGGACCAAGGGTGTGCAAGCACCGCTACGACACATCTAGGGTGTGCAAGCACCGCTACCGGATGAATCAGACTAAGACCCTTTTTAATTTTTTGAGGATTATGAGGAATCAAACTTAATACTTCAGAGTGGAAGATAAGTGTCCATTAACTTTACTATAAAGGTAACATTAAAAAGTAGATTATTGAAAATTTTACACAATTTTTCTTAATGACAATGCGCCTTTTGTATTACACTCGTAAATAAAAACCATCTAACAAGTGTGACCGCATTTTCCTTACAAAAATTATTTTTAAGAAATTTCTTTATTTTACTATTAATTTTGATGAAAATGTTACTCACATGGTTATAAAGAAATTTCATTTCATTCCGAACAAAATCATAGAGCACTCCATTGTGAGATGCAGCGTAGAACACCAATGTACGATTGGGAGTATTTAGGTTTATGAGGGGAATATTTTCTCTCACTCCATAGCTCCACTTGCAAGTCTGTATATTAAAATAAGGAAAACAAAATGAATGAAAAGAAAAGACGAAAATGAAAATTTTAAATTAAAAATAATTTGATACAGGTGTCGATAAATAATATTTGTGTCTGTAATGGTTGTGATATTTATGAATTAATTTATTACTTTTATTTTACCTCTTCTTTTTGAACCGGGTATTTTCGTATGATTTAAATTATCTATAGGAAAATATCAAGGTTTTACATTCAGATTATTCTTGTATGAAGTGTTGGTGTTAGCAATAAAGTATAGTTTATTGAAAGCTACATTTATTGCTTGTTAACAAGTATGAATGATAAATGAATTACATTAACAGCAAGTAAAACAAATTTAAAATGAAGGACACGTTAAGAATAAGCTCCAAGGTTTTACAAGGGATATCCACTTATAAGTGGCGTGTCATTTTGAGAGGCTGGATGTTGGTGCTGCCTAAAGTTTGGATCACTAATGCAGCTGAGCAGTTGGTGAATATGTCCTCAGCTACAACGGCGCAGCGAACGGGGATACAATTTGTAAATCTGGGATCTAAGATAGTTACTTACCATCTAGACCACAGAAGTCGCCTATCATGAAAGTTTAGCTACATCTTTATAACCTCAAGATGATATATAACCATATATTGATATATAAACTTCATATTGATATATAAACCATGACTAGAAGGTGTATTATTGTATACTATGATTCAAAATCAATTTTGCCAAAAATAATGAATCAGTAAGTGATGAAGTGAGACTCTTCTGTACCTAGAGACAAGACTACAAATCTGCTCTCCCTTGAATAAAGTGTAAAGTAATTATCCTTGGGAAATAAGGTGGATGCCCAACTGCTAAGGCAAATCCTTTACATGCATTTCAGTGCATCATAAATCATAATATGTTTTTTGCACACATCATCATATCCCTTTATTTCAAATTTGTACATGTGTATTACACCATTATATACAAAATTCATTATGAATGCGCTCAATCATAAAATATACTTTTGTACATAAAAGTAATTATTTAGTTCAAAAACTATAGTATTCTAAAAAATTCAGTATCAGTACTAGTTTCACTGTTTCAAATTTTAAGTAGTTTTTACTAGTTTCCATGTTTAAAGTACGAATAAAAGCAAAAACATCAGACATTGTTTGGAATTTTGAAACAAAAAGATATTACTTTTGATCCCTAACATTGCGCCTACCTTAACTGAAACAAATGTTCCTCCCTGTCGCCCCCTCACTATACCATTAAGTGTCAGAGTAACCCTTTGTATTATTACCATAATTGAAAATTCAGACAACTATCTGAACTGAATAGCAAAGACAGACAATTTCAAAATATATAAAAAATGTATTACTATGAGAACTAGTCTGTCAATATCTCAGTCAATTTATACAATATAAAAACATAAGATGAATTATACATATCATACAAATCATATACTACGTGCATTAATTTAATAACTTTTTACCTAGCAAAGAATAAGAGTATAAATCCTTGAACAAGATTATTCATAGTATGATTTATGAAAATATTATATGTATATAGTTCATTCACATTTATATTATACAAATGTCAAAGCAAAGAATAAGAGTATATATCCTTGAACAAGATTATTTATTGTATGATTTATGAAAATATTATATGTATATACATAGTTCATTCACCTTTATATTATAAAAATGTCAAATGATTTTATATTACATGAATTAAAATATTCAAGTGTCTTCAAAGTAGTCTAATAAATAAATAATTGGTTTTCCTTGATTCTATAGTCTTAGTGTGTACAGTCATAATATTCATATAAGCTAATTTCCCAGTATTGTATGACAAAATTAGTTTGGAATTGTAAGTCTTATGCAGTGGTATTGCAAAGTGGAGGGGCAGTTGTTCCCGCGCGAAGAGTCTAGCAAAATTAGAGATGTAAAGTAATTTTTTTTAAAGTTTTTCCTAATTTTGTCACACACTATCACCATTAGATTCTTTTTTTAAGCATAAACAATTTCTTGTTTTTGCTTTGCTCGCACTTCAGACATAGAAACTATAGTAAAAACTACTTTAAATTTGAAACAATGGCACTTATACTAATATGGAGTTTTTTGCAATACAATAATTTTTTAACTAAATAATTACTATTTTAAGTATATTTTACAGTTGACTGTGCATTAATTGTTTATTTTGTTATTTGTTTACAATATAACATATGTAATATAAGTGAATTTATTTAGAAAGGAATATAATGATGTATGCAAAAAAACATTTTATACACTGAAATGCATGTAAAAGCTTTACCTAGGTAATTGGGCTTTACCTTATTTCCCATCAATACTTAGCTTACACTTTATGCAAGGGGATGCAGATTTTATGCCTTATTCCGAGCACATAAGATCCTCACTAGGCCACTGATCTTGTGTAGATATCAATGCTTAAACTTCCTTTGACATTAAGAATTATTTATATCTTTTTAGCTTCGACTTACTTTAGAAATGTTATAAGAAATCATCATCAGTATCATCACCTGTATAGTATGTTCCATCAGTAATACCATAAAACACCTCCGTTCAGATCGGTTCACGACCCGATACTCAACATCCTCTTAGATTTAAAATTTGGGTAGGATCGTTAAGAAAATGTTATTTAATGAAATAAATAAACTTTTTACTTGCTGTATATATTAAATTGAATTGACCTTGTTTTTATAAATAAATCTCTAACAGATATTTCCAGGGCTGTGGAGTCGGAGTCGGAGTTGGAGTCGGAGTCGCGGAGTCGCGGTGTTTGGGCCGGAGTCGGAGTCGGAGTAGGTGTCGTAAAAAACGAGCGACTCCGACTAATTTTTCGTTAAAATTTAAAATACATTTTTTTTTAAATTATTATAATGAATGTGTATTGTGCACGAATATTAAACTTGCAGGCGCAAGTCGCGCCGATATGGTGAATCACCGAGATCCATTTAATGCATAAAGTCTACGAAAATGTGTTTGTCTCCTTCTTTCTCACGTCGAAAGAAAATTCTGTTGGCTGGGATCTATGTTAACCCCATGGTTGAATCCATATTGACGGAAGAACAAATAAATAGAGCGAAAAACGCTCTGTTTGAATTAACCGTTCGTATGAATGGCCTTCGACTAGAAAAAGAGACGACAGCAGGCAGCGTACACCAAGTATCATCTTCTTCATCCGACACCGCTGAATCTGAAGACGATTTTGAAAAATATCTCAATGAACAAGATAAACTAAAACGTCCTCGTTTGAATCACAGTCCCAATATAGATGAAGGAGACTCTATTTCAAAATTTAAAATTGAATTTTATGATGCATTGAAAATAATGGAAAAAATTGACCGAACTTATAAGTTAAATGTTGAAATGGCAATACAGCGGTATCTAGAAATCGTAAAAGATTCAGCATTGATCGTTACAGCATTACCCCCAACCCAAGTATCCGTAGAGCGGTTATTTTCCGCTCTTAAAATTCTCAATTCTGATTTGAGAGCCTCTACGAATACAGATTTAATAGAAGCAATGTTGTTTTTAAAAATAAATTCTAATAAATAATTATTAAAGTTTGATCTTGTTTTATTTTTATCCCTATAACATGAAAAAAATGGCTATATGCAAAGGTAGGAAACAACCTGCTAAAATTGAGCTTTTTTGAGTCGGAGTTGTAGAGTCGGAGTTGTGGAGTCGGAGTCGTGGAGTCGGAGTTGTGGAGTCGGAGTTGTGGAGTCGGAGTTGTGGAGTCGGAGTTGTGGAGTCGGAGTCGTATTGTTGGTAAATATAGGAATCGGAGTCAGAGTCGTGTTTTTTTTTAAGCGACTCCACAGCCCTGGATATTTCAGATATTTATGGTACAGAACAAAGGGTGATTACCTAAAATATGCACGCCATGTCAAACTTCTCACGGTGTGCAACTATCAACATAAGAAGGCAAGAATCCATAGTGATATTCCTACTGAAAGTTTTTCAAGGTAGTTTAACTGTCTTGGAATACTAGAAGCGCTAAGTTTATATGTCCCCAATAAATAAAGCCGTGTAAGGAATCATTCTCTGTTCTACATACCCATTTACAGAATGAATATCATTCCTAAATACTCAGTCACGTGTAGTATAGAGAAATTGAACTAACTAAGTGACACTTTGGATATATTCTCAGTATCGCCTAGCAGTATGAGAAGAATCCAGACTGATATTCTTCATTACGAATAAGCTAATTAGTAGCAGATCCTTTTTGTGTAACAGGAGAAATCTGTTCAAAGTCGTAAATAAAATGTCAGCTTGGTTGCAGTACAAATAATGAACACATAAGGATCGCATAGTTTTCTCTCAATGTCTGAAGCGAGATTCAGAAAACTATGAGAAATCTATTTCAATATGTAATTGTACAAAGTGCGTTTTATGTTCCAGGCCGATTTTGTTTGGCCGTCATTTTGATTTGGCTGTCATTTGTCAATTCATATTTGACAGTCGTAGAGAGTGGTCAATAACAATTTATTATGGAGCATCTATCTCCGCACCAACGTGTTGAAGTTATTAAAACATTTTATTTAAATTATTGTTCAATTGTAAACACGCGAAGATAATTGCGTGTTTTTTTTTGTTTAAATCATGAGCCAAGCAAGTCAACCATTCTGCGTGTAATGAATAATGTTGAAAATTTGCATACACTGGGAGATAAAGCTAAGTCTAGGCAACGACGTATACCAGAAAAGATTGATACAGTGAGACAGAGTGTTGGTGAACGTCCGTGCACCTCTTATCGACGCCGTGCACAAGAATTGGGAATGTCTCCATCATGTTTGTTAAAAATTATCAAAAAAAAATTCCATTTTTATCCGTAGTAAATTCAATTAACACAAGAGCTACCGGAAAATGACCATAAACGGTGGCGAGATTGGAGGGCTCGGATTTTACAGGTCAGTATAGACGGCCACCATTTTTGGCAAAAAATCATCATGAGCGACGAAACACATTTCGATTTGGCTGGTTTTGTCAATAAACAGAAAAGTCGCTATTGGGGCACTGAAAATCCTCAATTGATACACCAACGACCATTACACCCTCGTAGAGTTACTGTATGGCGCGCCATTTTGCGAAAAACTTTTCCCGACCGAATAATGTCAAAAAGTAGTGATATTGACTGGCCCTCACGATCCCCTGATTTGACCGCCCCCGATTATTTTCTATGGGGGGTACCACAATCCCGATGCTTAATGACAACATTCGAAAAGAAATTGCTGAAATAACGCCAGAAGTCTGCGAGAATGTTATGAAAAATATGCTTGAAAGAGCTTGCGTTTGCGCCACGGCCAGAGGCGGCCACTTCACCGACATTATATTCTATACATAATGGTGAAGACCATATAACCAATCAATTAAACATATATTATAAAATTGTGTTTCATTTAAAAGTTATTCAACAAAAACATCGACCTGAAACATAAAACGCACCTGTATAAGGGAAATAAAAATCAAGCATAACTAAAACTGTAACTAAAACACATGAACTTATGACAACACAACCAGGAGATAGAAGCTGATTAGGCAGTAACATAAATGCTTAAAAGTACTAACTCTGAAGAAAGCATTGTAGATTCAGGAAATGGTGGCAATTCAAAGTATAAATTTTCTAGTAAATTTTATCTACAAATGTTAAATTTACTCACAAATGGAGCATTTTCTAATAAAATGGATTCTTTTTTTTCTGTGATAATCTCAGCAGAGGGTGATTTAAAAATGTCTTCAATACTAATTATACTTTCAGAACTTTCACTTTTTGACATTTTGATTATTTCCCTTCAATTATATTTACGTTGATAAAAAAAAGCGATCGACTTTTCTATTTTGTTTAAATGACAGTAACAAAAACAAGTACTATCAAATATTTAAAACAAGATTTTTTAAATATGGAAAATAATATAATTTTATTCTGCTGCAGGATGCAAAGCAAATTATTGATGTAATAAGTATGAGATTTGCTGACCACCTGTCAAAATTTCACTTTTGGAATGCATTCTAATGTTTATCAAAATTACTTTTTGAAATTCTCCCTTAACTGAACTAGTTGTCACAACACAGTAGGTTTTTATTTCTCCATTAATCCGCTACAAGATATAGACCTCCTTATGTCCATCTTTCCCTAAACAGAACCTTAAGATGCCATCTGAATCCCACCATACTCCTTATTTCATCCACTTAATGCTTTACCGTTCTTCAAAATAATCTTTATCAATGTCTTAGCCTCTGTTTTAGTATTTCTTAACCCATTAATCGTCGCTTTGAGCCTAGCCTATACTCATTTCTGTATTCTGGTGTGTTTTTATTACATCAGTGATGTCAGTTTTACTCTTAATTTCAGTATCTCTAATATGGTCTCATAGTTAAAACTAATCATACTTCTTTCTATGTGATGAATAAAATGTTTTTCTTTAGACAAAACAGCAGACCACCACAGAAAGGGTGGGCGTTGAAGGTGATTAGGTCACTTATTTAGGATATCACTCGGCAGGTGGTTAAGAACTGTATTGTTTTTTTGTCTACAAGGGACTTGACGAATTGGACACCTATCCTATATTATACACCAATGTTATGATAGGGAGATCACAGTCTTCGTCTGACTTAGAAAGATGCGGAGTGCCACACTGTAGACCGCCTGGATGGAGGCATCTTATGGTATCCCTGTTTACCTGATGGAATTTAAAAATGATGAATCTTGTAATTCACCCAGCCACTTGTATGATAATCAATGTAATCATATCTAATAAACAATGCACTCACAGCTTCTTCTGTGGCATTCTGCAGCATGAGTTTGTGATTGAATGTGTACGATAAAAAGGTGAGGATTAAATTACTACAAAAAGAAGCTGTAAGTGATATTTTTTCAAAGTAACTATTACAACACTGATTAAATGTGAGAGATCTATTTACTGGTCACCCTAGATAATAACATTTTTAATTTATTAATAATAATATCAGGAAACTTCAGTTTTTACAGTAAATAATTCAAAGCCTCAGTAAAAACAATGATTCCTCTATTATCTGGTTCTCGAACCAATTTGTTTCATTTCCATGAATCCAGTTTATTTTTACAAACCTATGGCTTATTTTACTAACTCATTTCCATTAAATTTTGTGAATAAAAACACGAGAGTTGAATTATTTTAAAAGGATTTTTTTTTATTTGATTGCTTGGAAAAGTTATTAATTAAAGTATATGTAAAAACAAGTCAACAAAATTTACTTTTTGAAAATTTGTAAATTCATTGTATTTCACTATTGAGGTAGAGAAGACTATGAAGCAAATCTGTCTGTCATAGTATAAATCCTTCTATTTTACTAATGTTATCAAACTTTTTCAGACAACCTCTGTGACCATTTGTATTTGGTAAGACGCCTATCTTCCAGCCTGAAGGTTATAGATTCAATTCGCGTTAGAACCTAATTTTATTAAAAACGGTTCCAGTATTTTTTTCACTTAAGACCTCATTAACATATTTCTAGTTGGTTGAAAGAAACTGTCATATGGCTTAATCTGAGATATCCATATGGATAAATCCTCTAGGTTGTATACAGCAAAAATGTCATGAAAAAACTTGAATAAAATTTGAAACTTTACAAAACTCAATAAAAATCAAATCTAAGGAAGCAATAAATTTGTTCATAAGTATGGAAATACACCTCTTTCTTGTTCATCCATATTTTTTGCCAGATGTAAATATATAAATAAAAAACAATGCAAAATTTTAACTAAAACTGAATTTCTTCTTATATTTAGCAGTTGTCTAAGATTTATCGTAAGACATTTGCATACTAAAGACAAAATATTTTAATCATCCATCACAAAGGATATTTTGCACAGTTAAATTATGAAAGTGAGTGAACACAAATCATTTAAGATATTATTAACAAAATGATTATCTTAGTTAAATAATTATGTGACAATATTGAAGATACAAATGGGTTAAACTCAATGCATCACAAAGTATCTTTTGTGTAGATATTTTTTTAAATGATTTCCTTATTGATCTCAGGGTCAAGCCAATTCATAGAGTTTATACAAATATATGTAAGTACTTGTTATATAGTAAGAGAATATTCTAAATCAGTCGTTCCCCGCTTTATCAATATTTAAGTTCAATGGTCATTGAAATTGAGCTCATTGTGCTGTTGCACACAGTACACAATGAAGCTCTTAATTATTTCATTTTTTCTGCTGACAATTACTATTAGTGTCATAAAATGTTATCCTCTTGGAAAAAATGGGAAACACACTCCTATTATTGCAACCACAGATCAGGTAATTGAGTCATTTATCTCATAAATAATTTGACCTTTGCTTATTTTAACAATTCGATTCAACCAAATTGAAAATAATAAAAACCTACAAAAGACGTGAACAGAGACATAAATATATAACTTTGTTTGTTCATAAATAACCTTTTTTTTGTATCATTCAAATATAGAAATTTGTTTGAAAACAGCATAAGTATTATGTTATCTAAATATAGTTTTTTCCACATAAATTAAATTTATTATATTGACACTTATAATTGCATTTTTCATTTTAACTTGTATGTAGTAAAAGAGTATGTAGTAAATATCATTTTTAATATATCCTTTTCATTTGCAAAATATATCCATAGGTGATTGATTTCTTACGTATTATAGTTATGTTTTTTTATAGATATGAACTGTTTCATGTTTTTTCCATTTTACGAACTGCAAATTTGATAACATTTCATGTTTTTTAATAATTTTGAAGTTTAATTAAGCCAATTTCATATGATGCCATTTTTTTCAGTGATATTCAATTGAAAGGATATATTTTTCTTTACAAATAATTTGTGTTTTATATTTTTTTCTATTTTCAAACCCTTGTAATTTGGCGTTTCTTCTTTATCTTAGGAAGGACTTTATATTGCTTTTGAAGAAGTATCAATTTATAATTATTTATCTAAAATATTTTTTCAGTTGAAATTTATGCAACGTTTCGGATATTTAGATGGGGGGCAGGAAGGTTTTGAAGCTCAGTATTCAGAAGATGCTATCCAGGAAGCCATTTTGAATATTCAAAAATTTGGTGCTATTGAGCAAACCGGTGTTATGGATCAAAAAACTATCGAGGTTCTTTTCATTTTTCTAGTCTTATACTCGAGTTAGTAGTAGCCTGTTAAGTTACTGATTCTACCTCCAAACTGTGCAGAAATACCCTTAAATAAGTATTATATCAGCAGAGCCATGTTTGCTAACTTAGGCATCTGCCTAGGTGTCCCAAGCTAAAGGGAGCGCCCAAAGATTCATATACGTGTATATGTTAGAAATACATAATCGTCGCCGATATTGCAGGAACACGTATCTAGGATTGCCCAAATTTTACAGGGGAGACAAAAAACGATTTTTCTTCAAAAATATAATGAAATAAAAACGTCACTTGGTATTGCAGTTACGAATAAATGCGTTCCGCATTGAAAATAAATATATGTGTTAATGCAAAAATGTGTCAATGATACATGAGATGACAAAAAATAAAGAAAGTTACTTATACCAAAAGATCGAAATATATGTTCCTGCAATATCGGCGACGATATATTTATTTTTGGAGGTGCATGTTGCAATTTGCCTAGGGGCAACGTCTACAAATGCGACACTGTATATAAGTACATAGAAGCAAGAGCACTTTTCTATAGAAGTGTTATAAGTCAAAAGTCCTTTTCCTTATTTATTGTATGCCTTAATAGTCCAGATTCTCACTTATTTATTGTATGCGTTAATAGTCCATATTCACCCTTATTTATTACATATTAACATTTCCTCTTTTTATTTATTGTATGAGTTGCGTAAAAGCTTTACAGTTTAACAAGAGATTTCTTACTTAATTGACCGGTCAGTTGTCGAATTATTTATTTTATCAGTTCATACATACCATCACGATATCCCTTTAGGGGTAGGTAGAGAATACAGATCCCCACACCTTACTATTCAAACTCACAGCTTTTGCTTCTTCTTTCCGTTTTTCAATTTTTCTCTAGCTGCAAGTATATCCTTCTTTTCTTTTCTAAATCTCGCTATATTTTTATGCGTAAATTAGTGAAATAAAAATGGTGGTCCTTAGGCCAAATATGACCTGCGAAGAGATTTCATCTGGGGTAATTTGAACATGAATAATATACATCAATTTTCACGTTAAATAAAATGCTGACACTTTTGTCTTTCATATACAATTTACAACAGCCTGTATATATTTTAAGATTGCCAACAATATTGATAAAAATTGCTTTTTCATATAGAAGCTTAAATTTTTTAAATGTAAATATTATCAAAATACTTGATACAGAAACTTTTTTATTGATAAGGACCTTTATATATACGAGGCGTATCCAGAAAGTAAGTGTACTGAGGCTCTCACGACCGGATGGATTTTATTTTCCACATGTTGGCTACATTTCCGTGTAGCCTGACCCTTCCCCTCCGCAACGAGACCGGTTCGAGGTTAGTACGTTGAGAAGTGTCGACGCGACAACACGTTTCGTGAAAAATGTCAAACCAATCTCCCGCCAAGTGCGAAATTTTGTAAAAAGGCAAGAGAGGCGCTGCAAACTCCATGGAGATGAATTTCTCCGCTCCATCGTTACTGGAGATGAAACTTGGGTTGCACACTACACGCCTGAAACCAAAAGGCAGTCTCAACAGTGGCGTCACACCTCTTCACCCTCCGCCAAAAAGTTCAAAACCACAATTTCAGCCAAGAAAATCATGGCATCCGTGTTTTGGGACTGTCAAGGCATAATTTTAATTGAATATATGCCTCAAGGGGAGACCATCAACTCTGCAAGATACTGTGAGACCCTAAAAAAATTGCGGAGGGCGATTCAGAACAAGAGGAGAGGCATGCTGACAAAGGGAGTCTGCCTGCTGCACGACAATGACAGACGGAACTGCTCGCCTCGTTTAAATGGGATGTCCTGAACCATCCCGCGCATTTCCCTGACCTAGCACCTTCAGATTACTATCTCTTTACCTCCCTGAAGCTGCACATGGGTGGAAAAAGGTTTTCAACCGACGAGGAGGTAAATGAGGAGGTGGAGAAGTGGACGGAGGGGTTGGCGGGAAACTACTCCAAGGAAGGCATCAAAAAGTTGATACCCCGCTTCACCACCTGCATTGAGAGGAATGGCGACTATGTCGAAAAATAGCTTACATATGTACTACGGTAACCACGTATTTTTTTTGTTTAAATAAAAAAAATTGTAACCTACAAAAATTCAGTACACTTAGTTTCTGGATATGCCTCGTATTTATGGAAGAAAAGTAACAGTGATTAACAAAAAATACTTATTTTATTTATTTTTCAACCTTATTGAGAAATTATAATAACAACTTATTATTCATAAAACTTATCACTGGTATTTAATATCCTTTAAATCATTTAATATGTCACATTAGTGTAAGTTATTGTTTTTTGAATGAGGATAAAACTTAATACAGTAGATTTAATGTAATTTGTTTTCAAATCTTATAAATATTATAGTTGCTGACCAAAAAACGCTGTGGAGTTAAAGATGTGATACATAACAAACGGAGAAGAAGATATCTTATAATGGCTACTGGATGGAAAAAAAGAGAAATAACCTATGTGTGAGTTTTTGAAATGTCTTATTAGTTCAAAGAAAAAATATTATTCACATATTCTAGAATCATATCAATCAAATCAAACAACCTATTTGCAACATTATGTAAAATATAATTTGTTTTGTCAATGAATTTGGTTTATATTTTTTATTAGAAATTAAAAAAGCTTAGAATACACTTTTAATACTTTCAGTGCTAAAAATTCTTATAGGCATTCATATAAACTTTTACTGGATGCTCAAACTGCCCAGTTTTGTTCTATTCTTAATTTATTTAAATGGATTAAATTCTTATAGGCATTCATATAAACTTTTACTGGATGCTCAAACTGCCCAGTTTTGTTCTATTCTTAATTTATTTAAATGGATTAAAAATTCTTATAGGCATTCATATAAACTTTTACTGGATGCTCAAACTGCCCAGTTTAGTTCTATTCTTAATTTATTTAAATGGATTAAAAATTCTTATAGGCATTCATATAAACTTTTACTGGATGCTCAAACTGCCCAGTTTTGTTCTATTCTTAATTTATTTAAATGGATTAAAAATTCTTATAGGCATTCATATAAACTTTTACTGGATGCTCAAACTGCCCAGTTTTGTTCTATTCTTAATTTCTTTATATGGATTAAAAAACAAGTGAGCCTAGAATGGCAAATGGATTGGGTTTTAAGGTATATAACAATTTATTATATCTACCTTGCGTGAAATATATTATACATACCTTTTTACTATTTAAAAATCTTAAATAAGGATAAATTTTTTATCACCACTGTGTTTTTAAAAGAAACTATTCTGCAGTCAGTATATTAAAAAAATACATTATTTGTATTTTATTTCACTGTCGCTAGAGACTTAGAAGAGAATTAAAGTTTTCAAGATATACCGGTATCAAGGGCATGCATATTTAACTGAACACATATAGTTAAACGAGTTACTTGAATATTTTAATGTTTAATAATAAACTTAAAAGAAATCGGTACCCAAATATACGAGGAAAATGTTCAATATAGTAATGAAATTCACTAGTACCCACAAGAGATCACGATGACTTCAGGCTTCCAAAAATAAGAAATGCAGGAAGTCAAATAACAAAATAATTATTACAAAGGATTCAAATGTTTTAATGATTTATTAAGGAATATTGAAGAAACCAAGAACGTCTGAATCTTTCGTGGATTAATCCTTACATATATGAATGAGTATTAATATTAATGTGTATATATATAATATTTTAGAATTTCAAATTGGAATCCTCAAATAGGAGAAGAGGCAGTTGTACGTGAAATAAGAAAAGCATTAGATGTTTGGGCTGGTTATGGTAATCTAACATTCATTAGAATAAATGACACATCAGCAGATATAAAAGTTGCTTTTGGAATAGGTGCTCATGGAGATCCGTAAGTATTAAAATATTAATACAAATATCTATACTAAATTCAAAATTAAGAGTCCACTATACCAAATATTATAAATTTTGTAATATAATTGAGATTTTTTATAAAAAAGGATGAAAAAACCTGACCTTTTATGAAAAAGGTTGAAGTGACCATTTCAAGTAAGGGAAAAAAAAGAAAAAGAAGAGAGTGCCCCAAAATTAAAAAAAACATTTCTACATCACTTGAATTATTGTAATTTTTTTATTTGTTATGAAAGATGTTATCAACATAACTGAAAATAAGTATTTTTGGAATCTGAACCAAACTTGGAATTAATCTTCCTTAATCTTAGTTACATACATGGTGATGAAGTCTGATATTACAAATAATATATTTAGCCTGGACGAAGAGGAAAAATGTTAAATTATTAACATATTGAATAATATTAAGGTTTTCTAATAATTTGACAAAAGCCACAAAATATAAATAATCTCTCGAGTTATCATGATTCTTTTTTTTGTTCAAGTGAGTGCCTTTTTGTAAAGGGACATTATTTTTTTCCAAAAAAAAACAATATTTGTATAATTTTCCCTTGAATGAGACCCTTGCATCACAGTAGGTTTCAATTCCACTAATTTGTATTTGAATCAACTTATTAATATATCAAAAAAAAAAAAAATACTTGAATAGAAATAAGTTAAATTTTTTTTTTTTTAAATGATTTATTTAATTTCAATTTTTATTGCTTTAATTCAAATATGGAAAAGACACTTCTAAATATTTCATAAAGAAATATGTTAATGTTATGTACTTAGGAGGAATAATATAATACATTTATTGAATGACAACAGACCATTACAGGTTCCCATTTGACGGTCCAGGAAATATTTTAGCACATGCTTTCTTTCCCTATGCCACGTTCGGAGGAGATATTCACTTTGATAATGATGAAAACTGGACAACTACCGAGCAAGACGATGAAGTTGCAACGACAGACTTTTTCACCGTGGCAGTACACGAGTTAGGGCATACTCTTGGAATAGCCCACTCTGAAGTGCCAACATCCATAATGTTTCCATACTACAAGGGTCAAGATGAAACTATACAATTGGACTATGATGACATCATGGCAATGTATCAACTATATAGTAAGTTTTTATTTTTTAATCCTGAAGTTCATTGTACTAACACCGGTAGAATATGGTAAATATGTTTATCTAATGGAAAGTTTTACCCACATTAGTTATTTCTATTTCAAGTTTTCTTTTTATTTATTCCTCAACTCGGCTTAGTTATTTTAGTCAGACAAGAGTTGGTTCTAGCGTAAAATTTATAAGCTTGGCCACACTCACAAACCTGTTTCACAGACATATATGTTCACAAACAAACTCGAAAAATAAAAGGACAGTACCCGGCGGTGAGTAATACACATCGGGCTTAAGAAAGAGACTGTCGGCCATAATCGGCTTTGTAGTGCGTCGTCTCTGTTGCACGATGACTTTGAAGTGGACACGACCACATCCTAGAACGCTTGACAACGACTGAAAAATCGCGATGGAAGATGTGTACGAATGACAGAGACGGCACTTTACAAAGCCAAAGTTAGCCGATTCTGGCCGACAGTCTCTTCCTTAAGCCCGATGTGTATTACTTACTGCCAGGCACTGTATCAATATCTTAAAAATTTTATTGGGGCATTCAGAGTACCGCACTTTAGAAAGAACACAAATTTTGTAGCTTTCGAACAAGACTATATAGATTATAAACATATTTTCAGTTAGGTCACCTATAGAGAACGAAAACAAATTACCACCTGAAAAATCAGGAAGTGAAAGTGCAACTTCTCGACATGTTACATATGAAGGAGATTTTGAATCAGTGGATGATCACTTAAAGCACGATGACAAACATAATATATCCTCTAGTCCGCCAGATATTTGTGAAGGTGCTTATGACACAGTTGCTGTTCTTCGACAAGAACTCTTTGTTTTCAAAGATGAGGTAAGATATTACTCATTTAAAATTTTGTAATTTGTTTTATCAAACACTGTTTCATTTTAAATTTCTTATGCAAGAATACTTTTTTGCAAAATACACATATATAAGAGTGGAACTGTTCCATATACTCGTATCCTTTATATAATTTTTTCCTTGACCTTAATGTGAAAAATAGGTCTTATTAAATGTTATGAACATGAAATATTTTTTGAACTACACCCATACCTCGCATTACAGCCTAGATATGTTCCGGAAAAGTTGGCCGTATAGCGAAAAGCCGTATAACGAATCAATTATTTTGATACAAACCCATACAAATTCAATTGGAGCTGTTCCATTTTTTTATAAAGTAATATAGTTTTTAGTTCATAAAGCATTTTATTTTTTTTATTTCCTATAAAAATACTTACATAAAAATAAAAGTACAAAACAATGTAATAATAAACATAAATTCAAAAATAAACATATAAATTAAAAAACAAAAGAAATCATATGCACATATGTATGTTATACGAGGCATATCCAGAAAGTAAGTGTACTGAATTTTTGTAAGTTACAATTTTTTTTATTTAAACAAAAAAATTACGTGGTTACCGTAGTACATATGTAAGCTATTTTTCCACATAGTCGCCATTCCTCTCAATGCAGGTGGTGAAGCGGGGTATCAACTTTTTGATGCCTTCCTCGAAGTAGTTTCCCGCCAACCCCTCCGTCCACTTCTCCACCTTCTCCTTTACCTCCTCGTCTGTTGAAAACCTTTTTCTACCCATGTGCAGCTTCAGGGAGGTAAAGAGATAGTAATCTGAAGGTTCTAGGCCAGGGGAATGCGCGGGATGGTTCAGGACATCCCATTTAAACGAGGCGAGCAGTTCCGTCTGTCATTGTCGTGCAGCAGGCAGACTCCCTTTGTCAGCATGCCTCTCCTCTTGTTCTGAATCGCCCTCCGCAATTTTTTTAGGGTCTCACAGTATCTTGCAGAGTTGATGGTCTCCCCTTGAGGCATATATTCAATTAAAATTATGCCTTGACAGTCCCAAAACACGGATGCCATGATTTTCTTGGCTGAAATTGTGGTTTTGAACTTTTTGGCGGAGGGTGTAGAGGTGTGACGCCACTGTTGAGACTGCCTTTTGGTTTCAGGCGTGTAGTGTGCAACCCAAGTTTCATCTCCAGTAACGATGGAGCGGAGAAATTCATCTCCATGGAGTTTGCAGCGCCTCAAAAACTCTTGCCTTTTTACAAAATTTCGCACTTGGCGGGAGATTGGTTTGACATTTTTCACGAAACGTGTTGTCGCGTCGACACTTCTCAACGTACTGACCTCGAACCGGTCTCGTTGCGGAGGGGAAGGGTCAGGCTACAGGGAAGTGTAGCCAACATGTCGAAAATAAAATCCATCTGGTCGTGAGAGCCTCAGTACTTACTTTCTGGATACGCCTAGTACTATACATAGGAGTATAATAAAAAACATAAAATAAAATGTTTAAAAACTGTTTTAATCTGATGACGAACATGTCAAACATGTTGACATGTCAAAAGATTATTCCCACACTGATTCCCGCCATGAAATAATTTTCGAACCCACCAACTTTTTTGTCGGTTTTTATTGCGTTTATTGCTATTCTTAGTTATATAAAAGAGAGCTAGGGAAATTCTCGAGAGAGCAACTTCAGTCATTTTTCGCAAAGGACTGAATCGCACCATGAATCTTGGTGTGGACACGGTTTTTTGTCGCGGAGTAGCGTCTGGGCTGAATCCGAACAATAAATCTATGCAGCGCGTATTCTGAATCGCGACATGAGTCCATTCAAATAATCTCAGTGAGTACTACTCTTAACAGTACAGCATTTTTTTGGCCGTATAACGAAACATTGTGGGCCGTAAATCGAAAAAGTGCCATAATTAAAAAAGTCCGTAATAGCGAAATGCCGTATAGCGAGATATAGGTGTATTCTTATAGTTTATTTATAGAAAGAAAGAAAAAAATCCTAATTTATTATATTCGCAATACTTAGTCCAGTGACATTGGGATTATCAAAATTTTCTTATAAAAATACACATTTAAAAAAACTTAACATATTCACCAAACTCAATCATACAAAGATATTTTTATTTTTTTCCCCATTACTTAGTATTAGCAAGTATTAGATACATAACCTAACAAAAATAAATGCCAAGAGTAATAAAAAAGAAGTAAACACTTTAATTTGAGTCATTTTAAGTTGATGAAGTGCATTCTTAGTACTTGGTACATTGGATTGGTAATGACCTTCGTGGCCTAGTTGGTAAGACACCTGTCTTTTAACCTGGGATTTACAGGTTCAATTCCTATTGGAACCTAATTTATTTAAAAAAAGGTTTCAGTCTGTTTTTCACTTAAAGCCTCTTTAACATCTTTTTGGGTGGTTGGAAGATATTGCCACGTTTCAATAAGCCCGTTAAGCTGTACTGTAAACAACGAAAATTTAATAAAATACGTGCTTTTTTCATATATTTTAGTGTATAAGGCCTTTTTTAACATTTTCTTGTTAGATGGAATTATTTACATGGTAATCAATAAACCGGTCAGTGTGTATTTAAAAGTATGTAAAATAATGTAACTGTGTAAAATTTATTTTTCAGTATGTTTGGAGATTTAAAGCCAGAAGTAAAATAGAAGAAAATTATCCAATAAAAATACATCAATTATTTCACAATCTCTCAACTTCTGTCAAAAAATTGGATGCAGTTTATGAAAAACTAGATGGCACAATTGCACTTTTTTCAGGTGACTCTCGATGTAACACTTTTTTAATAAGATTTTTTACTAATTTAATTTTTGCACTTGCATGTACTAGCACTGGAAAGAGAGCCATAGACCGTTCTCCTGTTTTAACACAGGTTTGTATTTGGGCTAAGCAAGCCGTTGCCCCAGTTCGAATCCTGGGAGATTCAATTCCAGACTCTTAGACCGTTTTACATCTGAAATTATGTTTTGCTGTAGCTTATATGCTGCATATCATAAATACTTATAGAGCTGTTAAAAACAACACTAAATATCTTTATATAAAACTGTCAACGAAAGGCTACACAAACAGATTAAAACTACCGATCGTCTTGGAACATTGATCTCCTTACCAATCGGAACTATGTGTTTGATTTGACAAGATTGTGTGCTTGCTGATGTGCAGCAGATTGTACACAATAAACTAATACACACACACAGGCATCTTCCATCCACAGGAAGGCTGACAATCATTCTTGATCACGAGGGATAGCCAATCGTTGCAAGGTATTGATCCGACCCGTGTTACTCTTTAATGTATTCTTTAGGAATAGGAAATACACAGAATACAATGTCAAACCCTAGAAAATAGTACACAATGTCAAACTCCTTTCTCTAAATTCATGTTCACACTACCACACATACTATATACACAGTGAAACTTTGACCGATCGTTGCTCAAATTATCATTTTCCCATATGTACGTTTATTTCCTCTAAACTAATATCATATAAAACATGCCAAAAATTTGTTTGGGATATTAAACATTGAGACATTTTTTTTATTATACAGCCGCATAAATTGTTTTCCTGTATTTATCGTTTAATTCAAAAGGATCTTAAACTGGACCACAATTATCAAATAATATTTAGTAACATTTTCATACACAAATTGTTCATAAACAAAAATAAAATAAATCTTCTACGATTCATATAAATTTCATGCTATTTCAGGTTCTAATTACTGGACATACAATAATACTCTCAACGGTCCTTTTACTATTTCTGATTACGGACCACCCAGTACCACGGACAAGATAGATGCCGTATTTACCTGGAATAAAAATGATTTAACATATCTATTCAAAGGAGATATATTCTGGAGATTCAATGAAACATCAAACACATTGGATGAAGGTTATCCAAAAACCATGCTTCGGTGGAAAGGCATACCGAATGATATCAATGGAGCTATAATGTGGACTGATGGTAAATAAATTGCATATCTCACTACTCAAAAAATTAAATAGTATATTTAAAATGTGTATAAAGATGTTCACTAAGGTTATAAACTAAAATACTATCACCTTAAATACCAAAATTGTATAATATGGAACATTAATCTGACATCTCAAATACATCAAATTTAAATAACTCTAGACAACTTCATGACAAAGCGATAGATGACTTCGTTCATTAAGATTTTGTATTCATCTTAAGATAAGATAAAAGGCATTTAAAATCGTGTTGTTTTCACATTCGGTTTTATGAATATGTTTTTGAAATTGACTATTGTTGATCAGTTAGAATTAGTTCAATCAAAAAATTTAAATAAATATACATTACTTAAATGTAAACATCTTAAAAATAAACTATAGAAATAAAATGGGAGTAGTGTAAACAATGAAACCCGATCATTAAAATATTTCCGTGGAATTATCTGTTTTATTTTGTATATAACAGTATTGTCAAGTTAGTCGAAGGATTTACTATTTTGTATGAAACAGTATTGTCAAGTTAGTCTAAGGATTGACTATTTTGTATGTAACAGTATTGTCAAGTTAGTATAAGAATTTACTATTTTTACTTATAATATTCAAATTAAGAATTTTTACAAATGACTGATTTAATGTTTTAGGTTCAACATACTTTTTCAAAGGAACTTTGTATTGGCGTTTTGATGACATACTGATAAAAGCAGATAAACACTATCCATTACCTGCCCCGCAGTATTGGTTTGGTTGCCCAGAAAATGACGAGGCATTTATGCAACTACCAAAGGAAATATTGACAATGGGATACATGCATCAAGTAGAATGATCATTTAATCCTATTATAAATCCTTCATTTTATTAATATAGCTGAAATAAGCAAGAAATTGTGAGAAATGACTGGTAAGGGCTAATGTTAAAATTAGCATCTTATATTCTATAATTTATTAATGGAAACCAATAAGATTGAAGAACCTAAATACATTTCTTCCAACCAAAATAAAAAAGAGAACATATTTTATCTTAAACAAACACATTTATACCCCAAATAAAACAGTAACACATTTTAATAGGGAAAGACATCTAGTTCGATAAATATACATAATTAATTAAGAAAATAGATATTTAGATTTCTTAAAAATATTAAAGACTAGTTCTTAGCATTTTTACAAAAACAGGTATACCTACCTCTCTTTTGCACTAGTGATTAACTACCTTGAATTCTGACTTTACAGGCTCACCCATGGGTCGGTTGCTGGTGAGCAGTCTTGCAATAGATCATGAAGCACACTACTTAGTCAATCACCGACATTGTACCAGTCAAAAATGGACAATATAATACCATAATCAGTGGATAAACTCAGCAGCTGACCCAGAGTAAATCAATGGTACACAGCATGCGAATTTCATGTACCACATTGTAATGTAAATTGCTTTTATTGTTTGTATGTAAATGTGCCAACCATTTTCAAAATGATGTGCGAAAGTACCCTGAGAATAAATGTTGTGTACCTTTCAATTTTTTCTTGTTTCAGATACCAGACATGTTCTTACTTCTTAAAGATACTATACTGTTGATTTTCAACCAACTACTGTTAATAAATTAGAAGAATAAATTATTTCAATGGTGATGCGTTAAGTGTCACATATGATGTTCATATATAAGGGCAAATACTTTTAGCAGAATTATTCCCTCTCACATTCAAATAATTTACCCCTTCCAGACAAATTAAATTAACCGGCATTTAGAAATTTCACAGAACACAAAACTGGCAACAAAAATCTAGTTCTAAAATTGTTAAAAATCTATTTTAAATTTTACAATATATCTTTTTGATATCAAATTTACATTAATAATTTAAATTATATTTTGTGTTTTATGCAATCATTGCCCAAGTGGTCAGCATCTTGAAGATTTATATATTTCCAGCTGGTCTAGTAAGGGGATTTAGGTTTGATCTCCAATACATGCATACTTACTTACACATCATCATGTCATTTTGATATTGGGACAGAGGACAAAATGCTAAACTTTTCTATCACAAAATACATCCATTACACTCCCATACATCAGCATTGGCACTTGTACGCTATTATGAACCATAATTTTAGCAGATGCTTGGTGTAAAGTATGTGTCTTTTAGTGCCCCATTGTATCCATCGCAACTCACTATTGACTATCTCTTCTCACTTTTTCATCATATGACAACATATTTCCAAAATATCAGAACTCTTCTACTCACTTGAATCTTTCATTATTCACTGAAATATCATCTATTCCATATGGTTACACTAAAAAATGGTCCTGGCCTGATTCAACAGTTTATCTGGTAAGAATATTCTCTTGCACTAGAAGTGTGCAGATGTTGTTGCCCGTCCAGGTGAGGTAGCATTGTCTCCTAGCCGTGTGCTTCAACATATCTACATCACCAATTGGGATATTTTGAAGGGCACCATATGAATGAATCAGTCTTCAGATACTCCAGAAGTATATTTGATGCAATAGGGCCAGCTTCTCTGAATCATAATAACTGGGTATATTAGCGGATTCCCCTCAACAAGTCCCTCTAAGACAAACTCATGTCCTTAATAATCATTAAGACCTATCAGTGTACCAATAATTAAAGAGTGTAAGGGACTGTAGCAACACTCAACAGCCCAAAAATCAACTTGCACTTGCTAGAGAACTAATGAGACCTTGACAACTGAGTATTGACAGTATAACTGTAGGTGGAAACTAAAATCTTTCTCATATACAGTCTCGTTTGACAAGAACATGTACGGTGAAACCCGAAAAACTATTTGGAATAAAGCATTAAAAAAATACACATACTGCATGATATAAACCGCGATGCTTTATTATTAATAAGTTGTCCAGTCGCCTCCACGCATTTGCACGTACGCATAGCATTTTACCCACTTACTTACAAATCTTAGACTTTCTCATGTATTTAGCAACGGCTCCGTACGACGTTTTCGGTCCTTTCGGATGTGTACACAGAAACACGGCTTCGTAACGTGATGCGTACACAGCACTCACGGTGAAATATATTCTTGTGTAACCAAGGTCGAATGACAACCGAGTTTTTCTATACAAAGCATCTTGAGGAAAGGGCCCTGCTACCTGCTCGCGTTTGAATCGACCCTCTACCGGTTTGCAGGAAAAAATGTAGCCGTACACGCTCTTGTCAAACAAACTGTAAGAATAAAATGACTTCTCTACACGGCAACTCGAGCTCTATGGGTAGCCTTGTCATCTCATCTGTGCCACAGAATAAGTTGTAGCCCAAGATGGATTAGAAGCGTGACCGGTTCAACTTAATTTTATGCCGCCAGTACAACAAAGATGGATCGCTCAATAGTTGAAGCTAATGTTAAAACAAGAAACAAAAGAAAAATTAAAATTAATGCAAGAGAAACATCAACCTGCAGACTTGATATTTTTACTTTCATTTTGATATCACATATTTCCTGTTACTTGGACAGTCATATCACAAAGGATTCTGTCAGTCATATTTACAACCTACCTAAAATATCTTCATTAGTCATGTCAACTAGATAATACAGACTAATTAGCTCTATTCAAATCACCTGATATCACATATTTCCTGTTACTTGGACAGTCATGTCACAAAAGATTCTGTCAGTCATATTTACAACCTACCTAAAATATCTTCATTAGTCATGTCAACTAGATAATACAGACTAATTAGCTCTACTCAAATCACCTGATATCACATATTTCCTGTTACTTGGACAGTCATGTCACAAAGGATTCTGTCAGTCATATTTACAACCTACCTAAAATATCTTCATTAGTCATGTCAACTAGAACCTGTTAATACTGACTAATTAGCAAATCACCTGATTTAAAACATTTCTAAACCATCACTGGAAACATAAAACAAGCTGAAAACACATAAAACCTTGAAGATCTATTGTGATAAATATATTTATTTATGCAATTTAGTATATTGTTATGGTGGACTTCTTTGGGAATTTTAGGTGTTTGAGTATCTGAAAAAAATTTCAATCTTATGTGAAAAACTTTTTTTTTAATATTAATGTTGTACATCATTCATTACAAAACTTATATGTAGTGGAAAAACATTTTATTATATTCTAAATAAAAATGAAGTGATCACCATAGTAAAGCCTCGTTGGATTTCAAATCCGTTGTTCTTTCTCACATTTTACAAAAATCATTGTATATAATTTTCACATACTTCACATACTCAAAATCGGTTATTGGAGGTGGTAATACAAAAAAGATAAATTACGATTGTGCAAACAATTATAACTAGGTAGATAACATATTTTTTCAAAACCAACAAAACAGTTCACATTTTTAGCAAGAAGAGTTGAGCCAACAATTAACTTATCAATGCTATTGAGTGTTTTAGCACTGAAAATATCATTTTGCATAGCACCAATTTTATTATCTTTTAAATAGTCCTTTATATAGAGATCTATATATCTTCACCATCAATCAAAAATGCTAAGATTGTATTTTCATTTCTATTATACAAAATTGATTAAAGTCGAGACAAAATTCAATTATTACAAAAAATGCAACTTTTTCAAAGCTGATCATAAATTTAAGTACGTGTAAATATCAAAACATATCTTATGTCAAAACATTTTTATGTAGAAGTTTCAAATATCAACTTTGTTGAATATTCTTCTTCAAATACAGTTAAAAAGTACAGTACAGTTTTATATTCGTAGCTTCTAAATAATAGTTTTGTAAACCTTCTTGATAAAAAATATTTATATTCACAAGGTGTAATTTGAGATTATCCAGTACTTTTGAATGGAAGTGTAGCATTTGCATATCACTCTATATTATGTAACTTCATGTTCAATAAAATAATGTAAGAATAAAAAAAGAATACATTTTTATTAAGTCAAGGTACTATTGAAATTCAACAAAAGTAGGACTACAGCAACATTTTTTAAATCTTTATAAAAATACTGATTGTGTTTCACCTAAGTGTGTAACATTATTTTAAAACATGTGAATAGAACTTGCTACAGTAATGTGAATTTCTTGTACAATCTAATACCTTCAAAAATTAAGTGTGTGATAAGTGTTTCTTAAATTTGGTAACAAAATTAACTGCAGCATGAAGCAGGATTGGGGTCCTTTCCAGATCTCTTTGTGATATTCAGACGAGTGAACTCCTCGGCTACAGTGGGATGGATTCCAACAGTATTCATCAGCACTTCCATTGTCAGATTGCACCTGAAAAAAATATTTATGAAATAAAAAATATGTCAATTTTCTAAATTAGGTACCACAGGTACGCAATCTAAAACATTCATGTTGAATATTTAAACAAAACTTACTTTATTCCACTAATTGATTAATTCATTAATGGAATAATAAAGAAATCTTTGATAAATCATTTATGTTGAGCTGGTTAATTGATAACATAGGAGTAAGTTTAATGAAACACATAAGTTTTAAAACTGGTGATACTCAAAAACAGAAGAAATGCATATGTATTTGTTATAAAGAAAAAAATATTGATTGCATAAATCAATATAAAATGTAATGGATTAAAATATTTGAATATATTTTTGTAAAATAAATTAACCAACACCTTTTGGAGATTTATAAACATACAGTTTATACATTTTTAAATATAAAGAAAACATTTGAAATTTTTCATTTATTTATAATATATTCCACAAGAGATAAAAAAATACTGATAACAATAATGGATAAAAATCTATTTCAAATAAAATGATTTGTTGCAATACAAATAAATCATATTGAAAACACACCAGATAAACCCACTTGAGACGTTTACCTATTTAAGTTTTTTTTTTCTCCTGAAAAATCTCTATAGTGGTAAAAATGGAGAGAAGGAAGATAGCGGCTGCGTTCTTTCTTCTGAATATTCTCAATATAAAACTAAACGGCATACAGTGCGCCTAAAGCATTGAGCCTTTCTGAATCCATAATTGGAACTGCCGACTGATTGCTCAGCCATTATATTTAAAATATTTTTTTATATAATAATAACCAAGAATCATACAAATGCACAAGAACTAAAAAAAATAGAGCTTTGAAATAAATAAAAATAAACTCACTTCATTGCAGCAGCAAAACCTTGAATGACTTCACCAGCATATGGGCCAGCGAAGTGCAGACCAAGCACCTTTTGGGGGGCTTGCCGAAGAGCAATGGCCTTCAGATAGCAGTGCTTGATGGAGCGTTGAGGTACAAAGAACTCTGTTGGCTTGTAATAAGCATGGTAAACTTCAATGCTTTCTCCACCAAAACTATGAGAGAGAAAAGTATTGTACCAATTGTATATTAATACAATTTTAACACAGTTTCAAGGTGGATTTAGAGGAATCTTCAGCTTGATTAAAGCTATTATATTACAATTCCATTACATACAGTACAACTTGGTAGCTTATTGCCATTGGGCAATTTCTTCCAACAAATCAGATTAATGTTAATAATCAATTTATTCAATGAAGACGAAATCGGCCTCGTTCTGTGCTCCTCTCCGAAAGAACATCTATCAGACACAGATTTGAAAGATACACTAAAACAAAGTTTGAAATCAATTTTTTCACGACACTTAAGTCAATGTAGACTTTTTAGAAGAGGACTAATATGACAATATTTATGATTACCATATACATATATAAGCCTAGCAGCTGTATTAAAAACAGACAGGTCTAGAAATTTGAAAACCAGGCAAATGAGAATAAATAGAAATATGATAATCCAGATGTGATTCAACAAATAAATTAATACAAGTTTTCATTTCTTTTGTTGGAAGATAGATATTGTCTAAGAATGTTTTTGGTATCATCAGAAATCTAACCCGAAACCCCCTGGTAGAACACAAGCTTTCTATCAAGTAGATCCTTAATGAAGCATTGAAGTACAATGAACTCTGTTGGCATATAGTAAGAATATTAAACTTTGATCCCTTCTCCACCAAACCGTTACAAGAAAAAAAACAAATATTGATCAACTTAGTCCCAGCGATTGTGATACTATATTACTAAGCAATACGTTTTGTCAGTATTTTTGTAGAAATTAAATAAAACATATACGGAATAGAGAGGTTCCTTAAAACTACCCATACTTGTACGATACTCGCTACTTCATATCCACACTAGTGAAGAGTGTGGTTGAGACACACAATTGTGGCCCCATCAAGTGAGTCTTCACATTTGGAACTGGCGGAGTAGACACATAACTTTGTATGTGGCAGTAATAATACTGTAGGCACGATTGTAACAATAATTACAAACATAAACTATGCAAAAAGTTCATTATAAAAATGTTGCTTTAAAAAAATATTTTTGTTTGTGATAGTTATCATATAAAACAACTCCATACACAATATGCCACACAATAATGTAAAAAAAATCATTTATATGGAATCTGAGATAAGTCATTATTGTGAAATACAATGATAATATTGATGTGAAACATTAAAAATGCAATTAAATTTTATTTATTTTATCTTATTGATATAAAGTAACAATTTTAATTTTTGAGCTATTACAGAACTGACATGATTAGAAGTAATAATAAGTTATTAATGCTTATATTGAAGTTATAGAAAGGCCAAATAACTTTATACAAAACAGATCGGCATACAGATGTGAAGTGTGGACAATCTGTCAAGTCAGCTGAAATTTCGGAAAGTTTTCTAGAGGGTTTTACTACAGATATATGAACAGTAGGATGGAGACAACAGACGGGTAAGATATAATGAAGGTCTCTATGACATATATTAGGCTCTAAAACTTTTTATTCCACAACTGCAGTGTCCATGTATTGTATTGCACTTTAGTTGCATATAGCACAACCTGGTGAGTTTATTGCCAAGTGGCAATCTCTTTCAACCAACCAGTTAAAGAGGCCATAAGTGAAAACTTAACTGGAACCCTTTTAAAAAAATAATGGATACCATTGGGAATCTAACCCACAGCCCCTGAGTTGGAAGACAGGCGGTTTGCCAACTAGGCAACAGAGGTTGTCCAAGAGATGCAGAAAACACAGACCACAAAAAATCCTTGCTAAGCTTCCAGGAAAGAGAAGAGTCCAAGTCATCGTTGAGTAAGCAACGCATTGGATCCATATTGGACAGTCACCGAGGACAAAGTTGCATGGAGGTTAATAAAATAATGATATAGACAGAATACAGATTGAAGTAATTAAGAATGAATGTAAACTATGGTCGGATATAATAAGCAGAAAGAAGAGTTTCGAGTTGTTTTGGACTTATATAATAGAAAGAATGGCCGATGAAAGATTTCAAGACACTAGCAATATGATCATTTTAACCTTCAGACCTTTTCATAATATATAAGTAAGAATGAAGTTGTAAAAGATTAATATGATCTAAAGCCATATGAAAATCTCTTTTAGTGTTTCTTGGCATATGGTAATCTCTTTCAACCAACAAGAAAAGTGCTATGGACAGTAGTGAAAACCAGATTGGAACCATTTTTTTAAATCAGAAACAATGAGAATCGAAGTCACAACCCTCGGGTTGGACAGGCATCTTACCAACTAGGCCACGGAGGTTGTATTACGGAAGTATGTGTTTATGTAAGCAAATAAAAACTTACTCTTCAATTGCCTTCTCTTCACTGAGTCCAACGCACCCATACTCTATGGGTGAGAACACAGTTGTAGCCACATTATGATAGTCCATTTGTTGAGAGGAACCATCAAAGAGTCTTCTTGCCAATAAACGTCCTGCGTGAATAGCCACAGGGGTTAGTTCTGGACGCTTATGCAAAACATCTCCAACAGCATAAATATTGTGCACATTGGTCCGTTCTTCTTGGGCATCAATCTTTCCAGTGTCAGGAACTGTAGCTACACCAGCATTTTCCAATTTAAGATCCTTTGTCAAGGCGCCTCGACCAGTGGCCATTAGGACAGTATCGAATTCATCTTCATGTCTAAAAACATCAAATTGTTAATTTCATAAAAAAATTTAAATAATAAACATAATGAATTAAAAATAATTGGTTTAAATTTTTCAAAGTGACAATTTCTTGGAACCATACTTCATTTACAACCACATTTATACGCACATCTTTGAAATCAATGTCTGATCATTGTTTTTTCTTAAAAATCTAAAATTCTGGAGTTAAATTTGCCTATAGTAAACAAGAAGTAAATCTTACAGAATATTAAATGACAGCGGAATTATATCATATAACATGTGCAATTACAATTATAAGTGTCCACAACCTGCATTGTGGAATTGTATTAGGTGTACAAATAAGTTTCCGCCGTTCAAAAATTGGGCATTTATTGGGAAAGAACGGAACCTCATGTTTTATTCGAAGTATTGCCCATCGCTTGCCAGTACTTTTTCCCATCTTTCTGGCAGCATACGGATACCTCATCGGAAGAATTCTTCATCTTTTGAGGCTATCCACGAATCGACCCAATTTTTGGTATCTTCATATGATGTGAAGTGCTGCTCAGACAGGCCATGCGTCATTGATCGAAACAAGTGGAAATCAGAAGGCGCAATGTCTGGTGAATACGGCGGGTGGGGTAAAACTTCCCAATTGAGTGTTTTCAAATAGGTTTTGACCGGCGCCACAACATGTGGACGAGCATTATCATGCAAGAGAATATTTTTGTCATGCCTGGAGTAGTAGTGAGCGCGCTTTTCCTTTAGTGCTCGACTCAATCTCATCAATTGTGTTCGGTAGACAGCCCCAGCAATGGTTTCGTTCGGTTTGAGCAACTCATAATACACGACACCAAGCTAATCCCACCAAATACACAAGAGTTTTTTTCCATGAATATTTGGCTTAGCCGTAGATGTTGAAGCATGGCCAGGGGGTCCCCATGAGTTCTTCCTTTTTGGATTATCATAGTGGATCCATTTTTCATCACCAGTGACTATACAGTGCAGAAAACCCTTTCGTTTATACCTGGCACGCAGCATTTCACATGTGGAAAATCGGCGTTCAACGTTTCTCAGTGTCAGTTCATATGGAACCCAATTTCATTGTTTTTGAATCATTCTCAATGATTTCAACCGATGTGAAATTGCTTATTGTTTTTGAATCATTCCCAATGATTTCAACCGATGTGAAATTGCTTGTTGAGTCACTCCTAATGTAAGTGCAAGTTCTTCTTGCGTTTGACACGAATCTTGATCCAATAAAACTTCCAATTCCGCGTCTTCGTACACTTTCGGCTTTCCGCTAGGTTCTTTGTCTTCGATGTCAACTTCATCAATCTTAAACTTTTGAAACCACTCACGACAACTTCTCTCACTTAAGGCAGCCTCACCATATGCTTCTACAAGCAATCGATGCGCCTCAGCTGCAGATTTCTTCAAATTGAAGAAGTGAATCAAAAGTTCCCGCAAATGACGCTTATTCGGCTCAAAACTTGACATTTTCGCACACAAAAGAATATATTATACTGATAAAAATTCACTAATATTTCAAGGTTATGTTGTTGAAAGATGTCCAACCTTACGACAATGACGTTTTACATCTGACAATTTTAACCATAACTTACTGGTGGCGCCAACTTTTGTCAAACGGCGGCGGCTTATTTGTACATGATAGTTTATTTTTATAGAGTACGCTATAAAATAAAACAGTTAGAAATTTTTATTTGTGCTGTATCGCATTGCTCCAAAGTTTGAATTATTACGGTGATTAAAAGTTCATTCACCTTAAAATGATTCGAAAATATTTTTAAATTATTTTCAGGTGAATTTCTACATAATATAATTATTCCATAAAAGGCATTAAAATTTCATTCATAAAAAAAAATTACGTTAATTAATTATTGATAGTGTAGACTACTTTATTGCTATATGAATTAAACTATTAAAATATGTGGCATTCTTTATCCATATCTCCTGCATCACTAAACTTATAAAATAACGAATGACTCAAAAACAGGTTTTTCTATTCTCATAGCAAACTATAGTTTGTCATTATTACACAGAATATCCGCAAGGTTTTATTCATTCAGTTTATCGAAGCATTCTCGTTGATGATGGTATGTAAATTGAGGAAGTCTCAACATTTTCAAACTATTCTATTTGATAATGGTATGTAAATTAAGTCTCAAATTTTTATTATCCGTCATGATAGACTTATATAAAAATAAAATAAAGGGAGTTTTGATAAAAGAAAAATATATGACATTTTTCATAAAATCAATTATGTACACTAAAATGTTTAGTTTCTAAAACTGTACATTTTGAAGTAGCTAACTCATTTGATGAAAATATGTCAAATAGCAAGTATCATCTTACGGCATTCAATATTTGTTCCATTAGATAAACAATGTTTAAATAAAAAATATATTCAATATTTCAAGATAAGGAAAAATATAGATGAATAATTAAAAATAATAATAATCAAAGCAATAAATAAATACATTCCATGGGAATGTTAACCTAGATTGTGACTCATGATTACTAGCAGAGTGGATGATGATTCAGCATTATTCAGAGGCTCAATTTCTACCAAATATGAGGGTGGTTCAATAAGTACCCGTATTAGGAATGAAGATGGCATTTTTTCAAAAACAAATTATTTATTTTTCAACATAGTCCCTTTTTAGGGATATACGCTTTTCGTAACATCCCTGCCATTTTTTTAAACCCTCCAAAAAAAAAAATTGTCGAGCTCTGCAAAATACGCATCCAATGATCGTTTTTGCCTTTTTCTAAGAAGTCCATGAGTATTACGCCCTTCACATCGCAAAAAAATATTGGCATAACTTTTCCGGCCGAAGGGATCGTCTTCGCCGTCTTTGGAGCAGATTCACCGGAAGTAACCCATTGTTTTGATTGTTGCTTGGTTTCCGGTGTATGATGATGAATTCAGGTCTCATTAATGATAACTCGACGCAAAAAGTCCTTCAGATCTCGCTTAAATTGCTCCAAACACAGTTTCGAAGTTGAAAGCCGCACGTGCTTGTCCACCATAAGCAATGGCGGCACACATCTAGCCGACAACCTTTTCATCAACTTATCATGTAAAATATTAATTTCTATTCCCGTTGACACACCTCTGCTACTTCACGCAATTTCATTCGACAATCAGTGAGAATCCATGTCGTGGACTTTTTCAATGATTTCCTAGGTAACCACATCTGCCGGGCATCCTGGGCGATCCTCATCAAAAACGGCTGTTCGACCACGTTTAAATTCGTTGAACCAATATCTAACTGTTGCCATTGATGGTGAAGGGTCCCCATAAACAGCATCCAATTTCGCTTTTATCTCCTCACACGTTTTCCCATCCAAAAGCAAAAAGAAAATCACTGAACGATACTGACTTTCTCCATTTTAGCAAAAACCACATTGCACTGCTTACTGGAAATACAAACTAACTGTCAAATACAAACTAACCTATGAATCAGTGTTAAATTTATTTTTGGCCTCGTTTAACAGATGGCAGCACACGATGGTAACAGCAACTTGCCTTAGAAACGTCATCTGCCATCAAACACGGGTACTTATTGAACCGCCCTCGTAAAACAAGTGATGGTGAAGATTATGTTGAATTGGTGTTAAGACATAAACATATTCATAATGTAATATTTGTTTAGAGAAAAATGTAGTACATAGCTAATGTCCAAACAAAATTTATTAAAAAAATCATCCTTATTCTCGCAATATAATTAACAAATATAACAAGATTCAGCATAAAAATCCATAGTTAAATTAAATTTGTATTTTTTAAAAGAGATAACTTGGTATTGACCATTTTTTACTTAAACAGAAAAAACATAGGTTTTATGTAGTAGAAAAAGTAGTTTTTTTCTTCAGCACAGTAGAATCCCGATTATCTGACCTAACTGAAGGGTCAGATAACCAAAAATGATACATAATCCTGAACCTCCTTAAACTGAAACATATTTAAACTACTTGTATTAAAATAACATTTGCCTAATAAACAGAAATTTATTTTCACACCTAATGTATCTTTCATCAAAAAGCTTAAAGAATATTACTCTAAAAAAATTATGTACATGAAATGGAAGCAGAACAGTACTATACAAAGAAAATAAAAAAGGGAAAATGATAAATATGTACTTAGCTATGAAACATATTCTTAAAATCAGCAATACACATTTTTACTAGTCAGATAATAATATAGATAAATAAAAGGTCAGATAATCGGGACTCTGCTGTATCGTTATTATTCAAAAATATTGTTACTACTAAATATTATATTCTTTTAGAATACAGAATGACATTTGATATAGAATAAATAAAAATTTATGTGAATCAAAATTCAAATAAAACAAAATTTTCAAATGTTATATTTAAAAAAAGATCTGACACAAAGTAAAAATGAAGCATAATACTTACTCAGTATTTTCTTGAGTATTGATCCACGTTACAAAAAATCTTCCATTTTCTCTCTTTTCAATGCTCTTGGGTATGCATCTAAAATGAAATTTGACGCCTATATCGATCATCTCGCTAGTGATGATACCAGCCATTTGTTGGTCAAATCCTCTCAACACGACAGATCGTACCAGTACCGTAGCATCATATCCTAGAGTTTTCAAAAACCCTGCGCATTCCAGTCCAATGTCTATTTAAATAATTAAGGTTAATAATACAGTAAAGTGTCCCAACATAAATGAAAGAAATCAATAACTAACAGCGAAAGCAGGTGAAGGTCACTATATGAAACAAACAGAATAGAACAATTGCTAGTGACAAAAGTTGCACAAGCATAAAAAACAACAGATTTTCCATTGCATTTTCAACAAGTAATATTTGCGTAATTTTGATAGTTTAACATGAAATATTATTGTTTAAATAATAAAAATCGCATATTACTATTGTAAATCATTCAGCATGTTTATATCACCTTATACTTTCTAATTTAAATTTAAAAAATTTATCGTATTATCTTCCAAGGATCAAATGTATGTATGTTTGTCATGTAATGATGTTACAATCAAAATAGACATTGTAATATATATATATATATGTATATATATGTATATATATGTATACATATATGTACACATATTGTACACATATATGTACACATATATGTACACATATATGTACACATATATGTACACATATATGTACACATATATGTACACATATATGTACACATATATGTACACATATATGTACACATATATGTACACATATATGTACACATATATGTACACATATATGTACACACATATATGTACACACATATATGTACACACATATATGTACACACATATATGTACACACATATATGTACACACATATATGTACACACATATATGTACACACATATATGTACACACATATATGTACACACATATATGTACACACATATATGTACACACATATATGTACACACATATATGTACACACATATATGTACACACATATATGTACACACATATATGTACACACATATATGTACACACATATATGTACACACATATATGTACACACATATATGTACACACATATATGTACACACATATATGTACACACATATATGTACACACATATATGTACACACATATATGTACACCACATATATGTACACACATATATGTACACACATATATGTACACACATATATGTACACACATATATGTACACACATATATGTACACACATATATGTACACACATATATGTACACACATATATGTACACACATATATGTACACACATATATGTACACACATATATGTACACACATATATGTACACACATATATGTACACACATATATGTACACACATATATGTACACACATATATGTACACACATATATGTAAACACATATATGTACACACATATATGTACACACATATATGTACACACATATATGTACACACATATATGTACACACATATATGTACACACATATATGTACACACATATATGTACACACATATATGTACACACATATATGTACACACATATATGTACACACATATATGTACACACATATATGTACACACATATATGTACACACATATATGTACACACATATATGTACACACATATATGTACACACATATATGTACACACATATATGTACACACATATATGTACACACATATATGTACACACATATATGTACACACATATATGTTCACACATATATGTACACACATATATGTACACACATATATGTACACACATATATGTACACACATATATGTACACACATATATGTACACACATATATGTACAACACATATATGTACACACATATATGTACACACATATATGTACACACATATATGTACACACA